>JANPWX010000414.1:35089-117775 GCA_024734555.1 Trochalopteron elliotii
AAAAAAACCACAAAAAAACCCCGAACTACCCAAAGAAGGAAGCAAGACCTCATTCTTGACTGCATTATTACTTTCCCAGCCTTTCCCTAGTGTCAGGGAAAGTAGAATCCTGTGGAGGCACCCTCTGCCTGCTGAGCTGCATCCCTCAACCTGGGATTGCTCTGGAAGGAATTGCAAAGGGATTCCTCAAAAATGCGTTCAGGCTTCTGAATAAAAGCACAGATGCTGTTTATGCTGTTCTTTAGTATCTCGGTGCACTATACTTTTTTAAAATTATTTGAATCAAAGCTCTCATTCTTTAATTAAACTTCATTTAGTTGCCATCTGCCTGAGATCAAAATGGTTTCATGTTTTGCAGCTCTTAATGAGGATTGTTATTGGATTTGTAAACATATAAACACCACCCCCCACCCCCTCCAAAACACCAACGAGTTTGAAAAGTAATAAATGAGAAACACAGCTCAAGCATTAAGATCTGCATTTTCACTCATCTAATTGTAATTGTCAGGCAAATGATTCCACAAACACCAAAGGTTTGTGTCCAAAAAGGAGACAGGTGGGTCCTGTAACTTTATTCGAATAAAGGGAGAGGCCATGGGGCATTTCACCATGGGGTCTCTCATATTTTTTGCAGAATGCAGCCTCCTTTTTGTCCTAAGTTTCTGACCTCATGTCCCTCTCTCTTTCCCTGTTGGCTGAGGTACTTGAGAGGTACAGACTGTCCAAAAAGCCTAAGACCCCCTTCTAATGTATAACCTCTCCCTTTGTCTTTTCCTTGTGTCACTCAGTGGAATTCCTTACAGAATTTATGGTTCTGTAATAAATGAAAAGCTAGACTTGCCAATGCATCAGGCAATATAGCCAATTTATTAATTTGATTGATAAAAGAGTGAGCAATTACAGCACTGGGTGCGTGGGGGTCACCGCCCCAAGCAACGCACCAATTCAGCTCTTGAGCAGTGCTCTTCTTATACCACTCTTGGCACTTCACTTCCCCAGATTTTCAGTTATTTTTGCCTTGCTTTTCTTCATAATCAGCAGTTGTGGTTTTTGAAGGTCTGTTGGGGAGGTGGTCTTCTGCTGTCTCTCCATCCCCCCATTTTTCTTTTAAAATATCTTTTTCCACTAGCATTATTTTTGGTTACATAGTTTGCTTAAGCAAGCATATATATTTTAAACATATTTATATATGTTAGTCAGCATATATTTGGCAAGCCTCCTTTCAGTCATTACACTACCCAAAGGTAGCAGGGCCCCAACACCTGTCTGCATGGGGCCCCTCTCTCAGTTACAAAACCTCAAAATTAGCATGTTTCAAAATCTCTCTGTAAAGCCTCCCAGTTTATGTTAGTCACGGTTCCCCTTTAAATGATTACAAATTCTTCTATACTTGTACAAAGGACAGTTTAAAACTTACACAAGGTAATTAAGGCTTACATTAATTGCTTGCAAACAATTAGAATTTTGTTGTTAAAACAAACTGTTAGCTAAAAGCCTACTGTTACACAGTTGCCTTGTTAAACCCCACTTCCATGCCTTACTTAGCTGATTTAAAACTCTTCTTTATAATAATCCCATGGTCTCTGTCCACATTGCCCACAGACACACATGCTATTTGATTGACACGAATCACAACCTGATTTCTCACACCATGTTGAGAATTAAAAGGGTAAGGAACTATGAACATCAATTCAAAGAGAGATAATTTAATATCTCCTTGGGTCTGGCCCTTATTCTTGTCAAAGCTAATGTCAAAAGCCACGTCCATGGCATCTTAGTTTCTATCAGTAGCTTCTAAAGGTGTTTCTTTATTTCTCCATTCATCTGTTCTACTTGACCTGAATTCTCAGGGTGCCAGGGGGTATGGAGGTCCCACTGAAGTCTCAAAGCACTCATAATCCCTTGAAGGATCCCTCTGCAAAATGAGTTCCCTTGTCCAAGTCCACTGCCTTCACAATCCCATATTCAGAAATCATTTGTTAACTGATCAAATGGTTGCCAAAGTGACTAGAAACTCCTCTGACCACCCTGACAGCCCGTTTATCACTACACTATCTAAGCCCTCTTCCCTAGGGCATCTCAGCAAAATACACTCCACACCCCTGGAAAGGAGATACATAGCCCAGGGTCATTTCCCGTGCCTTTCAATGTCCTCTGCAGGCTGCTTGTTAACTTTAGCCAGGCAGCCCTCAACAGCTCATTTTGCTAAAACAAAAAGAGTCAAGGCAGTCCTTGAGAGTCCCAAGGACTTCCCCCATGGAGCTGTCTCAGTATTTGCAGGCTCAAAGTTCTTGGCAACTACTGTATACTGTCCTTTTAAAATCAATTCTCCCCTCTTTCTTCTGCTCTACCACCTTTAATTATCTCCAAGTCCTCTGGTGGAAAAAGACAACGCTGCCACCACCACTTCCCCCTCTCCCTCTGGCAACAGCTGACCCACAGGGAGCAAAGGGAGGATCCCAGAGACCTCTGGCAGAAATGCTGCTTTTTGAACATCTCCATTGACGAATTGATTACCTATTGTCTCTTCTGAGCCCTCTGCCTGATATCCCTTAACAGCTCTTACTTCTACCTCCTTCGGGAAATTCACCACCTCTGACAAGTGAGTAATTGAGCTCTCATGAGCGGACGTTTTCTCTGCAAGTTAACAAAACTTCTTTCCTCCCAGCTTTCCGAACTCACCTACTACCCCACATGCATCCAGAAGACCTTTAGCCACACCGTTTTTTAGTAAAAAGACAAAACAAGGTAGACAAAAATCAAACTCAGTAATATGTAGGATGCTTTACATAATATTTATCTCCCACCAAGTCACTCGAACTGAAAACACAATCAAATTACAAACATTATCAAACTGAAAATGCAAGCACTTTAAATTTCATTGGTTTTGTAATAAATGGGTATGATTTGTGCTGATGAAATTGAAACAGTAATCAATATTTTAAGAAAATGTATCTTT
Organism: Trochalopteron elliotii; assembly: GCA_024734555.1. NCBI lineage: Eukaryota > Metazoa > Chordata > Aves > Passeriformes > Leiothrichidae > Trochalopteron > Trochalopteron elliotii. Next base: position 38,049 of record JANPWX010000414.1, read on the forward strand.
GAGGAGAGGGAGGGGGAAGGTCCCCCCCTCGTCTCCAGATGTTCAGTAGAGAGGGAGAGTCTGAGATAAGGAAGCTATATTTATCTGGAGATGGGAAAGTTCCGGGGGAAGTCCAGAAAAACGTTAATTAAAATAAATTTATTGTCTTAGTGTACCATGAAATTATTTGGACGTGCAAATATAGTATTTATTGACATAATATAAACTTAATATGCATGTGTAACTGAAGGGGTCACTGAAAGGACGGGGAGGAAGACTCTTGAGCCTTCTTCAAACGACCCCCGAAGGTGAGGAGACCCCCGGCAAGGGGATGGTGGAGCATGGGCAGTAGAGGTGGTGATGGGTGGAGATAAGAGCAGCGATGAAGATCTTACAAATCGAAAATAGGTGGGAATGGGTGGTGACACAGATTATATAAGAATCCAAATGGGTTATTTTTGGCTTTGTAGGGGGGACAGGAGATCAAGTCCTGCACCGTGCCCCACGGTAGGTACCAATGGTCTATTTGCTCTTGTATTATTTTTAGAACCAATATATATTGTAGCTTTTAAGCTGCTAAAATTAAAATTGCTGCTATTATTGTAACTTTTAAGCTGCTCCAATTAAAATTGCTGCTATATTTAATTTTGTTGGGTTGTTTTTTTTTTTTTTTAATTGGATAATTAGGCAGCACATCTGTTTATAACATGCTCTTCCCTGCCGTTCCAGCCTGCTGCTTCTGAGAGTCCTGCCGGGGCACCGGGACCGACAGCCCCAGGGGTTTGTGCAGCGAGGCCTGTCTTCCATCCCTCCCGGCTGGGACAAAGCCGCCATTACCGCGCGCTCCCCAGCCCGCGCCACAGCGCCCCCTGCAGCCCCGGAGGAATCATTGCATCTGTCCTGCCCGCCGGGAGCCACCAGCACCCCTGGTGGCTGTGACCGGAACTGCACCCAAGGGGAAACTGCCCACGGCCGAGAAGGGGTCACTGGTTCTCTTTGTTGTTGTTTTGTTGGCATTGTTGTACATACTAGTAAAGAACTGTTATTCCTATTCTCATATCTTTCTGCCTGAGAGCCCCTTAATTTCAAAATTATGATAATTTGGAGAGAGGGGGTTTACATTCTTCATTCCAAGAGAGGCTCCTGCCTTCCCTAGCAGACACCTGTCTTTCAAACCTAGACACAAAGCCTCCACAGAGGTGGGTCCCTGGTGTAATGGGAGCCCCTGCCAACCCTAGCAATCCATCTCCAATATCCTCTGGACTTCCTCCTCTAGAGGGTCCACCTGTCTCTGAGGACAGTCCCGCTCCCAGTCTCCCTTTGTCTTTCCCCATTTTCCAAACGTGGCTCCCCCTCAGGTGGTCAGAGCATCCCACAGCCTCATGGGACTGGCAGTCACTTATGCTCCTACCTGGGGATGGCGGGGTCAGGCACTAAGTGCTAAGCCCCAGCTGCCCCACAGCCCCCGCAGGCCCCCAGCCTGTGCTCCCGGTCCTGCCCCTCCTTGCCTCAACTATATCTCTCCACTCTCCTTCAACCAATTCTGTTCCAACACACCAACAGCTATCTGTCCATCCCCTATTGTCAAGACTCCTTCTTGACTCTCCTTATTGCCCCTCGAGGCATGGATTGTTGAGGCCCCTTCTCAACTTTCTCTTGTTACCCCCTTTGGCCACCTGTGTCCTTAATTACCTCTGGGAGAATGTGTAAACCAACTCAACATTCTTCCAAGGGATTCTTTGGAGATATTTTGGGATCATCATCCCTTTTGCCAGGGCCCCTACCCTTCCCAGCTTTACAACTGTTATAAATAACTATGTAGTTGTTGGCTTTCACTATTATGTATTGGCTTTTGCAAGTTATTATTAATCCACTGATTTTGATGTAGTACAGTTTGTCATCACTTTTAACTGCTTTAATATAGTATAATTTGTCAGTTTTAGTGGTCAATGCTCTGGCCTGTGTAGCTTATATATTATTGTGAAAAGCATGTATTATAGTTTAGGCTTTCTCAAAATATTAAAATAGAGACTATGCAATGTTAACTTTTGCAGAAGTAGCTAATGCCTTTATTTGTGTAAGTAACTGACAATGGTGAGAATAACTCAGATAATGTTGTGAAATGGCTCATGGTGATTTAATGTACTTGTGGAGTATCTTATCTGTATGATAACATTGAAAAGAACCAGGTAAATAAGCATTGAAAGAAAGAATGCAAGGAGGAATTTACCACTGACCCTTCAGTTATCAAGAACTGTCAAACCACAAAACAGATGGCCTTGGGAGGAAATAAAATATATAAATTTCATCTGCAGTATGGCATGGACTTTAAGAAGACAGATCAAGGGTTGAACCAAGAAAAAGAATTCCCGGAACATGTAAACTCAAAGGAATGTTTGAATATGTATTATCTTCATGAATATGCATGTGACTAATGTAATGAAAAAGTATATCAGAAAATTGATTTAAGTTAACTGGCATGCCTCTGGCAGTTTGCCAAACACCCAGCACTGTTTACTGTCCCTTTTATTCCTTGTTAAACTTTTAAAAATTTTAAAGAGCAAGCCTTGTTTCTCACACTTTGCAACCCTCCATGGGCGCCCTGTTTTACCTGTGCTACCCTCCATGGGTGCCCTCTCAGGTTTACTCCACAAAATCCCATTGTGCCTAACAATGAGATTTCCAGTGGTCCTCCCCTGTGGACTCTTCATGGACCCCCTGTTCCACCACTCATCTGTCTCTGGACAGTCTCAGGAACTCCATCAATCTCCCAGGGCCAGCTGGCACCAAGGGGAAATGATCACTGAAACTGGGTTGAGGCACCTTCAACTCCGCTCACTGCCTGCCACCCACAGATGGTGGAAGTATCCCAGACAGGACCCCCAGATTGTCAAGAAAATTAATCCACAAACACCAGAGGTTTATGTCCAACAAGGAGACAGAGAAGTCCTGTAACTTTATTCAAATAAAGGGAGAGGCCATGGGGCATTTCCCCTGGGGTGTCAAGTTTTTGGATCATGCAGTCGCCTTTTTATTCTAAGTTCCTGACCTCATGTCCCTCTCTCTTTCCCTGTTGGCTGAGGTACTTGAGAAGTACAGACTTCCCAAAATATCTAATACCTAGGACCCCCTTTCTAATGTATAACCTCCCCCTTTGTCTTTTCCTCGTGTCACGTGTGGAGGCTGTTAACCACACAGTAATATAAACACGCTCCCCTGGAGAGAAAGAGCAGTCAAACTGGGCAATAATCTAAACACGCTCCCCTGAAGAGAGAGCAGTTAAACCAGACAGGAATGTAACCACCACCCCCTGAGGGAGAAACCCTGGTAGACAGCTCTCTCTGTTATGGGGAGGAAACACTTTACTCCCAAGAGGCTTTGCAACAGCTATGCAAATCTTTTTACCCCATTGGCCCTTCCCCTTTGCTTCCCCCCTATTCCCTCTGTTGATTGGTCCTTCCCTTGATCCCTCATTGATTGGTTCTCCCCTGAATCCCTCAGCTGATTGGTTCAGATGATTTACCCCGCCCCCTGCCTTCCCTATATAAACCCTTGTTAGCTCTGGTTCTTTGGCTCTTCATCACTGGACTCCAAAGAAGAAGAAGCTGAATAAAGCCTCCTGTGGAGCTCCAGATGAAGGCTCTGTCTTCCCTCAGCATCGCCCCAGAGAGCTGATTTCACTGGAGAGCTGAAATCACTCAGCAGGCAGCAGAAGCAGCACCTGTGCCCCTGGCACGTCCTTCTAAGGACGCTTCTCCAGGAAGGTTGCAGCACTCTCAGCACCACCCGCCACGACAGTCACTCAGTGGAATTCCTTACGGATTTTATGGTTCTTCCCATTGTTTCTTTCATCTCTCAGTATCCAGTTTTATTTATCAGCAGACCTGCAGTTCATTTGTAAAGACAAATCTCTCATTCCATTTATCAATCAGTGGAATCCTTCCCATTGTTTCTTTTATCTCTCAGTATCTAGCTTTATCTACCAGCAGACCCAGAGTTTTTTCTAAAGGCAAGTCCCTCATTCCTTTCATAATGGAGGGGCTCCCATCAGCAGATAATCACATTACACACAAAACCCATGTGTAGAAATACTCTACCACTGCAGGATCAAGATTAGGGAAGCTGTGAGAATTACAGCTGAGGGAAACCAGTAACAAAGCACAATCTGTCATTTTTTTTCAAACCAGGTCAGCATTTCTGGGTCACAGTGTTACTGTTAAGCTTTGATTCATTCTTTCTACTTTCCTGCTCCACTTAAGTCTCCATAGAGTGTGCAAGTCTCACCTCACCCCAACTGTTTTATTTGGCCTTTGCCCTATTTCAGCAATGAAATGTGAACCTCTGATGACATTCCCACTGGCAGTCCAGACCTCAGGATAATTTCTTTGAACAAAATCTTTACCACCTTGGCCAGCTCTGTTGGTGTGACAAAGAAAAGCTTCTGGCCATCCCGAAAAAGTATCTACTGGTACCCATTTTGTGGAGGAAGCTCTGCAAAGTCTATTTACCAATAGTCTCCTGGACAATTTCCTTTCTAGACACAGTCCCAAGTGCAGGCTGCCTAATTTATTGTGCCTTCTTCTTTAAACAGGTTTGGCACTTTTAAATGATGCTTTTATAATACCAGTCATTCCTGTGCTTGAAATTGAGGTTTCAATACTTCTACCACAGACTCTATTCCCCAGTGAGCAACCTCCTGTTGTTTCTCCACCATTTTCCTCATAAGGTGTTGGGGAATTATTATGTGTTTGCTGGATGTAATTCACCATCCTTCAGGATTCTTTTCAGAACTTAAAAATTTTGCCAACTTCTCATCTTCAGTCTGATAATCAGCAGCCTCCTTGTCCAAATCCTGGTACTTTTAGGTGAGGACAACAGGATGTATCCACTGGCAGCCTCCTTGGCCAATCTGTCAGCCAGGCTATTTGCAATATTTACTGGGGTCTCTCTGAACTGATGAGCTTTACAATGCATTATTGCCACCTTTCGAGGTAGCTGCCCCCCTTCTAACAAGCTCTGTATTATTTTTCTATGTTTCACAGGAGATCCCTGAGAAGTTCATAGCTCCCTCTCTTTCCACATGCATGAGTTCATGTGGACCACTCCAAAAGTAAATTTCGAGTCAGTTCATATAATTACAGTCTCATCCTGTGAGAGACATAATGCTCTTGTCAAATGCAATCAGTTCTTCCTGAGCCAACACGTTGGGGGTCAGAGCTTTCACCTCTATTCCCTTGTGCTGAGTTACCACATTCTCAGCTTTTTGGATTCCATTTTTCACAAAGCTGTTCCCATCCATGAAGAGTTCCCACTTGTATGGAAAATCACACTATGAAAACCCAGTGTTCATACAGGAGACAGAGGAGTCCTGCAACTTTATTCAGATAAAAGGAGAGAGGCCACCAGGGCACACACCTGTGGGTTTTTCTCTCTTGGGGTTTCAGGGGTGCACCCTCCTTTTTTCCTAAACTTCCAGCTGCATGTTGCCCTCTTCCTTTCTCCATTGGCTGATACAGCCTTCCCAAACAGCCTACCACATACCCCCCCTAGAACCTGTCATTTTACCCCAAAGTTCAGAAACTCAAGCTTGTGTGGACCCACTTTTCTATTTCAGGAGTCAGGCTGTCTGGGCTCTGCAACAAACCTGCTGCTTGAATTTAGTAGAGACATTAAGACCCATTTCCAAGACGTTAACACCCATTACCTTCACCCACAGAATTGTTTGTAGAGACAGTAGCACCCATCTTCCCTATCAGGGTTGAAAGGCAGCACTGAGCTCTGGCTGGAGCTGCCTGGGAGCTCCCAGGGCAGCCAAGCCTTGCCATAACCGGGATGGAGCCTCTCACAACCCTCGAGCCTACATTCCATTCGCTTTAGCCTTGGATATGCAGCTTGCTTTAAGCTGTGTGGGCTACAAAGAGCTGCAGGTAATGTCTCTGCAGCCATGCTTGCTTCGTGCACTGCTGGAAGGGTCTGGATACTGCAGGAAGGAAGACCTCAAGACAGAAAACCCTGCAGGTGTGTGCACCCAAGTGGCCTCTCTCCCTTTATTGAATAAAGTTGCAGGACTCCTCTGTCTCATTTGTCAGGAAAATTAATCCACAAACACCAGAGATTTATGTCCAAAAAGGAGACAGATGAGTCCTGCAACTTTATTCGAATAAAGGGAGAGGCCATGGGGCATTCCCCATGGGGTCTCTCAAATTTTTTAGAGGATGCAACCTCCTTTTTATCCTAATTTCGTGCCTGCATTTCCCTCTCTCTTTTCCCTATTGGCTGAGGTACTTGAGAGGTACAGACTCCCCAAAAGGCCTAATACCCCTTCTAATTTATACCCCCCCACCCTGCCCTTTTTCTTTTTCCTTGTGTCTCTGTTCTTTTTCTCTAAATCCAGAGGTGTAGCACAGTCTTGAGTAACAGTCTGTGTCAATTAGTGGAATTCCTATGGAATTTATGGTTCCCCCCACTGCTTCTTTGACCTCTCTGTATCTGGCCTTATCTACCATCAGGCCCAGAGTTTGCAAAGACACCTCCTGCTCATTCTTTTCACTTTTATGGACACTGGTTTTTCATAGCCTCATTTTCCACAGCTGGAAGAAACTCTCCCTCTCTCAGCCCCTCATGGCTCCCTCTGGTCTCTCCTCCCTTTTTGGCCCCTCTCTCTGGGCAAACCCATTCCAGGGCACCCGGCCCTTCACAGAGAAAATGAAGTGTTTCTGGGACTCCTGCCAATTTCTCTGGGATTGGGTGCATCACTGCACTGGGTGCCTTGCAGTGCCTCTATCCCTGGGGTCCACCTGCCTTCTCCATGCAGAAATGGTGCTGCTTGTACCCTCACTGCTGTGCTGGCTCTGGCTCCTCTGCCCTCACCCCACTGCCCCTCCTTTGTCCACCCTGTTATGTGGCTAAAAACTTTCACAACCATGGTCACTTTCTTCTTCCAATTCCACATCCTCTGTCTGTCTTTGTACCCCCCATGCTCCTCCTTCTCAATTCAGTCTCCCCTTATACACTAATAAATCAATGTACTCTGTCTTCCTGTATTCGATACAACATTCACTTATTCTTGCAGGCAAAACAGCATCTTTTGAGTGTTTTTTTAATCCTTTTAACACTATGAAGGTATTTCTTCTGCAACTCAGGATTATTCTGCAAATCAAAAAAAATTAAATCAACATACAGCTCTGTAGGAGCATCCGAGGACGGCAGGGAGAGGGAACTCTGCAAACCCGAGACACTCCTGAGAGAACACGTGGTTTTATTGCAAGGGTGGTGGGTAAAAAGGGCCTTTTGCCTTCAGCCACCAGCCTGGGCTGAGGGGAAGTCCCAAAGAGAGAGAGAGGGAGAGTAAGGGAGGTGAGGTAAAAAAAGGGGCAAGAACCTTGTTACGATACATTACATCTCCTGATGTGTTGAATATTCTAATTTACAGTGACCAACCCGGGTGAGATACAAAACCTACAGACTTTGCACACAGCCTATGAGAACTGCTATATTACCACACCACTCTGTATTCTAAACTCTAAAGACTGTCTTCTGATCTATCTTTTCCCTGATACCTTGGCAGGGTGGGGTGGGGCTACACCCTTGGGTCCCTTAGTGTCCCATTGTTTGTTACAATCACTGTCTTCCTGCCTGCCATGATCACATCTCAGAGCTGGCTCTCATTTCTATTTTACTCATAGGTTTTATAGTCTCACTCTCTCTTGCTAGGCAATCATATTTGTGAGCTTTTCTTGTCCCATCTTTCCCAACACAGCTCCATTCCACTCCTTCCTACAAAACAGCATTAGCTGCAAAATGGTCAGTCCCATTAACATGCCACTTTTTGCAATTGTTTAGCTCATACATCAGCCACCAAAGATAATATTCAACAAGTTGTTTTCATGTCAGGGGATCATATACAAACCCCTCACTCCCATTTTTTCCAGTTCCTTAAAACACAACTCAAGGAGAGATTTTGGGAATCTATTCTTCTGGGAGCTGTGAAGATAGTCCCACACCGCATCTACCACCTTACGAAAAAAACCTTTCTATACTTTTAAAAATATTTTAAAAACCTCTTGCAATTTTTAAAACAACCTTTTACAACCTTTTAATAACTTTTTACAACCTTCTCTGAGACTGCAGTTGTACTATGGGCATTCCTGTGTTAGCTAGCACATGATCTTACATAAGCCAGCACAGTTACAAAAACTTCTGAACCCTGCATTTCTTCTGTCAACCACTTAGAGTTTTCCATTTAGCTGGAGACTTGTACTCCCTTAAAAGTACACTTTTCTGATTAGCTGGGCACTTGAAACCTTTTTCAATCACTCAAAAATGATTGTAAAACTGTATAAGTGACTCCAAGATACCCAAGTTTTACAATAATTTTTAATAGAAAATAACAAATTATATCATTACTTTTATAACCCAATTGTATTATAGAGCTCCATTTCTGGAGGGATTCTCTGCTGCAGCTTATGGTTAAATATAATTTTATACCCTCAATAATGCCTTAATAAAACCCAGAGTTTTTGCGTTGAATTCATTGGATTATAGGATCAAAGGATTTCTCTGAAAAAAGCCTTTGATGCACACCAGAGTCCTCCATCCCATAAATCCATTGTCGCATCTGGAGTTGCAAGTAAACTGTTGCCAAAATTATCAGGATAAATAAGACTCTCTAATACTGTATTTTTGGTGCTAGGGAGCAAGGCATTACTTTATCCTTGGCCCAGAGGTGTGTGTGTGCCTGACAAAGTTCCAGCCTCCACACAGATGCCAATACGAATCCTTTTCACTTATTTTTAAATTTTTAGCAAACAAAGAAATTAATGTTCATGGGTTCTAAGTTAAATAATTTTATTCATTAATTAGCATTCAAACCTCTATTGGTTATTGATTTCTTACTCTTCATGCTAATTTGATCCAAATTCTTTAGTCCTCTTATCACCTTTTTTTCAGATGGGAAGTGTCCAGCTTTCCAGGCCTTAATCACTTCTGTATCTTCTGGTTACTCCAACGTCCTAGAAGGGTTATAAATTTAAGATCTTATGTGTCCAATCTTCAACTCCCTTTGGCTTTGTTTATTGAAGCTTGTCAGGGTTAGTTTTAGCAAACTTAACGTTTCAGTGATTTAATGATCAAAGTAACAATAAGAGCCTGTAAGGAAACTTAATTAGTGCTGGCTAAAAGTGGGCACTGCTTGCAATTAATTAAAACAACTAATTAAAGTTAATAGTTGGGAAAGTTCTATCATTTCCAACAACAAGCAAGCATAGGCACCAGGGCAGGAGTTTCCCACCCCAGCCACAGAAAATGGAAAGTGGATGTTTGTAGCCCTGGTTCGTGCCTGAGATGTTTTGGTTCTCTGAAATTCCTTTCCCAGGGAATTTTCTGTAAACAAGAGACATGTTTTTGCAACTGCAAATTGTTTACATTCTTTCCCTAGGAGGGACTTCTTGATGTTCCTCTGGACTGACCAATGTGATTGAAGAGGTTTGTCTTTGTTTCACCAACTGAATTGGTCTGTGTAGAACAGTATAAAAAGAGAAACACATCCCAAGAATAAGAATCATTTTCAGCCTTTTAAAGCCAAAGCCTTTGTGTCGCTGTAGTGTACAACAGCATCAGATGTTGTGGCCCTGAAACTCCTCAAAATTACAGCAGGAATTGCTGCTATTCACTGCTCACAATGTGTCTGGTACAGAACCCAGCAGTCTCCAGACCCAGCCGGGGGCCCTGCAGGTGCCAGGTGGATGCAGAGTCTCCCAGCCAAGCAGACAGAGCAGGGCACAAGCTGCCCTTTAGTGAGTGGGGCTCAGGGGCATGCAGAGCTCCATATCATGGATTAGGACACTTAGGGAAGGAAACTTGAGCCTAGTGTTTTGACTCAGCCCATGCTGCAGTGGCACAGCCAGCCTTCCCCTGCCCCATCTTGCTCACCAGGCTCAGTTTCCATACCCCCCATCATTTACAGCCTTTGTGATCACATTCAGCTCTCTGAACTAAATCATTAGTCCCCAGCACAGTTCCCATGCCCTCGTTTAACTCCACTGCTTGCATTCACCTCTGCCTTTTGGCAGCATCATCAGGGCCTGTGTGGGTGCAGCACTCCAGCCCCCACCCTGCCAGAGCCTCCATCAGCAGCCTCAAACATCCCTAACATTACTAAACCATGCTAATGCATTTTTGTGTGTGTGCTAAGGACATAAAAGTCTTTTTGTCTTAAGGACTTTTATGTCCTTAACACACAAAAAAAATTATAGTGAGTGTGCCCTCTTTACGAGACATCTACTTGGTGGGGTATAACCTGCAAATAAGCCCCTTCCAGACATTTGGGAAGAGAAAATGAGTTTTTTATCTCTGAATCATGTTTCCTAATTGGAAATGCCACAGGTTTGAGTACCAGGCAGAAACCAGAAAGACTCAGATTTTGATGCCAACTGCTCAGATGTTAAACTGTACCTCTTACTGGGCTCACTGATACAGACTTGGCCAGTTTTGTGCCATATCCTACATTTACTTGGGATTTTGTTATCTCATGTGATCATTTACATCTAGCTCCGGAGCAAATTCAAGTCCAGATCCAGGAAACTGCAGCTGCCTTGAAACACGTCCACTCACCATAAAATAACACTTCTGTGCTCTGTCCAAAGCCTTCCCATGGCCTGAAGAGACACAGACTCAAGCAGAGCAAAAACATGTAAAACAAAGCAGCAGATTCTACTCAGAAAAACCATCAGGAGTAACTCTGATCCTCTGTCTGCCACCATCTACCCAACCAGCAGACACAGCTACTGCTGTTGGGGCAGGTTTGCTGTGACAACCCTGTGGTGACCCATCCTGCAGTCCTGGAGGGACACACAGCAATAGTCACCTCACAGTGATACCATGTATCCTGTTTATAACGACTCCAAAGCTAGAAACTCCAGGCTTTCTTGCTTCACTGGTGGCTCCTGCTGGCCTGCATTTACCTACACACAAGCCAGGATGTTTCTTCTTCTTCTTGGTTTCTTACCTGACATTAGTTCCCAGCATGTCTCACCTGGCTCTCAGCAGGCACAAAGCACAAGTTAAACACATCCAGTGGAAAGTGACAGCAGTCATGGCCATTTGCTTCTGCTGCCAAACTCAAGGAATGGAATGGAAAAATAAGGGCAGGAATTTCAAATTATAACCCTCAGTTTATTGGTTTATTATATGGGGCAAACTAGTCCAGGGTCCATGGAGGAGTGTAGGGCCATCCCTGGATGCACTCAGCATTGGCCCTTGCAGTGATCCAGTGTTACAGAACCTGTGCAGCACCAGTGATCAGCCTGGAGAACAGGAGGCTCAGGGGGACCTTCTTGCTTACAGCTACCTGAAAGGATGTTGTAGCCAGACAGGCAGTCTCTTCTCACAGGTAACAAGTGATACAACAAGAGGGAATGGCCTCAAGTTTTGCCAGGGGATGTTTAGATTTGGGATCAGGAAAAATGTCTTCAACAAAAGGGAGGTCAGGCATTGAAATAAACTGTCCAGGAAAGTGAAAGAATCACCATCACCCTGCCACCATTCCAGAAACATGTGGATGTGGTCCTCAGGCATGTGGTTTAGTGGTGAACATGGCAGTGCTGGGTTAATGGTTGGACTCAATCTTACAGATCTTTTCCAAATTAAACAATTCCACAATTCTGTTGTGGGAGCTTCCTCCCCCAAAAGGCATCAAAGCCTCCCATAAAATCATAGAATGACAATCATAAAACCATAAATGGTGAAGGACTTCAGGGGCTGAAAATTTTTCCTGGTTCAGATGCCAGTAAAATGCATGAAATCTTATTTTTCTGTGCCTTTCCAAGTCTGGGATGACAGAAGGCTTGACACAGGAGGGCTTGGGGGGAATCTCACCTCTTGGGGGGCCTGAAACCTCCTTCCCCCTTAATCCAAAGGCACTTTGGCTTTGGAGCCAACAGAACTCATGGGTGAAGGTGACTGATGCTTGGGACTGATGCTTGCTTCAGTACCACTCCTCTGGCAGCTCTGCACATAAATTTTTACACCTTTGAGCTAAATTAAATGAAGCATTAAAACATTTCAGACCTCTTGGCTTCAGACACTGGTGACACTAAGGATTTACTGAGCCAAAGCCCAACAAGATCTGTCCAAGGGGTGCTCTTCTGCCCTTATTCTTACCTATAAATCTTACTTATCAATACTATATGTAATGAAATAAGTACTTTTAAGAGCAAGGCAACACTTTTTATTTTTATTTAAAAAGGCCTTGATGGCAGGAATATAGTGTAAAAATCATTGGAAAAACTAAAAGGCATCGATACATATTGGAATATACACTTTTTACATAAATTACATTTATTTATTTTTTTCTTTCATTTGAGGTTCTTATTTGATATTGAGGTCTAATAGTTAATAGGTCCTGGGATCTGGACGTTTAGACCACCATAGTCTAACATGTACATGTTCATGGGCCATTGCTGAAAGAGAGGAAGAGAAAAAGAAGGCAAAAGTCTCCGTTAGGACACAACACAAAACCATGCATACATCAAACCTCTGACATGTTCCAACAACTGGCTGTTGCTCCCACTTTCCAAGGAAGAGAAAAGAACCAACCCCAAACCAAAACACCACTAGAAAACTTGACAAAAACCCTTTTAAGTTTATATTTCTCTTGTGCATTTTTTTGGGGAGTTGTATTTGGCATCATCCACAACTGAAGCCAAGCCCAGCAGGAGTGCAGTTGTATGCATCCCCCTGACTTTCTCTCTTATTTTTGCCCATTTTGTGGCATTCTAGAGCTCTGCATTGCTCCCAGAACCGAGCTAGAGTTGCACCCAGCACAGCCTGGCCTGTGGGGAACCACCAGGTGCTGCTGAGAGGCACCACAGACCTGAGGTGATGTCACCAGCACTCCTGTTTTTACCCACTGGGGTGGAGGGATTTGCTTGAGCCTGTCTCACAGGCAGCACCCACTAAAGCTGAGCATCCCCAAGGCACACTGCAGGAGTGCAGGAGAGCCCCAGGGGGTGTCACTTCACTCTGCTGACCTCCCCCAGACAAACCCTGCAGAAAAAGGCAGCCCCACAGGTGTGTCCCCTTGTTGCCCTGAATTTTCCTGCTTTCCAGTGTTTGCAGTTTGTAGTGGAGGTTCTCACGCAGCTTCATATAAACTATGTAGATATTTAGAGCTTATCTACTGTGTTTACATATTTCTCCTCTGGGAGGAGAAATATGATTGATGGTGATGTTCACCATCCAGGTCAAAGAGGTGGTGATCTGTGTAGCCAGTCTCTTGCCTGGTGTACAAATGTATATAAGAATGGAGTCAGATAATTAAAATAGAGAAGCTTTCCCTTGGCCTGCTGTGCCTGCCTTGTTCTTCGTGTGCCTGAAACTGTGGCATCCCCTCCTTCACCAAACCTGCTTGTGCCATTTTACATCATATTTTACAGAGTTTGTCAGGTAGAGGGAGGTGGTGACAGCTCGAGGAGAACAGAGAGCAGCATCCTGAAGCAGAAAGATAGGTAGGCAGTAACCCCCCTAATATGTGGAAGGCTTTACCACAAGCGAGATCTGATTTGTTGATGATGCAGACTCCATATTGGAAGAAGAGGAAGAGGAAGAAGAGGAAGAGGAAGATACCGAGTTCCCTTCGGAGATCCTCTTCCGCTTCCGTTTGGGAACACTGATGTCTTTCTCTGCAAGGAGAGAGGGAAGGCATGAGGTGTCTGAGCCCTGAGAGTGCTCCCAAAATGTGGGGACTCATCTTGCCACTCTGACCTGGCCTTGCACACAGCATCCCCCTGCAGGGATCTGCTGTGCTGTGACACAGAGCTGTCAGTTTTCCTCACACTGCAGGCACGCTCCTGCTTGCCAGATCTCCCTTCTCTATTCATCCACCTCTTTACATAAAACTTACAGGATTGTAGTTATCTCTAGGACTGCTAATTCTGACACATTTGATTAAAACTGTCTGAGATTTATTGGGATGGTGGGACAGAGAGAGAAACACATTCCCAGCGATGACAGAAACCTTGTTGCCTTAGAAATTCAACGGCTAAATGACAGCTCAAATTAAGGGCTTTAACCAAGGAATAAATTGCTCATGGTGAGTAAATTGCTAATGGCAGAGGGATAATCATATCCTCCAGAACAGGCTGGAAGTTTGAGCCAAACAGCCCAGTCTTCTGACAGCTCACAGAAGGGGAATCCTCCAAGAGGATAGTTTACTCTGGAACAGATGCAGAGCCTAACTTTTTGTAGGTAGGACCATCTTCCCATCCTGCCCTGGAGATGTGGGAGGTTCAAACACCACCTCACAGCTCCCATCCATTTTCTCTCCCACAGTGTCAGGAAAGCCACAGTCCTAGCCCTTTCCTTACCTGTTTGTTTGGCCTCGGTGCAGATTTCAGCAAATGGCCTGTGGAAGAGACAAGGGATGAGTCACTTGTTGCAGCCTGTGTGCCTGCCTGTGCTGGGACACAGCCCAGACCCTGACTCTGAGTGTGAGCTGACTCCTCCAACACCCCTTTGTGTGGAGAGGGGACTTGGAGCATCCCCAGTGCACCCTGGAAAGAAGCAACTTGGAAGAACTCAACCGGGTCTCTGAGTTACCAGTCCCCATGTCACATCCCTTCCCAGCATCATCACCCCAAACTACACAAGAAAGGGGGGACAAATCAGCCCTGCCAACCCCTCACTGTGCCCACCCATGGGCAAGTACCTCCCTGCAGCACAGGGCAGTGGATGCCAGGGATGGAGCAGGTCCCCCACAGATACCTGGTGGCTCTGGTGGCCTCATGGTGAGTTGCTCTGCTTATGGCTGAAGAAGTGAGGGCAACACTTAACAAACAGAAACCTCCCCCATGACAAAGCTGGGAAAACTTACTGCAGCTGGTTTATGACCACTATTCGGATGCTCTCCCGTGCCTTCAGGATCTTCTCCAGCCGATGGATGTCGTAGGTGTTGGGATTTCTGAACGGGATATCGTCCGGCAACCCAGTCACCTCCACCGAGTCAGGACTGTCCCTGATGAGTTTGTAGGGCACCATGACAGGCCTGTTCAAGCCCAGAGCCTCTCCTGTAATGGCAGAACAGAGGACAGCACAACAGCTTTACCCTACAGGGCTCCAGAACCAACCAGCTGAAGGATCAAGAGCCCTGGGGGACTTCGGGATGCCGTGGATGCTGTGATGCCCAACTTTTGCTGCAGTCACATCCCACCCGGCCATTTTACATCCACCTGCCCAATTTATTGTCTGCTCTGTTATTCTCCATCTAGAATTCTGCCAGGAGCCTCAGGTGAGCTCAGAACACACACACTGCCACACTTGCCCAAGCCCATGGCTGGACCAGCAGCAGCAGCACGCAAGACAACCCAGGACAGAGGGGAAATGGAAGAGATTTGCCCATTTCCCCTTGCCTCTGTACATCTGCAGGTCTGGGGGTCACTGGGGTGGAGATCAAACCCATCCTCATCATCACATCACATCACATCACATCACATCACATCACATCACATCACTTCACATCATTCCTGCCCATTTCTTGAATCAGTTTATCTCTTTGGCCTCCACAACATCCTGTGGCAGTGATACACCTCAATTTAATTTCTTGCTGCACTAAAAGCCCTTCCTTCTGTAAAATTAAACCTGCTGCTCACCTCTCTGGGTACCCCTTGATTCCCTGCTCACTGGGGAGCAGAGAATATCCCTCACTCCTGCATTGCTTCTGACTGTAAGAGCCTGGTCTCACCTTGCATCTCTGCAGCCCCAAAACCTGAAGCTGTTAGTGGCCACACAGCCACATTTCTAACATTCCTCCCAGAGAGTTTGTCCCATCAAAGGCTGACATCAGACTGAACAAATCCTGCTTCTGTACTGCATTTTGCCATACCCCTTCCCCTCTCCAAGGGTGAGCTGTGAACAAGAAGGTAATGGTCCCACCTGCCAAGAGTGAGACACGGGGACATCCCTGGGGACAGGCTGTAACATGGAGCAGCACGACAATATCTGTTCTGCAGTGCTTGGGCTATAAATAGAGGTCTTTGTGGAAATAATTTTAACTGTGGCTGCTCTCAGCAAAACCAACCTCACCCTGTGATGTGTGCAAGCAGAGACTCACCATATTTTTCATTGAAAAGCTCTTTCACTTGCTCTCGGAGAATCACCTTCTCCCCAAGCCTGTTGGCATCGTCCTCATCTGCAAAAGCAAGAAAGAACAGGGGTGAACTTAACTCATTTCCTTCTGAGCCCCTGGAAAACCAATCTGACTGACATAATGCAGGACAGTACCCCTGTCCCTCTGCCCCAGCATGGGCTGGGGACACCTCAGAGGTGCTGCTCTGTGCCTGCACCCTGTGACACCTTTCAGAGATGTGCAAAGCAGCTCAAAAGTGTTGCCAGATCTCCATTTGCCATGTGCTGCCACAGCTAAAAGCATTTTATATCTACTCTGCAGGGCTGTAAATGACTAGAAAAAATGCAAAGCAATGAAGACTCAAGCCCTCAGTGCCATGAATGCTCCCACAAGTGACATCGAGGAAGGAGAGAGCACTTTTTTGGCTAAGCTCCTAAGTGAAGTATTGTTTTATAATATGCCATATAATCAGCTTGGCTTTACTGGCTTTTTAAATTATCCTCATTGTGCTCAACAGTTTCTCTTTCATTCTGTCATTTCAAATGATGTGCCTAAGTCAGTAGATTTTTACACTCAGCTATTTAGCATCCTCAGGAGGCTTCAGGACAAATGACTGGGGTCATGACCCTAACCCCTGACCTAGGGTCAAATGACCCTAACCCCAACCTGTCCCTTTCAATGCCTTTTTTCCCCCACAGGGATAAAGTACCAAGTGAACACACCTCATCTGCCTCTTGCTGTGGTCACCCCTCCAGCTCCCAGCAAGCTGGGATGCACAATGCAGGACCAGCTCAGTGGGGTGGACTCCCCACCTTCTCTCCTCCCAAAGGAGATCCTCACTGCACCCAAGGCAAGCACTGTCACCCAGGCTGGCAAGACACTGGGTAAAAATAAGGGAATCACTGAACGGTTTGGGTTGAAAAGGACCTTCTAAGATTATCCAGTCCCAACTTCCTGCCATGGGCAGGGACACCTTCCACTGTCCCAGGTTGCTTCAAGCCCTGTCAAACCTGGCCTTGAACACTTCCAGGGATGGGGCAGCCACAGCTTCCCTGGGCATCCTGTGCCAGGGCCTCTCCACCCTCACATGGAAGAAACTGTTCCCAACATCCCACCTAGCCCTGCCCTTTGCCAGTGTGAAGCCATTCTCCTTTGTCCTTTCACTCCAGACCCTTGTTCAAAGTCCCTTTCCAGCTCTCTTGGAGCCTCTTTAGGCACTGGAAGGGGCTCTAAGATCTTCCTAGAGCCTTCAGGTGAACATCTCCAGCTGTGCCAGCCTGTCTCCAGAGCAGAGGGGCTCCAGCTCTTGGGTAAGTTTGTAGCCTCCTTTGGACTCATTCCAACAGGTTCAGGTCTTTCTTGTGTTGGAGGCCTCAGCCAGATGCTTCAGGTGGGATCTCACAAGAGCAGATGGCTATTCATGGTGGGGTTTATAGCATCAAGGTGATCCCTGCAAACCCTGGCATGAGGGACCAAGACATCCTCTGCCCCCAGTCTGCAGCTGTGTAGTTCATTTCGAGCAATCACATGATTATGATTTTTTTTTTTTGAGCAATCATATGATTTTTGTTTTGGTTTCAAGCAAATGCATGGCTGGAAGTTTTGTTTTAAATGCAAGGTGAAAATTCACTGCATGTCCCTGCCCCCTGCATGGGACTGATTTCAGTGCTCAGCACTCCAGGCAGAAAGACCCCCAATCCCACATCCCAGCCACTCTGCTGCTGTGGATGCTGGAGAGAAGCTGCCAACCTCAAACCTCTGCACCCTGCTACTGCAGGGTACAGCCTCAAAAAAGCCTCTTCTCCACCTGGAAAACAGTTGCTTTGCCTGGATATTACACACACACACAAAAAACCAACCAAGCAAAAATACCCCAAGAACTTTCTGCAAAGAGAGCTCAGGGGCAAGTTGTGCTTCAAATCCAGAAATGGCAACAAAGCAGCTTGAATGGCATGGAGCAAAACATAAAAAAAATAGATGAAGAAATCTAAGTGATGCCTTGTGGTGCCACTCTGGAGGTCCTGGTGGACCAGAGGGGACAGCCCTGTGGGCTCCCTCTGTGACTTCCTTGTCATCAATGCTCAGTTTCTGGGCTGTATATACACATACCAGTATGGATGTGTAGATGGTAGCAGACAAAGACACACCAAAATTCAGTGTTCTCACTCATTTAATTCTCTGGGACTGAAAAAGGCAGCAGCTCTTTCCTTTCCTTGTGACCTGAGAGCAAGAACCAAGATCCCAAGGGATCTTGTTTTTTCCACCTTGAGGTGGGCACTACTCCCAAATTCCCATTCAAGGACACAAACAAATGTCATGAAAATCCTGGAACTGAGCATACATAACAGTGAAGCCAAAGAGGAGCCTCTGGCCACTGGCACTGATCCCAGGGACTCACCCCTCCGTGCCCAGGCAAGAGGGATCTCCATCTCCCTTTGACTTTACCCATTTGGGTTTGGGAATTTATCAGCTCAAGGAATAAATTGAAGGAAGGAGTAAATCGAGGAAGGCATTAGAGTGCTCCTGAAATGTGCTGAGTCCTTCCCATAAAGCAGGTTTATCCATGCTGCTGGCTTCAGGTCTGTGTTATCTTTTTTTTAAATTAATTAAAACAGTAGCTAGTTGATTAACTTTTTTCTCAATTCTGCTTGCCTGAAGTCAGCACCTCTGCACTCCACAGACATTTACATACAAGTGGTCACATTTTTAAAGCACCACTTGCTTTTCTTCTATAGGACTTGTCAGAGCTTAACATTTCTTTGAGAGACTTTGAGAGACCAAGCTACTTTTAGTAATTATTAAAACTGAGGTTTAGGAGTCTGCTGTTGGGCAATAGAATCCAAACCACTGCTTATTCTTCTAATGATTCAAAAAAACCACACAAAACCAAATCCAAGGTATCCCATGGATAAATAATGGTTCTGTCTGTGTTCATGATGTCACATGCAGAACCTTGATCTCAGTGGTGAAGCCACAGCATAGTTGGGCAGGATACCCAGTGGAGCCTTCTTCCTTCCCATGCCACCACCTGTACCCTCAATATCTGCTCAAGGGGATGCCTGTCCTCTGCTCAGCCACTGCTCATGGAGTCACAACCTCCTGTTACCCAAAGACTTGCTGCAAAGCCCTTTCTGTCAGGAAAACTGTCACTGCCCAACAAATCCCACTGAGAATATGGCTCAGATCCTTTCTTCAGGCAATCCCAGACTCATGAAAGAGATACTCAGCCAGCAGGCTGAGGGCAGGCTCCTTACAGCAGCCTGGGATCTGGCCCTGAATCCTAAGAGGATCCCTTCCCCTTCCAGCTTCCATGGCTGCAGTTCAGTTATACCCCGTGTAAATCCAGAATAAATGTGCTGACCTTACTGAGGCTATTCTGCAGTAATTCAGGTTTAAATGGAGTTTGAATTATGTTAACATATATATATTTTCAAAGCAGAGCTATAAACTTGTGGGAGCAGCAATTAACACCTAGACCCACAGCCAAAAATCCCAGGGGATGGCACTAAGGCTGGATCTGCTATAGCTATGCCATGCCCTGCCACAGGCACAGGCAGGTGAGCTCTTCCTTACTCCTGTACATCAGTCTGTATCTTCCATCCCTGGAGTAAGGGGTCCCCAGTAAGTACAGTCTGTATCTTCCATCCCTGGAGTAAGGGGTCTCCAGTAAGTACAGCCCGTATCTTCCATCCCTGGAGTAAGGGGACCCCAGTAAGTACAGCCTGTATCTTCCATCCCTGGAGTAAGGGGACCCCAGTAAGTACAGTCTGTATCTTCCATCCCTGGAGTAAGGGGTCCCCAGTAAGTACAGCCTGTATCTTCCATCCCTGGAGTAAGGGGACCCCAGTAAGTACAGTCTGTATCTTCCATCCCTGGAGTAAGGGGACCCCAGTAAGTACAGTCTGTATCTTCCATCCCTGGAGTAAGGGGACCCCAGTAAGTACAGCCTGTATCTTCCATCCCTGGAGTAAGGGGTCCCCAGTAAGTACAGCCTGTATCTTACATCCCTGGAGCCTTCATGGCTAACACCAACCCTGACCCAGAGTATGTGTTAAAGCAAAGCAAAAAAAACCCAACCCAAACCCATGGAAGCTCTCCTTATGTGTGGCAAGTGGATTTGTAACAAATTAATTGCTGGGACACATGGATGAAGGATGAGAAGAACATGGCAGGTTCTTTTGGCTGGAGTGATGGCATAGATGCTCAGGGCCTACAGCAACGGTGCTTAGAAATGCAGAAAGGGTTAGTAACAACAATAAAACACTGTATCATTCACTTCTGGATATCACAGGGAAACAGAGCAGCAGGGGAAAAAACAATACCTGAAATTTGGGGGGGTGGTTTAGACATTTTCATTCCCATATTAAATCACAAGTGCATTTCTTGTCTGCTACCACCTACGATGCATCAACTGAGCTACGTACCATTCAAAGCAGCATAGGCTTTTTCCAAAGATGTTATCCGTCTAGGGGCTACAGCACAGGTTAATGGGAGACACAAAAAAAAAAAAAAAGAGAAAGAAAAAAGAGATCCATGAGTGCTGCAGCTTGGTTTCTTGGTCACAAACAAAAGCAAAACCCAGGATAAAAATTCCTCTGGTCCCTTGGCACAGAGACATTTTGGTAGCTAATAATTACTGGGCAAGTTATTTACTGGTGAGCTAGGCTCTCCACCTCATACCAGGACCTGCTTTGCTGGAATGTGCTTTAGCCTGCAAGCATCCCTTTGGCTATGCCATTCTCCTGAGCAGTTCAAGGTCTACATATGCATAAGGATGGCATAGTTTATGGCATGTGCCAGAGCAGCAGCAGCTGTGTTGCACAGCTGTTCCAGTGCCAGAGGAGAAAAAAAAAATCTCAGGTTAAAGCAGATGAAAAGCAAACAGTGAAATTGTGTCAGTTCTGCATCAACAGGAGAAACGGGAGAAAAAGGAATCCATAAGGAGAGGCTGGTGCTTGCCACTGACTCCAAAGTGATGAGTGACATAAAAAGAAATTAACTTCCTGTGGGAAAACAAGCAGGGATGGGACTATGGCCAGGATTTGCATGATGGGCAAAAGGAGGAATGAAGTAGCTCATCCTGCTGAAGTCACAGCCACAGGGAGAGCTGGTGGGGAGGTCAGGGCTGCAGTACCAGGGCAAGGAAGGGGCTCAGAGGGGAGGCTCTTGATGCCAAACTGCAGTGAGCTGACACGGGCAAACTGAAGGGGATTTGGGAGACAGCAGGAACATGTGTCCAGATTTCCTAAGCAGAGGCATAAGCAACCTGAAGTAGCTCCAAATACCTAGCTCAAAATACGTGTTCCCCATTTCAGGCAGGCTCAGGAAAGCAGCCACTGCAGCACAGAGCTCTGCTGATGCCCTGCATGTGGGAGGAGAGCCCTTCAGTTCAGGGGCACAAAGGAACAGAAAAAAACATGTGGTTCTGGCCAGGACAGCTGCAGGCACTGAGATTTGGGTGTAGACTCACATGAGCTGGGGCTCTTCACCCCTGAGCTGCAGGGAGACAAATTCTGCCATCAGGAGTTGCAGCAGTGCCACTCACTGGCATGCTGCAGGATCCCAGCCCAAAATAAGAGATGATCTCTGCAGCTTGGTGCCCTAAATCGCTGGTGACACCCTGTGGGCAGCACTGCACTAAATGCTTATGCAAAGGGGAAGGGATACAGATAGGTCATGCTGGTGCTGGGAAAGCCAAGCTAGAGCCCAAGCCAAGAGAGAGCAAGGTCCTGGCATGGCTTCTGTCCAGGAGGAATGCAGGCAGGAGCAAAGCAGACTGCAGGCAGCAAGGGAGAGAAACATATGGCAGGATCTTTCCAACATGGCTCAGAACTGGTTTAGAAAAGACAGCATGGCATTTCCTTTGGTTGGCAGCAACTCAAAGGCTTTTGCAGCATTTCAAGGTGCTGTTATGAAATTACCTTAAGAAAGGTAATTACATTTTCTTGTCCTGCTAACTGAAAGGTGGCATTCAGCCTTAAGCATAGGAGGCATCCCACCAGGCTCAGGGCTACTGTGCTGCAAGGTATGGGGTGCATCCCAACGTGCTGCACTACAGCCAGGATGGAATGGCACCCATCTCACTGTTTGATAAGCACCCTGAAAAATGAGGGGGCTTGGGGCCTCTGAAGGGCACAGCAGGACATGAGGGTGATGGAGAGCAGGAGGAAGGAAAGAGAAAAGTGAACACAAGGGCTTGGATGAGCTGGGTGATGGTGCTGCCCTCTCAACAGTGAGGACACCACACACAGAGGGAAATGGGAAAAGACCAAAGCTAGGGAAAGGAAAAGGTGATTGGAATCACAAACATGCTTATAAACAGGCTTTGAAGCTCCACAGCTATTCACACCTGCTTGAATTTTAACCCTCATAATTATCCATATATAAAAATATATATTTTTATACACATACACACATATATTCAACCTGTCTGAATTTTCACCCTAGACTAAAAAGAGTGATCAGTTGAACACTCAAAAATAATCACCCCGGGCCTGACTGGTGGGTTAAAAAGAGTTGGGGGGTGAAGGGAGAAGAATATGGACCTTGAAAAGCAACCTGGTGATGGAGCAAGACGTGCTCAGCCCTCACCACAGCTTTCCTCTTTTCTATTTTTCTTGCTAGGAGTTTCCAATGCGAGGCACATCTCATCAAAGTCTTGAGGAGGATTGTGCTCTTGTGATTAAAAAAAAAGAGAGTATATATATATATAAAGGATGCCTGGATGTGTGGGTTTTTTTAATTAAACAACACTGCCTGCCCTACTTTATTAATTGGAATATGGAAAATAATCTATCATGGTGGTAGGGAGCTTGGGGAATAGGACAGATGGAGCTGGTCTACATTTTCAATCAAAGCACATAAAAATTAACATACAGAAAGATTTTTCGTGCATGTGTGTGTGTGTGTGTGTGTGCTAGATTACTTATGCTTGATAATATTTTCCAAAGGCTCACATTAAGCCACTTTTGTATCTGTGCCTCAGGAAAGAAAAAACAAAAGGAGAAGTGCAGTGTTTATAGCACTAGAGCTTCACCCCTGCCTGCTCACTCCTGTTGAAGGCTGAGAGATCATGCTGCTTTCAAAAAGGGGTTTTGAAGGTGTCTTTTGCAGGGCAGTGACCAGCAGTGTGGAGAAGAGGCACTGGAAATCAAAAGGAAAACTTCTGGATGCCAGGAGGGTTGTGCTCCTGGGTTAAAGGGCCTGGGGAAGTCATGCAGGTGAAGTGCTGGCACTGGTGGCCTCAGGGCCATTGTCCCACCTTTGAGAGGCTGTAAAACTGCACTGCAGAGGGTTTTTTTTTCCCCAAAAAGAGCCTCATTGCTTGCAAAATCCACCTTCTTCTGCAAACAGCATCCCTGCAGGCACACAGCCCCCAGCTGCTTCTGCACTAGCAACTTCCCCACCTCTAATTCCAGGAAAAATACCATCTCAACATACCAATTACAGATTATCTTGAGAAAAAAGCACATGAGACACTCAGATTATATTGAAATCCTTTTACCTGTTTCTGTTACACTTAAAAAATGGGTGTCCCCAAAAGAAAGATTTGTGGTCCTGCAGCTACCAGGAATGCTCTTTGCAATGTAGGAGGTGCACAACTTTAAAGCATATGAAACCCCATAAAAGTTTAACCTAAAAGGTTAAAGGTTTAACCTAAAGGCAACTAAAATCACTCCAAAGTGATTTTTTTTTTAGAATTACATTAAATTTCCCTTTTCCCCAAACACGTGTACTCTTCATGTAATATTTTAGCCAAAACAATCCACAAAACCCATTAGCTTCCCTTACATTTATGATGTTACCTCCTGAGCTTTCCAGCTTTTAGAGACCTCTGCAATGCCATACTTGGGAGTAACTACTGCTTTCATTTAACCCTCCTCTATGAAATAAAAGTGATTTTCATTGACTTTATTTTAATGCCAAGCATGCTGCTGCTCTTCATTTTACATGACAGGGCTTTACTACAAAATAATGAGGTAAAAAGGAGAATCTTTAATTTAAATTTTTAGTGACCTATGGCTACTTGGAAATCATTCATTTTGTTAAGGCAGATGAAAAGCAATCAAAGTCAAGGCAGTGACTGCATCACTGCATTGCCACCAACCACTTTGGTGGAAAAGCAAACAATGGGTTAATTGCTGCCCATGGGGATTAGGGAGGGGCAAAATACAATCAGCTCTTTTCTGGAGGAGACATTCCAGTGGTAATCTGACTACTAGGAAACACTTATGAGTCCTGAAACTGTCTCTGAAGACTTGGCAAATATGGGAAATTGTCTATAACAAATTGAGATGTCAAGTAAGAAAAACCCCTCACCTGTATCTGCTCTCATTTAAAACCTCAGTGGGAGGAGAGGGAGTGAAGCACTGAGCCTGGCAGGGATGCTGTGACCTGCTGAGCCCACTCTACTGAAATACACATAAAATATGTCTTTGGCTTTGTGCTAGAAAGCCAGTGTGCAAGGGGAGCATTCAGCTGGAGAAGGAGGGAAAAAACGTTGTGCACTGAAAAGAAAATCAATTTCCTCTACATCTCTGTTTCTCAGGCTGTGTCTCCCAGCCAGGTAGCAGCATGAAGTATTTGCCTTCTGATGTGCTCCTCTGTTCATGGTGTGATTTGTGTCAGATCAACATCTCTTAATGTAATTATACCACTTAGAGCTGGGGAATGGAAAGACAAGATGTGGCTGGAGGAGTGTATACACAGCCATGTAATTCCATGGAAAACTAGAGTTCTGCAGAACTTGTGCTTCAGTGAGGGCTCATTTTAGGTCCAGCTGATGCCAACTGGCACATTTCTGCCTAGGACCAAAAGATACAAGTCTAAGGCCACAGAGGTCTTGGGGGACCTCCCTGTCACTGCCTGGGCCCTACACAGGGACACAGAAGTGAACACATGGACCATGTCTGAATTCTCCTAGAACTCAACACATGGGCCATGCCTAAATTTTACTGACAGCTCACCTTTTGTTAGAGCTCTAACACCTTTCTGCTATTCCCAATAAGGGCATATAAATGTTTTCCTGTCTGTCATACTTGTCTTTCCTAAATTGTGCCATTGCCATGGAGGCTGGCCAAGGAAATGGGAAGCCATGAATAAAGATGACAAGGTTCTTTGCACCCATCTGTGCTCTTCCAACAGTTGTAATTACAGACATTTAAAATCAAGACAGGTTTTTACCCACATTTCTGACAGCAGCTTTCTTTTCAGCAGCCAAGAAATGAGAGACAGCTACTGCAGGAACTCAGGGTGAGGGACACTGCTCTGGGATGATGATTTGAGCAGCTGTGTATGGAGCTCACCCTGGACACCCTGTCCTCTCCTCTGCCATGTCTTCCCTGGTGTATTTGCATGTGGAATGTTCATGAGTGGAGTGGACCTTCACTGCCATGCTACTGCAGCCCAACATGGAGCCTCGTGGTTAATCACTCCTCACCATGACCTTCTCTTGCCACCCATCCCACCAGCTCATTACAGCACAGATTTATTTTAAGAAAACACTTAAGAAAGTGGGTGATTTCTTAAATACAGAAAACAGATCCCTGCCCTAGATTAGCTCTTGAAAAATGCCATCATTTCAAGGCAACAGCAGCAGTACTGATGGGTGATGCCAGCTGTCTCAGGCAACAAATGCACCAAACAACAAAACCAAAGTGGGAAGCCCAGGAAAGTGAAGCCAGAACAACCTTCCTCCAGCTGATAAAATTATTGCTTGCCATCCACAGTTTACAACTCCCTGACCACCACTAAACACACAGCCAATGCATTGCTCAGGCAAAAAGGTATCATCTCTTACCGGGTTTGGGGATGAGTCCTTGAAAAGGCCTGTGAAAAATAAGGAAAAAAGGAAATTTAAAATGAAATGGTACCAAGAAGCAAGCACGAACACAGGCTGAACACCCTCCCATGGCCCATGAAAGGCTGGGGATCAGCCTGTCCTTCACACAACTGATGTGGGACCAACAGGAGCTCTGTGGGGATGAGGTCCCTGCTTGGGGCAGCATGATGTACTTCATGCTGCATTGATAAGAAGACAAACAACATGGTCCAGCAAAAGGGTGACAGAGCCACTCTTAAGCCCATTTCTTTCCTGACTCAGCTTAGTGTGATACACAGCTGAAGTGCTTTTCCCTCCCTTCCCACTCGTGCCCATCCTCTCTGGCTGTGAAATGCAGAGGACCCTGCCATGAACAGGGGGTGCTAATGCACAGCAGGGCTCTGAGCACTGCCCTGCATCAGCAATAATCTGCCTCAAGCCTCCTAAAAAAGGGGCTGGGATTTCTCTGCCTGGAGATCAATCACACCAAGCACCTTTTTCTCTCCTGCCACTGCCTTCCCCATCATCTCCTCAGGCAGTGGATGGGAAGAAAGCAGGAGTGTCTGTTTTATGATCCCCTCCTTTCTGATGAACCATTAGCTGCCACCTTAATTGCTGTCTTGGGGGACTGCAGGCATTTACAGACCTGCCCCAATGGGGCTGCAGAGCAGGGAGTGCATTTAGTGGGGCTCCCTCCTCTCCCCCTGTCTGGCTGCAGAGGATGGCTGACCCCTCTCCCCACATACCGTGTCACAGTGAACTTGATTTTATCAGCGACGGCCAGGATCCTCTCCAGGTTTTGGGAGCCAAAGGTGCAGGGCTTCCTGAAGGGGATTCCAGGAGGCAGCCCCTCTATAATCACCGACCCTGGGTTGCTCTTAATGCGCTTGTATGGCACTTGCACAGGGTATTTAATCCCCAAGGCCTCACCTAGGAGAGAAGTGAGTGGTAATTAAATAGTGAGTGTGCAGGATGCCAGGGATGCCATTTCTGCTGCAGCTCTGGCTTTATCCCCAGCCCTGCCAAGGCACAACACAGTGTGGGGCAGGTTGCTCGAGGCACCAGGTCAGCACTAGATCAAGGACCAACATTTTCAGGCTGCCTTCATGGAGGCAGTGAAGGGGGCCAAACACAGGCACATGTGTGCAGCAGAGCTCATGGGGTTGAGGAGATGCACCATCCTGCATGATGATGCCCATGGACTGTAGTGGGAGGGATGGAAAGCTACTGCTCTTTGCTTTGGGACATTATTTGGAGATAACTCCACAGGTTATGTTCCCTCTCTTAGGCCTGGCTGCAGGATTGAGGCTACATACTTCTTTGCAAGTACCTGGACAAGTCTCACCCCTGTCTAGAAAATGGCATGGACAGGGTGAGGGTGTAAAGGAGCACTCACTATGGCCTGTTCCTGTTCCCTTCCCAACCTCCCACCACTCCCTGTGCTCCCACAGCTCCTGCAGCAAACAGCGCCAAATCCCAGATCTGCCATTCCCTCCTGGCCCTCCTAAGGACCAGCAGCTCAAGGGGGAGATGAGAGAAAGTACCTGGCAAGAAGGAATCAGGAGCAGAGGGGAGAGATAAAGAGCAAAAATTAGGAGGGAGTAAGGGGGGGAATAAAACAAGCCTGGTTTCTCACCATATTTCTTATTGAACAGGTCCTGGACTTGTTCCCGCAGCGTGTTAGCAATGTCTATTCTGGAAAGCCTGGCATCATAATTTTCTGTAAAATAAAGAAACAATTATAGATTTCTGCTGGTATATTAAAAGGCACTCTGTGACTTTTAAGTAATGCCATTTTCTAATTATAGGAAAGCCCTTATCTCGCAATTAGCTAATCTGTGGAGTGGGTCATTCAAAGTCCTTAAAAATAATCTAAACAGAAATATGTTGTGTTATTTTTCCCTTGCCTGTTTGCTAAGAATAAAAGCCACGTGAAATTGAAGATTCAGTTGTGATAATTACTGGCATTAAAATATAACACACTCCAAAGCTTCTCAGAAAAGGCAAAGGCTTTCAAAAAGCTCCCCATCTTTGTGCAAACCCTCACAGGCTCCCAGGGCCCCAGAAGAGATGCCTGAGCAGGGTAGCACTTGCCTGTCCAGCCCACAAGCTTCTCACCATCACTCTGTCCCCCAAGGGAGCCACCATGCTGCTGCCAGCTAAACTTGAGTGGCATTTATACAAACATCACACAGGTGGAAAAAGCCCCAGAAAAGGCAAACCCCTAGGTTTGGAAACTTAATTATGCATCTCACAAGGTCAGACAGGGAGATAAGCCATGTAGGTTAATTAGGGCACCATGCAGAGCACTTCAAGCCTCTTCTTGGACCTGTGGGACTACCTGTCCTGGCTGTGCATCTTGTCTTTCAGTTGCCTGGTGCTTTCCATCCCCTCATCCCACCTCCTCCTCTCCTTCTTCCCAGCCTTGTCTTGTTCCTCTGCCAACCCACCAAGCCCCAACACCCAGGTCTGTCCCATGCAGCCTCCACAGTGGGCCAGGGGCTCTGCCTCAGCCCCCACATTTGCCTCCAGCCCCACACCTTGAAAGCCCTGTCTCTTCACAGCGTCCTCCAGCAGCACCTCGCTCGAGTCCCTCTCGTCGGCGGCTGAGACAGGGGACATAAGAGGAATTAGGATTCACAGTGCTGCCAAGGGGGATGCATGGGAGGGGGTTTCCAGCCAAAAAACATAAGGTGGGGAGGGAAGGCTGTAGGAAACCACTCTCACTCCTCTCCTAACTAGACCTCAAGAGCCCAGCTGCTGGGTGTCTTTCAGCCTACCTTTGGCTGCTGGGCTGTCTGACACCGACTCCTTCACGCCCTCCGCCAGCAGCTCCGGTCTGGAAAACAGGGAGAAGCAGAGGGCATGTGAGTGACCTCCCTGCCAGTGACAACCTGCTGCTCCAGCATCCTCAGGACACCACTCCTACAGCCACAAACCATTCACTCTGTCTGGCTAATGCCATTTAAAAGCTCCTGCAACACAGCGGGAGAATTTTGGACATAGTTTTCATGCTGACAGACTCTTTAACGAGCTGATGTGTCACTCCTTGGGATGAGATTAAGCAGGTGATGACTGAGCAGCTCAAGTCAGCAGCTACAGACTTTTAGTGGATATGGTCCTGAACATTTCTTAGGGATGGGAGAAGCTGTGCATGGCTTCTTTCAACATAAAATCGACCCCCAAAATTGCCATTTACATTGCCCAATACTAAAGCTGTATAGTGAGGTGACAGTAGGGCTTATTAGCAAGGTGCACTGAAGCTGTGTCACAAAGGAATTGATCTGAGATCAGGACAGGAGGAAACCCCAAAATACAGTTGGGCTGACCTGAGAGCTGCTATGCTGACACCACAGAATCTCCATGCTTCCAATATTTATGTGCTGTTTCAGTCACCAACAGCATTGGCTGTGCCAGCATTTGGGTGAGAAACTGCCCCTAAAATACCTAAGACATCTTAAAATCCATCTCTGCTGGATCTGTTCCATCTTTCAGGGCAATGCTATTGCATTATATTGGTTGTGGCTTTTCACAGCCCTCCCACAGTTCTCATCCCTTGCTCCCCAGTACAGGGTCAGCATCTTTCCTCATGTCTGCAGCATCCCATGTATATATATGCACATCTGAACCTCAGCTGGAGCCACTTTCTGCAGGAAAACCCCCCAGGGCTCCCAGCCCCTGTCTTTGCTCCCAAATCAGGGCACCCTGAAGCTTAAAGGCCTCTTCACCCATCCTGCTGAGGTGGCCAAACCTTTGCAAATTAAGTTAAAAACCCAAAAGGCATGAAGGGACAGATGACAACACCATTGCTGCCTCCCACAGACAATTCCAACAAGGCAACAACCCTTGTCTGCTTCTAATCAAGCAAATTTATTGAAAGTGACCAAGTGATGGGTGCTCCCCAGGACACTGCACAGCAGCAGGAGCTCTGAGCAAAAACATCCTCCCCAAGGGACAGCCACCCTACCTGCCTTACCTTTTAATGACAAACTGGATGTTGTTGCTGGCTTGCAGGATCTTCTTCAGCTTTGCAATCCCGAAGCAGTTGGGGCGGCGCAGCAGGATGCCTTCTGGCAAGCCCACAACAAACAGGTCCTCAGGGTACATCAGGAACTTGGAGTAGGGGACTTTGACTGGCTCTGATATTCCTATGGCTTTCGCTGCAGGGGGACCCAATCTCATTAGTTTGCTGGACCCCCATGTCAGGTCTAAGCAACAGCAACATGGTGTGTTGCTGGAGGGACTGAGGAGGTTTTTGGGGAGTTTGTGGTCACTCTGTGCTTCATGGGGATGTCCCTGACACTGGCAGACATGAGATGAAGGACAGAGCTATGCAGCCACCTGGAGCTGGCTCTTGCATTTGCTATATTATCATAATCTGCCTTCCAATAAAGGCTGCAAGCATCCCTCCACAGCACAATGGAAACACATCCCTCCACATCCAGACCCCCACGGAAACCCCTCTGCTAAGTGAGGGGACAAGGAATGTGCCTGGGGGTGTCCCATCAGCCTGTGCAGCCCAGCATGGTGAGGACTCCCCTTGCTCTGCTAAATACTGCCAAAAGCAACCAGACAGCCAATGCCAAGCAGTGCTGTTTGGATAGATGAAAAAACAGGTTTGTGTTGATTTGGCACAGCCCAATTCTTGGTAGCAGGGGAAGGCCACAAAGTGGCTTCTTTGAGAAGCTGCTAGAAGCTTCCACCACGTCTGACAGAGCCAGTCTCTGATGGAAGATGGATATGCTATGGGGTCAATTAGAGCAGTTTTTCTTCTAGTTAGAAGAAAGGAGGAAGTGAGGACGTGTGAGGGAAAACAACATGGTGGCACCAAGGTCAGTGGAAAAGAAAGAGGGGGATGAGGTGCTTAAAGTGTCAGAGCCAAGATTCCTCTGCAAGCTGTGGTGAGGAGCGTGGTAAAACAAACTGTCCCCCTGTAAGGCATCAAGTCCACAGGGGATGCAGAGATCCACTCGCAGCCTGTGGGAGAAGTGCTCATGCTGGAGCAGGTGGATGCCAGAGAAAGCTGTGATCCAGTGGGAGACCCAAATAGAAAGAGAGGGCACTTGCTTCCAAGCTAGAGCAGCCTAGCCTTAAAAGACTGCACCCCGTGGATGAGTGACCCATATCACAGCAGTTTTGGGAAGACTGTTTGCCTGTGTGAGGGACCCCATGGCATAGCAGAAAAAAAGACTCCCCTCCCTGAGGGAACAGAAAAAGATTTTGAATCACAAACTGACCAAGACCCCCACACCCTGTCTCCCTGCACTGTTGGTGGGAAAGAGGGAGGGGCTGGGGGGGGAAAAGGTGTTTTAAAGGCTTATTTTACTTCTCATTATCCTCCTCTGACCCTGTTAATAATAAATTTACTTTATACCTATAAATTTGAACCTGTTTCACCCTTAGACTGTTTTCTCCCAGTCCTTATCTCAACTCATGAGCCCTTTGTTAATTTTTTTTTCCTCTCTCCTCTGCCCAACTGTAACAGAAAAAAGTAAGCTAACAACTTTCGTGGGTATGTGGTGTTGGGCCAGTGTCAAACCACAACAAGGTTAAAACCCCACCTCATCAGTGTGGATGATCACTCCCAGCCTGTTACTACAGTAACATGGGGAGCAGTGAGAGCCATAGCTCCACTGGCTGCTCCAGCTGCATCCCCAGTGCCCAGCCCTGCCTGAGAGCATCCTGGCTCATCTCCTTTCCCTGCTCACAATGGGCTCTACCAGCTCAGCTATGCTCCTGGCTTTTGAGGATTGTCAGGCAGAGCCACATCTCCTGGTCCTAAAAGTGGCAAAAACTGTCTTCCAGCTCTCAAAATGCATGTGTGACCTCACTTGTATTTCTTCTCAGTTAAATAACCTCTCTAAGTAGAGGTGAGCAGAGCATGCTGAGTGCCAACTCCCACCACCAAGGTGCCACCAGCCTTCCTGAGCCATGAAATGATCACCATGGGTGGAAAATACTCTCTGAGACTTCAAACAAGTGATGGGGGAACCACTTTGGGCCTTCTCTCTGCAGGATGAAGGCTGAATGTCATGGCAGCAATTCCTGGGCTGCAGTCAGTGAAACAACTTCAAGGAAACCAAGGGGAAGAGCTGCAATAGCAAGGCTGGAGGAGGTTTCAAGTGCATTTGTGAGCCCAGCAGAGAGCAGATGAACGAATTAGATTGCACCTTCACCCAGCTGCTGGTTTGGAAATGGCTGGTGACAAAGCCAGCAGCTGGCATGATGAACATGTGTTAATGAGCATCTTACCGTATCGCGAGTTGAACAAAATTTCAACTTGTTTCCTCAAATGACTTAAAATGCCCCCTATGCCATCTGCAAAAAAAACCAAAAAAAACCAAACAACAATACAGAGAAATGCTCTGAGCAGCTCTCAGCTGCTTCCAGGGCAAGCACTGCACAGGTGAGCAGCCCCTGCCTGACTTCTGGCAGAGACAGCCATTCATTCTCCGTGCCCTCAAATCAGTGCTAGTCCTCTGACAGTGGCCTCCAAACTGATCTCCTAACAAGGAAGGGCAAGGAGGCACCTGCTACAGAGCTCTGCTAGCACTCAGGAGCAAAAGGAAAAAAATAGAAGGAAAAGTAAATTCAAGTACAAGAGGAGAGGACAGAGCCCAGGAACACAATGGTGCCCTTCTGTAGGCAGAGGTTTTGGAGGCTAAAGGCTTTGTTGATAACGTAAGAAGCTCACAAAACTCAGCCTAAAGTACATCTGTGTGCATCCATCCTTCCAAAAAGCTGCAAGGATGGGCAATGCTCAGAGTTCACCATACACTCACCTGATCCCTCCACCTGCTTTTCTTCGTGTCGAGACTCCTCACTGGACCCCTTCTCTGTCTCTGCTGAGGAAGAAGAGGGTTAGCAGCAGCAGGCACCAGCAAAACCAGACAAGACATAAGCAGGAGTTCTCCAGGTGCCCTGCAGCCCCTCAACTGCTCCCTCCCCTCACTAAGCTCTGAGCACATATCCCAGCAGAGGCTGGGCTGGTACCAGCATGCCAAGAGCTGCATGGCAGAACAAACCCAGTGCTTCCATACAAGAAGGCTGCACTCCCTTCAGCATGGGCTCCTTGGGAGAGGAGAGACCCAGCAGGAGCAAGGGCAACCACAGGGCCAGCATACATCTCACAGGTAAACTCCAGGTGTGCACTGGGCAAAGGGCCTTAGGTTTGCAGCATGCTGGAGCTGAAGAGAGGATGGGAAGGAGCAGCAGTGCCAGGAAACCCACCAGTTAGTCTATCAGAGCTCCTAGCTGACCTCACTGCGGTCAAGACTCTGGAACTGGGTGTCGAGCTCTACCACTTTGGATCATAAATGGTATTCACTCATTTTTGACACATGCATGAACACCTGTCCTACCGTGCAGTCTCCCAGCTGCTTCACTTCTGGTACCTGCTACTGTTTCCAGGATGTATCTTGACTCATCCGAGGCCGCCTGCGTGGGCACCGGCTCGTGCATTTCAACGGGACCAGGTGATCGGTCTGCGGACAAAAACCCATGAGCACCTTTTGTTCTGATGGCAGCAGGACACTGTCCTCAAAACAGCCTTCAGAGGGTCCTGGACATCAGCAAGGACTGAGTGAAGGGCCCCCCACTCCCAGGAGTCCCACAAACCACCAGAAAATGCTCTGGGGATGCATCTGCCTTCTTCTTCCCAGAACCACCCAGACCTCATCCCTGACACAGATCTGACCTTTCAGTCTGAGGAAAAGAAGCAAAAATCTCTTCCTAACCTCCACAGAAGGTGAAGAGCAAAACTAGTTCAAATTATTTACTTGGTTTAATTCCATCTAGACACTCAATTCTGACTTTAAAAGCTAATGCTGCTACATGGGGGGAAATGGTTCCACTAATGCTGCCTTCCTCAACAAAATCACCCCTCTTTTGGTTTCCCTTACATTAAACCTGTCTGCCCAAGTGCTAGGCTGTCCAATGCCCCCAAAGACCCATCCAAATTCAGCTTTAAATGAAGTTTCAGCTAGTTTATATGCTTCAATCAGGTCGCTTCTGACCTCACAAGCTAAATAATCCCAATTTCACCAATTGGTCCCTGTAGGTGAGCACCTCTTTTCTATTAATCCTCCTCCTTGCCTTCAGCTGTATTCCCTCTGATTGAACTTGATCTTCAAATAAGGCAAGAAAAGGTGGACTCTGGGCTTGAGGTATGATCTCCCTGGCACTGGACAAGTGGTAATTCTTCCCACTCCTCCCATGGACCTCCAGCTTACCACGTATCAACTTTCTTCTCTTCCATTAGCTGCCAAGTTGAAAAAGAAAATGTTTGATCTACCACTACACCTTGTTCCTTCTCCTTCCCCTATAGCAACCATAGATAAGTCTATTCTACACCAATCCTGGAGTGACTCCTCAACTATCACCTTACTAAGGGGACTGCTACAATTTGGGTGCAACAGAGGTTGCAGTGGTGTGGTGGGGCCTGGTGTCACTGCTGTCCCCAGAATCACTCACCCTCAGGCATGTTAAAGTTCTGTTGCTGCCCTCATTCTGTGGAGCTTATTAATTAATGGTTGTAAAGCACACTGCAAATGCAAACTGCTAACAATCCATTTGTTAAACCCTGAGGATCATCCTACCATTTGCTGCACTGTCCAGGACAGGTAAGTGAAAAACTGACTCTCCCAGCTGCTCCTCAAGCATGTCATCTCCATCACAACCCATTGCCACTGACCTCTCTGGGCAGAAACACAGGGAATTTCCCCCATCAATGTCAACAACTCACATTTTTTGCATGTGCTTAATACTAAACCTGCCTACTATTAGACCTGTTTTTATGAACTCTTCAAAACCAGGTTGGTATCCTAAATGAAGGACCTCTTCAAAAGCATCCTGCACTCAATACCTGAGATCCTCCATATGAAGCAAAGCAGCAAACCAGGCTCGCTTTCTCCAGGGGGAAGGCAAGATAGGAAAGCAACAAACGAGAGAAAAAAACAACAAAGAGCCCTAAAACACCTTCCAGTGCTCCCAGGAAACCTCAATACGTTCCTCAATATGTTCCTTCCAGCTAAGGAAGACCATGGCAGGTACGTGGGGGAACCTTATATTCTGGGAAACACCCTGCAAACACCTCTTCTCAAAGCAAAATGCTGAAACACCATGCAGCAAACCCTGCCTGTGCAGCCAGCACTGCACACAGAGGGTACCCCAGCAGCTACCTGGTACGGTGATCTGGATGATGTTCAGCTCGTCTGGTTCGATTTTGATCTGCCTGATCCCACCTAGCTCTCCTGAGGTACCTACGGGGGAAAGGCAAGGGAAGGCAGTTGCCAACAGGGTCCAGCAATGCCACACCTGCCCAGTACAGCACCAATAAAGTGTGACCAGCAATGCCACACCTGCCCAATACAGCACCAATAAAGCAGGACTGGCTGGCACGTCAGGACCAGCTGAACTTGCCACAACAACAAGGCTTTAGTCAAGTGGCCCAGCAGCATCGAGCCCACAGCATGCAGGGACACCTGTGGGCATGGCTTCTGCAAACAGCTTGGCTGGCAAGAGCTGTTGGTGCCCTCAAACTGGCAGCTGGACCTTGTTAAGTGTTTCCTGGCTTTCTTCACTTATAATGAACTGGGCCACCAACAGGCACTGGTGGAGACACTGGAGGAGCTGTCTCCAGTGGGCAGCTCCTAGCAAATTTAATGCTCCCAAACTCATGGCTGGAACTTGCCCCTGTTTCTGAGAGGGCTGACTGAAGCTGCAGCACACCAAGACGAGACCAGCTGAACCCTGGTGAAACTCAGTGTGGTTTCAAGCCCAGCAGATGAAAGCCTGTGCTGACCAGTAGTCCCAGGAACGGGCTGCCCACAGTCCTCAGCCCAGCTTCCTCTTCTATCAAGATAAATTTCCTCACTTAGGGTGGGATAGATCCACTGCAAGGTGCTGAATCCCAGCTTGCAGTTTAGAAAGTCAAGACAGCACAGCTTGGTGTGGTTTCAATGGGTCCAAGCCCCTAAATCTGTGGAAAAGCTTTCCATTGATGGTGCTCAGAGTACCAACACTGCTGACTTCTCAGTGGTGGCTTTCAAATGAACTCAGAAAGCAAAGACTTCCCTTTTAAGCACATGCTTAAGTCTCACTATTTCAATTTATGCATTTTTAGGCCCCAGGTGGAGGGTCAGAGGGCAAGAGCCTTCATCTCTGCATCAAATGGGGATAAAGTCCTGAGAGAACTGCACTGTGGTGCAACCATGCAATGTCACACATTCAAGTCACTTTGCAGGCATGTTTCTCTATGTGCCCCCCATAACACTGTCTTGCAAGAGAAAATGAATTATTCCTCACCTGGTTCACAGCCTTCAGAAACATTACACTTCTCAGACCTGAAAGAGAAAGGCAGACAACAAAGGTGGTCATGGTGTAAGAAAAGAGAGAGCTTAAAAAGCAGTAGTGTGTGGACTGATCCTGGCAGGAGGGAGAAATGCTGCCTGGCATCACAGAGGGCTGCAAGAGCTACAGAAGGGTCCCCAGGGTCACTACACCCATGGTCCCAGCAGTGCCAGAGCATCCATGGCTGCAGGATCTGAGAGTTTCTCTGCAAATAAGCCCTGCTCTCAAACCCACCCTGGTCCTGCACCCCTGCTGATGGCAGCCCTGCCCCTAGACACCCATGGATGGAACTGCAGCAGAGAGCTCCTGAAAACAAGAGAGGCTGTTTTTAAGCCCAAAATTTGGTTGGCTCCATCCCTTTGCGACAGAGAGCAGTGCATAAGTCTTACTACAATGTGGTTGCTTATGCAGGTAAAAAAAAATAGGGAGAAAGGAAAAATCAATTGATTCAGTAAATATTTATTCTGTTCAAAGCTTTTCTTCACTGAAAACTGGGCACTATCCCAAATTCCCATCTACAGTTAACTTCACATGCTCAGGAATTTACACAAGCTGTTCTGCATCCAAATGAGATTATTTTGCATTCTCAGGATGCATGTGCTTTCTTGTCTCTCTCTTGAATAAGGACAACCATGGCTCTTCAGCAGTAAGAGACCCAAGGAACCACTCAGGAAAACTCACTCCTGCACAATGTTGGTCCTTTAGGGGGAAGGAAAATCCTTCTGAGCCAGTGCCTGTTGGCTCAGGAGGGATGTTCAAAAGCACTTCTCATTTGCCTAAATCCACTCAGGAGCATCAGCAGAACAAACCACAAAACAAGCCAGAGGTGCTCTTGAAATGTTCTTCCTAATTGTGGAAAGGCCAAAAGGATCACTGGTGTAGAAGGTACTGTAGATACTACCTAGGAGCCTTGGGAAGGGTTTTAAACTCTCCCACTTCAGGTCAAAGCAAACCTTTCACCAAGGAAATCTGGGGGGAAGGCTTTCCTGGGGAGTGCATTACACCCCACAGTGTCTGGCCCTTCTCTGGGAGTATTGGACACTGCACTTTCCCTGGAGCAGGACTCTGACATGGGGAGACCATTCCTATGGAAACACTCCTACCAAGGCACAGAGGTTCCTCACGTGCAGAAAGAAAAAAACCCAAAACAACAATCTCCCACAAACCCTCCTCTGAAGCTGAAGAATACCCAGAAAGCTGGAGACAAATGCCAGCCCTGCAAGCTGGGCAGCTCAAGAGGTCTCTGCCCCCCAGAGTTGTGATATTTCAGTACTGGCCATATTTCCAGGCTCATTCATTGCCTGCTCTAACACTGCAGGTTCTGCTGTCCTGGACATGCTTTAGGGTCATGCAGCAGCCACATCCAAGGGGACAAACCTGAAACAGCACTGGGGAGAACCAAAAGAGACTCCAACCTGTCACAGGTTCATGTCATTGAAGAGCCAAGAAAGGGAAGGGACCCAAGGGATGTCATGGATGGGACAAAGACAAGTTACCTTATTTCCCCATCCTGACCTGCACAGGTTAGCAACCACATAGCACTGACTGAAGCACCAGCTGGTGGAGCTGTCAGTGCTGAGCAGCAAGAAGCTGAGGAGCATTCTCCACTCTATTTGTGTGAAGCAAGGCTGGGAAAAGGTTCCTTGTCTTATAGCAGTTCCTAATGCTATAAACTGCTGTCCTGTCTCTCTTCCTTAAAGTGATTTTAAAGGCTAAATTACACCTTGCTTCCACTGAATTAAGAATGAAGGAAACTGGGGCTATAAAGAGAAAAACACCTCCTGGATCTCCCAGTCTGGGTTGGAAAGCTGTATGCTGTGTGATATATGCTCCACAGGTGCTGCCAGCATGTTTTGGACCTGTCTAGCTCATGGCACAGTTGTAACAGAAACAAGTACTCTCATAAAAAACCTCCTGTCCTGCTGGAATGTATAACCCTCCCTTTATTAAATGCACTGTTAGCCTCCCTGTGAGCTTTCTAAACAAGCAACACTTAATTAGCAGGATGCTGCTACGCTGTGGGCTGAGGGTAAATCCTTTAGGTCATGCATTAACACCAGAGACAGTTCCAGCAGATAATCCCAGGCATGGCCCTCATTTCATCAGTTTTGCTCAAAATTAATGATTCCAAACTTTTGGCTTGCACAAAGATGGGTCTGCTTGGCCTTCTCCTGTGCTGGCAAGCTATACCATTGCAGTGGGATTTTAGGGAGGCAGGAAAGCAACACTAGTTTAGCCCCTCACCTTCCCATTATGGACTTACTTACTCATGGTACCCTCCTGAACCCACTGGCCATTGCTGATGAACACATCAGTAACCTGCTGTGCACATTAATAGCCCCAAAATAATTCTCTGAGGGATGTCACTTTACAGGGAACAGGGACAGAAGTCCCACTTACCTGCTGTTGGCCTGAGAGGTCCCCACCAGTTCCAGCATGGCCCCACGGTGAGGCTCAGGGGAGATCTCCCGGGGAGGGCTGGAGGGCTCCAGCTTGGTTGGATCTTTGGTAAATTTGCTTCCTGTTGCCAGATGTGCATGGTGGGTTTTGGGAGAAAAGCAAAACCAGGATTAGTGACTGGAGATGCCAATGTTGCAGCTTGTTCCCCTCCTGGTCCCAGAGCTGAGGTCAGGGTGGGAGAGCAGGTTTTCAAGTGTCACCTGCTTGCAAAGACAAGGATGCCAATTCCATTGGGTTCACATGTTAAAATATTAGCAAGACATCTGCTTAAACCTCTCCATAACTATGTGTGTGCTGGGAAGCCCTGCCAGGAAAGAGCATCTCCAGAAAGGCCTGGCTGACAGGACAAGGGTTCCAATAGGTAGGGACTAAGGTCAGAAAACCCAGGGCTATGGATCACTGCTGTAGGAGCAAGCCCTGAAGTGGGGAGAGCCCTGTCCCAAGGGAGGGGATGTGCTGCACTGGATGGAGCTTGGCAAAACACTGAGTAGCAGAGACACAGGCAGCCCTGTCTCACAGCTCCAAGCCCATCGAGCAGCAGGAGAAATCTGTCACAGCAACACAGAGGGACAGAAGCATTCTGCCACCATGAAAAACTTCCTCTCTCCCTTCCCCGCTCCTTAGCAGCCTGAAATGAAGCCTCAACAATGACCTTGGAGATGGAAAGAGTAATCTGCAGGCAGAGCAGGAAATAAAATCAGGCAGGGAATGTGAGCAAAGAGCTGAAGAATGAGGGCTGGGGGAAGGAGGGAGTGAGACTACATTGTGAGGCTGCAGAGACCACAAGGTGTCTTGTTAAATAGATGTTGTCAAAGGCCCTTTTCTGGTCTCAAAGCACCATCACAAAATCCTCACTCTTCTAAAACATATTCCATCTATGGGAACCTGATGCCACTTTCCTTTTGGTTCCAGCCTGCAAGAAAGGGCAGGGCTCTGGCAACAGGATCAGGAGAAATATAGAACCTTAAAGATACTATTTATCTACTGACAGTCCAAAAGGCTCCTTTTAATTTGTGCTTTCTATGAACCAAATCTTGTTCTTGCACCAGCAGAGCCTGCCTGAAGCCACTACCCAGGGGAGTAACAAAAATAGGTTTCCGAGCAGTGGTGGGTATTTTAATTAAAGGGTGAGCAAAACTTTCTGGGGAAGCTTTGGGATACTTCACAAATGGCAACTTAAAATACAGCTCCACTCAGAAAATAATGTCTTTGCAGAAATGGCACCTCCTGACTCAGCAGATGCAGGGGTTTTTTTTGCACAAGCTGATGTGCTGACGCAAACCACAGCGAGCCAGGTTTAATGGGTTTTGCTTCTGGTAGCCCTGCAGGGACTTGTCAGGAGAGTGGGACCTGTCACCCACCTCAGCTCTGCTGGGTTTGCTTCCTCATCTCTGAATATCCACTTGCACCTCCCTATCGTGTAATCCACAAGCTCATGGCACTGTGGTCTCCATCAGCAGGATGTACATGATGCCTCCCCCAGACCCCGTGCAGCCATTATGCAAGGAAAATCCAAGCATCCCAAAACACAGTTCAGTGCTCCATCCCTTGGGGATGGGCTAGAGCTTAAAGAAATCCTTTTCTTGAGGAAAAAAAAGCCATTAATGGCTTTAGACAAAGAAATCCCCCATGCAGGTGGGACCCCCTCCAGGTTCTGCTGGAGGGACCCTTTGGGTGGCTCCAGTGTCATCACACTCAGGGAAGGACTCTTAGGGCTGGGGGTTGTGGGGACAGAGTGGTAATTTGGCTGGCAGAGATACCTGGGAAGAAGGAAGCTCTGGAGAGCTACCAGCATGTGTAGTTGGCAACTCAGGAAAAAAAAAACCAACCCAAACCACCACCCCAAAACATGCCTTTACTTGTGAGCCAAGCCCAGGCAATCCAGGACCTGGGTGTGACAAATTTGGATGCAATGCCATATTCCAGGTGTGTATGAGGACAGTGGGATGAGGGCATTGCTGGAGTGCAGATTGAGTCTGACAGCATGGATACCTGTCTCCTATCTGCCAAGAAGCACTTATCATGGAATCACAGAATGGTTTGGGTTGAAAGAGACCTTAAAGACCATCTTGTTTCACCCCCTGCCATGGGCAGGGAGATCTTCCACAATCCCAGATTGCTCCAAGCCCCATCCAACCTGGGCTTGGACACTTCTAGGGATGGGGCAGCTGCATCTTCCCTGGGCAACCTGTGCCAGGGCCTCTCCACCCTCATAGTAAAGAATTATTCTGGCTTCTCCAGCTCAGAGAAAAAAGGAGTAAAAACATGGAGCAAAGACAGTGAAAGGACTCCCTCCTCACCATTTTGTCATGGAAAAAATGAACTTTTGGGTTTTTTTGTTGTTTTTTTTTTTTTTAAATTGTTAGCAGCTGGATGATGCCAGCATGGAAAGGAAAGGAAAAGGAAAGGAAAAGGAAAGGAAAAGGAGAGGAAGAATAATTTACCAGTGAGGAACACAGCAGTGATTTTCTTCCTCTTGAAAGCATAGATATATACCATGTACTGCCTGTATTGTGGCTCAGTCTGATTGAGGAGCCAGCCCAGCCTCACACACCAGGAATTCTCACTTAAACCTTCAAAACTCAATTTTTAAGGGCAGTACAGAGCTTGCACTGATACCAGGCAAAGGCAATCTCAGCATGTCCTGGTGTGAGGCACAGACAAGGCTTCTCCTTACTGAGCATAATTGCATGTGTCCTGCATTTCCTCTGCTTACAGGTGACATTATTTCAACTCTGCTTCTCTGGATAACCTTTCAATTTTGTGGGCAATAAATCAAAGGATTTGGAGAACATACCTGTAAAAATTCTTTCGTCAAACATCCTAGGAGAAAAGGAAAAAAAAAAGAATTAGAAATAGATGCTGCTAATGACTGAATTGGAGTTTTAATAAATGAGTAGCATTAAACCAAGTCAAACTAGTGATTTTTTCATTCTTTAAAAAAAGGGAATGATTTTTTCAGCTAGAAAAAGGCCTTATAGCCTGTTGTGCAGCCCAGCAACCTTATGGCATGAGCTTTTTAACTAAAGCACCTCTGAATCTGCTTATAAGTCATCCTCTTAATTTAACTTATTAAATGAGGCTGCAGTTGACTAGCTTTACAAAAAGAAACAGTGGGACCAAAGCAGCTGTTTCAATTTCCAGTGTAGACCATTGACCATGATGTCACCTGTCTCCTGAATATTGTATTTTGGTGCTACCTGCAACTTTGCTCATAGGGGCCAACTATGTCCAGGGCAGAGAATGTGCACAAGTGATGAGTGAAAAACAAGGTGGATGGGAATCCCTGTGAGAATATGGATCTTCCTCCCTCCACCCAGGGGCATTGCTCCCATCCACCAAATGTCGTTGAAGGTGCTGTAACCACCTTCAAACGTTTAGGGTGGCATCAGCAAAGTTTGGTGGCCATGATCACTTAAAACAGGATGATCTGAGCTTGGGGGTGATCATGGTACAGCCAGCTGCCACATCTTTGCAAAAAGAGAGAGAAAGAGATGAAAACCAGAGGTCTGCAGGGGCAAAGAGCTTTCAACTGTCTTTTATAAAAGAGGGTGAAAAGAGTTTTCACATCAAAACAAGCCCTGTGAGCATGGAGGGAGCACAGCTCAAATCCCTGACACCCTTGAGCCATACAACTTCCTTTTGCTTTCCTTGCTACCCACCTTTTGATGACAAAATGGATGTTGTGCCTCTCCTCCAGTATCCGTTTGAGTTTGGGGACACCATAGGTGCAAGGCCTTTTGAAAGGAATTTTGTCTGGGATGCCAATGATCTCCACTGCCTCAGGGTCACAGGCAATCTTCCTGTATGGGACAGGGACCATGTGGTCTAACCCCAAGGCTTCAGCTGAAAGATGAACACGTGGTTTTTCATTTGCACAAGTGCTTTGTCTTTTACAGATGCTAAAACAAAAGTGTTAAACGTTTGAACTTAAGCAGAGCAAATGCCTTCTGCCCTCTCCTCTGCTTGTCCCAGAAAGTGAGCCCCAGGAGCAGCTCTCCCACGGGAAATGGGACAAAAAGGAAAGCAGCAGTAAACACAGCTAGGTGTCTTCCAAAATGCCCAAACATGCCCAGTGATGCTCACACCAGGAGTGAGCTGGCCCAAATATCATTCCCAAACTCCTTGTGACCCACCACAGCAGCTTTGTGAGCTCTGTGATTCACAAACTGCATAGCACATGGAATCATAACATGGTTAATATTGGAAAGACTCTAAGATTGATTCCAGCTGTTAACCCAGCAGCACCAT
The DNA here is from genome assembly GCA_024734555.1 of Trochalopteron elliotii. Taxonomy (NCBI): domain Eukaryota; kingdom Metazoa; phylum Chordata; class Aves; order Passeriformes; family Leiothrichidae; genus Trochalopteron; species Trochalopteron elliotii. Next base: position 81,029 of record JANPWX010000414.1, read on the forward strand.
GTTCACCAAACCACATCCCCAAGTGCCACAACCATATGCTTTTTTGAACATTTCAAGGGATGGTGACTCCATCATAACCCTGGACAGCCTGTGCGAGCCCCTGACCATCCTTTCAGTGAAGAAATTTTCCCCAGTGTCCAATCTAAACCTTCCCTGGAGCAGCTTGAAGCAATTTCTTCTCATTCTGTCACTTGTCACCTAGGAGAAGAAACTGAGTCTCATCTGGCTACAACCTCCTTCAGCTAATTGTAGGGAGTGGGAAGGTCCCCCCTGAGCCCCCTTTTCTCCAGGCTGAGCCCCCACAGCTCCCTCAGCTGCTCCTCATCAGATTTGTGCTCCAGACTAAGCTCTGTTACCTTTTGGACACACTCCAGCACCACATACATAAATCACAAGTTAAAGGACTTGTCTCAAGCCCATACACGACTCACAGGTGACACTGCACACATCTACAGCCCATCTGTAACTCAGGAATTATACACCCTGATAGGGATGGCACAGCTGAAGAGCCCACCAGCCCCAACTGGTTTCCCAAGCTTCCACCTGCCCAGATGCCCAGGAGCTACACCAAAAGCACTGCCCATGGCAAAGGGAACACTAACAACATATGCAAGCTATGCAGATGGAGAAAAAAGCAGCTGCAACAATAATCACCTTCTTTTTACCTGCCATATGTGTGTAAAAGGGCCACATGCCACCACTCCTGGTGCCCCAGTGCTATGATCCACCATGCCACATTCCCAGACAGAGCTGCTTTACAGCCCAGTTATAAATTCCTCGACAATGGTGTGGGGTTCCAAACAGAAATATTGACATAACCTTCAGGAGACTGGGAGCTGCTGAGCTAAATGTGTTAGGAAGAGCAGGGAGCTCTAGCATATGGCTTCTGCTGCTGTGTTAGGGAACAAAAATGATTGCTATATAATGATATGCAATCCACAAGCACTGCAGATGCATAATGGGATATTAACTCCTACTCACCATATCTGCTGTTAAAAAGAATTTGCACGCACTCCCTAAGGGTGTTGATGTCTTCAGTTTCTTTTATAAAACTGTCCCACTTATCTATCAAAACAAAATACAAGAAATAAGAAACTTCCATATGGTTCATACACAGCAGATGCACTTTTTTCCTGCAAAGTGCTGCAAAGCAGGAACAAGACTTTAAAATTATTTCCCTGTTCCTGAGCGAATTTTGCCAGGCTGGCAGACAAGGTTTGGGCCTCTCCAACTCTTCTTGGCATGTGCCAAGCAGATTCCTAAGAAGTGACCCCATAAATCCCTCAGCCCTGGAATGAAAGACCCTCTCAGACAGAGCCAACTCCACCTGGAATGAACCCTTGAAAGGTACAGCCCTTTCACAAGTGTATCTTTTCCATCTTCTCCTCTTTCCCAATCTTCCCATCTGTATATTTCTCCTCTTAAAGGCAGGCATGGGTTTTCAGGCTGCATTGCCCTTGGGTGCTGTGGAGGTGGGGAAATGGCAGTCTCTACCCCACTGCTGATCCCCTCAGGCACTGCTGCAGAATCCCACCAGGATTAGTGGGTTTCAGCCAATTTGAAATAATGCCAAGTTTTCAGCAGGTATGTGCTGTTTGCAGCTGGGGCAAACAGCCTCTCCCAAAGCCATGCCTTGGTTCCCTGTGCAGGAAGCAGAGATGGGAATTCCCAGCCAGCCAGCAGTGCTCAAGGACCACTAGCAGCCCCTTGGAATGGCAGGGATGGACCAGAGCAGAGAGAAAGGTCTTGGCTCCAATGCGAGATGCATCACCTCCAGCACTGCCAGGTCCCTGCAGAGTGTGGAGAGGGCTGGGAGACCACTGGGGAGAGATGTGGTGAGGGAAAACCCTTCACTAAGGCTGCCAGCTGCCTTTAATGCTGGAGCAGGACACAGACCTGTCTTGTCATGGACGATGGAGAAGAGGATGCGCTTGGATGAGTGCACATTCTGGATGAGGGGACCTCCGGAGACTGATGATTTCTGTCCTGGACAAGAGGGGAGACAAGGAGAAAGGGCTGATGAGAGCCTGGGCAGTGCTCCAGGCACCACAACAAGATCCTGGGTGCTGTTCCCCACCAATCCTTCTGTCTCTCCTCCATGCACCCTGGCCTGTGACACCCGGTGCAGCGCTGGCCAGACCAACCCCTGCCATCCCCTCTGCTGCCTTTCTGGCCTGGTGGTGCAGCACCTGTCATTTTGGGGCAAAAATATGTCTGTGCCCTGTCAGCACCTTGCAGGCACCCAGAGAAGGGCTGGAAGCAGTGCAGTGTGACAAGGGCTCTACTCATTTCCATACAGCCCTGGTGGTGCAGTGCAGCATCTGTCATTTTGGGGCAAAAAGCAGAGATGTGCCTTGTCAGCACCTTGCAGGCACCCAGGGAAGGGCTGGAGCAGTGCAGCATGGCAAGGGCTCTGCTCATTTCCACACAGGCCAAGCTCTACACTGCTTTTCGTCCAAAGAACACACCAAAACCCCCAGCCTGCCCCCTGCTACCAGGGGTGGGCCGTGCACCAGGCCCTCATTTGAGAGCAAACTCCAGGAAAAGCAGAGGTGTGCCCTGTCAGCACCTTGCAGGAACCCAGGGAAGGGCTGGAAGCAGTGCAGCATGGCAAGGGCTCTGCTCATTTCCATACAGCCCTGGTGCTGCAGCACCTGTTATTTTGGGGCAAAAATATGTCTGTGCCCTGTCAGCACCGTGCAGGCACCCAGGGAAGGGCTGGAAGCAGTGCAGCATGGCAAGGGCTCTGCTCATTTCCATACAGCCCTGGTGCTGCAGGCACCTGTCATTTTGGGGCAAAAACAGAGATGTGCCCTGTCAGCACCGTGCAGGCACCCAGGGAAGGGCTGGAAGCAGTGCAGTGTGGCAAGGGCTTTACTCATTTCCATACAGCCGTGGTGCTGCAGGCACCTGTCATTTTGGGGCAAAAGCAGAGGTGTGCCCTGTCAGCACCTTGCAGGAACCCAGGAAAGGGCTGGAAGCAGTGCAGCATGGCAAGGGCTCTGCTCATTTCCATACAGGCCAAACTCTACTTTTCATCCAAAGAACACCAAAACCCCCAGCCTGCCCCCTGCTACCAGGGCCGGGCCGTGCACCAGGCCCTCATTTGAGAGCAAACTCCAGGCTATTACCACAGCAGTCGCTGTACTCCTGTGAGGAAGGCACCTTCAGCTCTCCCGCCGGCCGGGCCAGCAGCGCCTCGCCGGCCGCGGTGGGCCCGGGCAGGCCCGAGGACGCCTCCTGCTTGAGGTCGATGGTGACGGGGGCGGGCAGCGAGACGCCGTAGAGGAAGTTGGTGATGGCAATGGCCGAGGGGGCGTCCTGGGCGGCGGCTTTGGCCACAGGGCCGTTGTTGGCACCAGAGTCTCGGCTGCCCTTGGAGGCGAGGGAGGAACAAGTTAACTCGATGTTGGGGTTGGGCTCTCGGCTGGGCTCATCTGCTGGCCTGAGGGGAAGGAAGGGAGAAGAGGAAGGGAAAAACAGGTTCCTTTTGGGCCCACGGTGGCACTGCTAAGCTGCAACAAGCAAGGATGTGGACAGGGAAGAAGGGCCATGCCTGGGAGGGTGGGACATGCTGCACCACCAGCTGCCAGGCTCTGTGATGAGGAGTGCCATGAAGACAATTCTACAGGGTTAGAGCACCTCTCCTATTTGGAAAGGCTGAGAGAGTTGAGATTGTCCAGGAGAAGAGAAGGCTCTGGGGAGAACATACTCTGGCCTTCCATTACCCAAAGGTACCGGAGAGCTGGAAAGGGACTTTTGACAAAGGCAGGGAGTTACAGGACAAAGGAAAACAGTGTCAAACTGAAAGAGGGTTGGTTTGGATTGGATGTCAGGAAAATATTCTTCCCTGTGTGGGTGGTGAGGCCCTGCCACTGGTTGCCCAGGGAAGCTGTAGCTGCCCCATCCCTGGAAGTGTTCAAAGTCAGGCTGGATGGGGCTTGGAGCACCCTGGTGTAGTGGAAGGCATCCCTGCCCACAGCAGGGGCTTGGAATGAGTTGGTCTTTAAGGTCCCTTCCAACACAAACCAGTCTATTGTTCTGTTCTATGATTCAGAAGTTACATCCATCGCTCAAACTCCTGAGCATCTTCAGGCACCTAAATGGTTCTTGTCTTCTTTAAGCGGAGCTGGTTAGTCTTACAGTAGCTCAAAGCATTTTTATTAGCTAGGACTAAGCTGCCCAGCTCCATGCCTAGTGCATTTAAGGGGTAAAACTTTTAATGACCACAATCGCTTGGCTCCATTGCCTATGCCAGCCCCCAGCACCCAAGGCACATTCAAGGGGGAGCTCAGTCAGCCCACAAATGAGTTTCAGACTGAAGAAACCAACCTGCTCCACATGAGACAGGGAGCCACAAGCTCACAGACAGCTCAAATTCTGCGTGTCCTACTTTTAGCTGTCTCAGCCTCATTTTCCAGAAGCATCAAGCCTTTAGAGGAGGTATTTGGTCATGCTCAGCATTTTTCTGAATGGATCTGAGGTGCTGCCAGCCAGGCAAATGCAGGAGAAATGCACCTAAAACTACTGAACCCCTTGTGTAAATGTGGCCAAAAGGGGGAGTTTGCTCTGCTGCAGTCCCCCACTTCCCTCCTTGCCTGGCATTAAAAAACCCATTTCAGCCTGGGAAGACACTTGCAGCATTTACCCTGGAAATCCCTCTGGAGATAGAAAAGCACTTAGCTTACCGCAGTGGAAATTTTGGCAGAGACACATAAAAAGATGCAGTTAATGTGCATGTTTACACACACTTTTTATAGAAACGAGTCTGAAATGGACTCAAGCCCCCCAGCATGAACAAATCTCTGTGCAAGGCTGGATTTGGCATGGCTGGGCCCAGGTTTGTGGGTCTCGAGGAGAAGCAGGGACATGGGAAGGACCCTCCTGCCTGTGCCACACAAAATCATCTGTCAGTGTTATAAGACACACCACCCCAAGGGCTCGCTGCTCTCTTCCTCCTTGGAGGTCCCCAGAATTACCTTTTTAGCCTGAAGCGGATGCTGTGGCTGTGCTCCAGGATGGCCATCAGGGATTTCACATCATACTCCAGGGGTTTCTTAAAGCTGATCCCCTCGGGCAAGCCAGTGACTGCCAGCGAGCCCGGCTCTTTCAGGAACCTCTCGTAGGGCAGAGGGACCACGCTGCTCTTCCCCATGGCTTCACCTGGGGAGGGGACACAGTTACACACTACTGACAAATACCCTGTGCCCCTGACCATGGCTGAGCTGGGCTGGAGGGGTAAATGCAAGAGCAAGAAATACCAACAGAATCATTAGGAGAAAAAAATACCCCATTCCTACGTTCACACTTAGCATGCAAGGCACTCCAGTCCCTTTCTAAAAGCACTAATTAATAAAAAGCTCATAAAAAGCCAATAAGCAGATGTCTCATCATTCAGGTTTCACAGCAGAATCCTCAGTTGGGGTCACTTGGCACAAGCCCACCCCTGGGAGTGCCCAGCCATATGCCAGTGAGGTACATGGCCATCAGCAAGGTGGGAGGGAGCCAAGGGCTGACAAAGAAGGCAGAGGAGCTCGCAATGATTTTTATCTCATGCTTACTGAGATATTCTGGGAACCTCATTTCTAGTCAGTTTTCTTATTTTACCTCCTGGAAGAACGGAAAGCAGTTTGATTGCTGTTGCTGTCAAGCAGCTTTGATTCACTTTGACAGACAAGGGAAAAGCCCAAAACCAATAGTCTCCCTCCATCCTACTATTCACAGACAGTGTGAACATCAATACATTTGACTGCACAATCACCTCCAGCAGCCCAGAACTCTCACCTGCTCCCCTCAAAACTGGCAAGATAGTCCCACTATGTCCCCACCATGTGCCTCTGGTTCCATTTTACCTCTGACACCAAAATCTCCCTAAGGGGTCAGGTACAATTTGCTTTCCCTTCCCTGGCAGCAGCATCCAAGCAGGGAGCATTGCCATTATATAAGGATTTTCTAAACCAAATGAAGAGTCTGTGTGCCCAAACCAGCGCTGCCCTACTATGCTTTGCAGGCAAAACACCATCAGAAAAACAGCCTGCTCTGAAAGATTTCAAGGAATGGCCAAAACCTTCAAGCTACTCTCTGGGGAAAAATTACTTTGGAAACCAATCCAAGCCACTGTGATCAATAAACATGGTGCTGAAAGCATGAAGCACAAGAAACAGCCATGCAGGAATGCAACCTGTCTGGCAAAGCAGTGTCCAGATGGAGAACACCTGGTGGCATGATACAGTGCCTGCACCTTCATCTCCAGGCTGAGAGGCAGACAGAGAAGATTATGGGACCTTTAAGTTGTTGAGGGATTTTATACTGTGGATTTTCTTTTCAATCTTTTATTTTTCTCTGTTCTTAAAAAAAAAAAAACAAAAACAAAAAAACCCAATACCAAAAGATCTTACAGAAACACTGCAAATCTTGTGACACTGCCAGCAAGTCCTTACTAAAAGTGATTTCTTCAACATGTCCTTTGAAGGAATGCATTATAACTAACATTGTGCCACTTGCACGAGCCATTAAGGCTTCTTATAGGGAGGGTTGGTAATATTTTAATTAAGCAAAGTTTTAAAATAAGCCTTTGAACCATGACACCATGAGTTTACTTTCTGCAAGCTGACAGTCTCCCTGCCCCAATGTGCTGGCTCTAGCAGCTCTCCACCTCCCTTCATCACCTCTATTCATGATTGAGAGAAGCTCCCAATGTCCACAGTGGCTCCTTATCAACCCAATGCTCAAGAAATCCCCAAACATATTTTTATGGGCACAGTGTTATTGTCAAGATGACCTTCAGAAGTCTTGTGCTGCTGTGCAGAGACTCGTGGTTTAGCTAAAGAGACAATAATCATCATTAGTGCCTGTTTAATAGAAGCCACTGGTAATCAGTCATCCTGTTGGTGCAGAGATTACCTAGCTCTGAAGGGAATCTTTTTGATTGAGCATTTTAAAAGATTTTTTGTTTCCAATCCTTATTGATGAAAGGATAAAAAAAAAAAAGCCCTAAGAATCATAACTGCTAAACTCTCACAGTCTTCTCAGTGTTACAAACAGAATTACCCTGGGGCATCTACTGTCTCCTGTGTATTTGTCCCCACTCAACCAGGAGAGGCTCTTCCCAGTGGGAATGAAGAGAGGGCAGCAAGTCAGATTTCACCACAGAGCAGATCAAGGATGGAAACAGCTGATATTACTGAAGCACCAGCAAAGGCAGAATTACACCCAGTAATGGCCAAAGTCAAAACTACTGTCCCAGGGATGCCCAACCTTCTTCTGCTATGGCAATGCTGGCCATGCTGGCTTGAGGATGTGGCCAGTGTGTCCCCACACACCTCCATACACCTTGAAACTGTAAAGAGCCTTACTAACCATCCAATGGATGGGCTGCCTGGCTCATGAACCCCATGCAGATGCACCCTGATCAAGCTCTTCTAATGAAATTATATATTTATTGTATGTCAGGTTTTAGTAATTCACATATTCCCAAGAGGACAGCAAAGTTTGGCACTGTCCCAGCAGCAGGACAATGAGACCTGGAGAGGGAATTCACCAGCAAAAAACACCTTCTCCATTCTGTTCCCTTGGTTCTTCTGCATCATCCCTTCCTTCACTCTTGGGCCCAGCCTTTGGAAGGCAGCAATAAGATCTGATTACTCCCATTAATGGGAATATTGCCTCTAAATCCTTTAAGTGGTTTCAGAAAATTTCAGTGACTGTCTGTCCCAGGGGAGAAGGGATGCCAACTCCCTCTTCTGTCTGTGAAGCCTGTGGAAGATGCTAGCAACAGCCAGCAGCAGCAACTCCTGTATGTGAGCCCAGAGTAGCTGGTGGCAGCTCCTCTTATCCCCCTTCTGTTGTGTGGGAAAGCCCATTCCCAAATCACATACACAAACAGGGGCAAAGCCTGCACTTGGCACTCAGGGAAACCTGAATAACCCCAGTAGGGCTCTACCAGGCCCTGAATCTCAGATGGTGATGGGGAGCTGCAGCCAGAAAAACACCCAGTTCTGCAGCTGGTCCAGCCACAGGGCTTGAACTCCCCCAAAGCATCATGCAGAACTAACACAACTTACTCAGCAACATGGGGGAACAACTGGGGCTCATTTTCCCAAGCCAATATTGCTTTTCCTGCCCTGACTAGCACAGCTCTAGCATGAGGCAGCAGCCTGGCCACTGCTGCCAGCCACTCCATGGGGGTTCCAGTGGAACCTGTGAGCAAGAAGAAGGTGGTGCTGCTGCTGCTCACTGCAGGTTGGGCCTGGAAGGAGCTTTGCAACCCACTGGGTTCCATACCAACAGCCATATGGTCATCTATATTTAATTGCAGAAGCTTTACTGCTGGGGATGATGCATGTGCTGGAATGGCACCACCTCATCTCTTGAAGTTGGGGCTGCAGGGCCACGTGCTAGAAAATCATCTGTTTTCTTTTTAAATAGACTTGCCAGGGAAAAGAGGGAGCGAATCTGCAGAGCTCCAACACAGTGCTATGAAAGAGGTGCTGTGGATGCAGTGGCAGGGATAAAGCTGTGCTTGGAAATCACATTCAGGGCAGCACAGAGGCTTTCCTTGGTCAGGGGAGACAAAAGATGCTTCATCCTCCAGCACAGGGATTTTTTTGTCTCAGTCTGGAGCATTGGAAAACTAAGAAGCAGTGGCCAAATCCCATCTCAGTGCAGCACTAACTCCATACAGGAGCACATTTCACCATGCTGCCCCTGCCAGGCACCTGCTCCCATGCCAAGGAGCTGGGCTGGCTGTGAAAGCCACAGCTGGTGGCAGTGCTGGGCAGCTCAGTGAGCCCCAGGGACATTCCATATCCCCAAAGGGAAGCATGAAGGTTCTTACTATAAAGCACATCAAACACTTCCTCTACCATCTTCCTGAGGAGGTACACATCTGATCCCTGGTCCGGGGAGACCCTGAGCACCCTCTGCCCACACTCCTTTGCCTTCTTCTGCACCTCTGCGTCCTGCTCCTTCCTCTGCTGGATTCCTGTGGGGGGAGAGGAGAAAACAGGAGTCACTGCAGTGAGAAGGGGTGATGCCTCTGGCTGCAGGCAGGTGTCCCAGGTCTCCCACCCACCTCAGGCCCCAGCTTGGATGAGATCACACTGGGGTGATCCCAGCATCCCCCAACATGCAGAAAAGGCACTGGCAATAGGCAGTGGTGCCAGCAGCAGGATCAGTCATCCGGTGTCTGCCCCCTTTTCCCTGGCTTTTCCCACTCAGCCAGACTGAAACAGTTATGACTAATTGGGCAGTTCATTTCTAGTCTCTGGTTTCAATCTGCTTAGCCTTCAATCTCTCAGGAAAAGAAAATCCGCCTTTCTTGGAGGCTTTTTTACCCTTCAGCATCATGTAGCTCAGTAATACCAGCTATTTCCTGCTAATTTTCCCCATTAAACTTCAAATAAAGCATATCTTCAGCATTGACTTCTTTGCATCTCTAAATGCACAGAAAATTAAACACTACAAATGCATTATTGCTGTTCTATCCACAGTAATTTGCAAGGGATTTTCGGTGACAAAGGACTAATTCCTTCATCATCCTCAACAGACTTCTATTGGCAAACCTGGATGCTGCTGGGGTGCTCATGAAGGAGCTCAAAGATCCTTCTGTGGAAAAAGTCCATGGCTGGGACATCACAGGGAATGGGTCAAGAGCAACATGGGATACACAGAGAACTAGACACAGGAAAGTAGACAGTCACCATGCCACCCCTGTAAGGCTCCACATGCCTCCCACAGCATGGTGAAACAGGCCTTGAGAAGCTTTTCTGGGGTGTTTTACCAAGGTTGTGAAATGCATTTGCATCTGCATCCTCCAAGTACTGCCTCTCCCTCCTCCCCTGACATTAATTCTGATCACTGTCAGTTCCCTCCATGCATCAAGAAAGGCAGAACCAGAGGTTCAGATAAAGGTTCAAGAGAGGTCTTGTCCCAAAGAGGTAAGAGGCTTCTTTCATCTCCAAGTGATGTCTGCTTTAGATTAATTCAGATCTTTCTAAGAGGGCAGCAAGAAATCAGAGGCAATTCCTGGGATACTCTCCACTGTGTGCCAATTTTAAGGGCTTTATGGAGTGAAGTTGAGCCTGGGCCTGTATCACTCAAGACAGAGTTATCACATTTCACCCTGTCTGCAGCATCATCCACTTTACTCAAACCCCACGCTCAAGATTTCTGTTTTCAACCAGACATGACTATTTCTTTTTGACAAAAAATGAAACCAAAGGGAGGGGAACCAGGATCTAGTGCCAGATGCTTTGCCCCTGCACGGCAGTGGGTCATCAACCAGGATATATCACAGAATCAAAGAACAATTTGGGTCAAAAGAGACCTTAAACACCATCTGATTCCAACCCCCTGCCATGGGCAGGGACACCTTCCACTAGACCAGGTTCCTCCAAGCCCTGTTCAACCTGGCCTTGAACACTTCCAGGGATGGAGCATCTGCAGCATTTGTGGGCAACCTATCCCAGTAGCTCATAACACTCAAAAGAAGAATTCCCTACTAACATCTAATTTAAATCTCTCCTCTTTTATTTTAAAACCATTGTCCCTTGTTCTATCATTACCTGCCCGGGCAAAAAGTCACTCTCCCTCTTTTTTATAAGCCCTCTTCAGTTACTGCAAGGAGCTCTCAGGATTCTCTGGACCCTTTTCTTCTCCAGACTGAACAACCTCTCTCAGCCTGAGGAAACACAAGGGAGTTTCCTCCCTTTGGCCACCCCACTGCCATCCACATCTTGTGGGTGGTAGGAAGGGAAGGTAGAGTTTCCCATGAATGTAGGAAACATCCCCAAATGCCTCCTGTCCTGCAGAATACAGTGGAGGATAACTAACAGTGTCTCTTATGAGAGGATGGAGTAGTAGAGTCGGCCAGCAGCTGGCCAGGGCAGCAGGAGGAGGGGCTGGGCAGAGCCATGGCAGAGAGCTGCTCCTGCAGAGCCATGCAGTGAACAACCCAAGCAGACAGTGACCTGGGCACCTTCACAGCAGTGGTGTGAAGAGCACCACCAGAGCAAACCCTTCCTGAACCATGTCTCCAATGGATTAAGCACCTACGTGATTTCTGTCAACACCATGTATTTCTCTCCACTGACATCCCACTGTAGAACAGATCTGGGTCTGGCGTCCTCAGCACCACCAAAAGCAGATCCCATTCCAGCTTCTGCACTGAGTGAGGAAAACAGTAGCTACCCTGCTAGGGATGATGCTGTCCAAGAGACAAGGACCCCATTCACAGAATGGCTCCCACCCTCCCTTCAGCTCCCAGACTGTTTTTTGGAAAATGGCAGAGGTACAGAACTGGGGCAGAAGGCTTGCAACACACAAGTATCCCTCAGATACTTGGTCAATCTGATCTGAGACTGGGGGAACACAGCTCCTGCTCAAGGTATCCTGTCACCACTGTTCATCCCTCAAAAATACAAGCAACTCCACAACCAACACTTCTAGCTACCAAATCCATTCCTGTTTTTCCAAAAACCAGGAAAAAAGCCTTGGACCAAAAAAGCCTTTCTGCTCCTGGGAGGATCACTAGGACAAACTATTTCTGCTAAGTCCTCAAAAGATACTCAGTGCTCTGGCAGCACTGCTGGAGGCTAACAGCAGCAGGGCAGCAGAGCAGCATTCCAGGCCTGAGCCACCTCAGGGATGGATGAGAGAAGAGCCAGGGCATGCAGTGCCCTCCCTGGCAGGGAAGAGGCTCTGTCTGCAGTTCCCTCCCAATTTCAAACACCACCCAGCCCCACAGACAGCACCGTGGTGCCCCCAAACCACAACCCCTCCATGCACTGTAGGAGTCCCAGCTGGCACAACCAGAGCACCAACCTTGGCATGGACGTGGGTGTCAGTGTGGATACTCACTGCAAAACTTCTGGAAGTCAGCCTGCAGCTCCTTGCGGGCGCTGAGGAAGACCCTTCCCTTCTCAGTGCCCACCACGAAGGCGCTCTCCTCGTGGACGGCGATGCAGGCCACCTCTGCATTCAGCTTGGAGAGCGCCGAGCACTGCGGGAGGCACCAGGTCAGCACAGCACAGCCTGGGGGAGCATCCCTGCTTCCCACCCCTTGACATTTCCCAGTGGGATTTTCTTTTTTTGTTCCCCCCCTTCCCCATCAAACCAGTGTTCTGGTTTATGTCAGAATTTCACTGTGGGTTTATGATGATCCCCTAAAAATGTCGGTGACTTTACAGCTCTACAAAAATGCCCAGCTGGAAAAAACAAGAACTATTTACCCATCGTTTTGTTTCACTTTTTCCTATCCTAAAAATAAAGGTTTTATTGCATTTCTTTAAAAGAAAACGTTCCTGTAAAAAAAAAAAAATCTAACAAAAAAACCCACACCACAACCGATAACAATTTGCATTTTTCCACCAGCTCTAATGGAATAAGGAACACAGGAATCTTATTTCAGCTGCAGAACACTAATATGGTCAAAGTCCAGATTAGTTGAACGATTCTTCTTGTACAGTTATGCAAAACAATAAAGAGATGGAAAAAACTTCTTCCATTAATCCATTTTATGTAACATGCCCTTCCTGCTCTACATAATACACATGTATATGCATTTTTATTAGTATTTTTTATATTATAATAGTTACTCAGTGCCAGCAGCCTGAGTCATATTCCTACAGCTACAGCAGTGGTGCTAGGAAGATGCTATCCCCAGGTCATGATTTAAATGGGTAAAAAAGGGGGGGTTTTCCTATCATCAGCCTGGTTAGACACATCAACAACCCCACAGAGGAGTTGGAGGATGCTGGCAGCCAGGGAGGGAGCAGGAGAGCAGAGGGGTTATATGGACCAAGCCCCCTGAGCTCCCTGCACACAAATACAATGAGGTTCACTGGTGTGGGCTTAAACCAGCTTCTAATACTAGGTCATTTTACCTCCTGCTCACCTTCTTTAAGGAGGCATTGAATCAAATCCCACAAAACAGATACTTTTAAGAAACCTCCTTTTGAAACCCAGTCACAAAGACGAGCATTTTGCTCAAGAAGTCCAACATTCAAAAAATAAGCACAAAACTAAGGTATGTGAGACTTGGATGCAGAACACATCCAAACCCTAAGCCTGCTTGGTGACATGCACATGGCCCTGAGGTTTATTTACCAGGCACACAGGCAGCTAGGTTTCAGTGAGCACAGAGCCTGCCATTGGTGAAGTGCTGGAATAAAGGCTGAATTTCAGGAGCAGCTCGGCTCCCTGGCCCAGTGTAAGCACCTAATAAGGACTGCATAATAATGTATATTCGTTAAGAAGCCAAACTATGGTAACATAATTTGCTGTACAGGATGGCATATATATAAATCATCAAAGCTGCTTGGGGTGTGTAGGCTCCAGGGAACCTGCTCCTTAGTGGGGTGGTGATGTCAAAGAGAAGGAAATTGGTATTAATGAAAAAACCTCTCCCCGCATAGAGAGGAAAACATATCCTAGATAAATACATTACATATGACTTGACTTTAAAAAGAGAGAGCTATTTAGCACATCTCATTGCATTAGACATTTGTTACTACACATCCGCTTTCCCTTCTTGATCACATTCACAGTTAAAAATAAGATTAGCTCTGGTCCACGAGACTTAATCCAGACAGTTATCTTGTTTATGTAAGCACGGCTGACTTAGGCAAGGTTTCCACTGGGAATTCTACGTCAAAAGATATGAAAGTTCTTTTCTTTGTTCTCAGAGATAAAAAGCCATTGTTCTGCTGTTGTGTAAATGCTCACGGTAACATTGGTAAAACAGCAAGAAAAAAAAAAGCCAACCACCCTTCAGCCAGTTGATACCAACATAAATATTAATGGGAAAACAATACACATCTGAGATTAACTTGTGCTGACTTTATGATCCTTATGACTGTCAGGGCAGGAAAGGGTTTTTATTTCTCAGCAGTTCCCTGGGCTCTCCAGCAGCAGAGGAGAGCGGAATGAGCTCACCAGGCATCCTGTGCCAGCCCTGCACCCAGACAGCCTTGCTAAATGGAGGCCAAAGGAGGGAGGGGGATGGGGACAGGGGTGCCACTGGCCTCTTACCATGGAGTCTAAGGCAGACACTAAGCTGGTGATGATTTCGTCTCTCTGGGGAAAAACCATATTCCATTGGTCAGCTCTGGAGGTGGTGAGTGTCACATCTAAAGGCTTCCCTGCCAAGGCCATATTCACCTGAAAATAGAAAAAAAATAAAAGAGCTATGCATCACTGTTACTAACAGAGAGCTGGAGCTGGGCATCACCACAGAAGCCCCATAACCGCCGTGTGCTATGGGAGCAACGTGCCACAGGTACACAGGGGAAACTGAGGCATGCAGAGAGGCCAGAGCAGCCTGAACCCCACAATCCCCATGAGTCCTCTGCTAAAGGCAGACAGCTGCAGAAGCTGCTGAGCTGTAATCAAACCCTGGAGCTGATGCTGTGTGTACCAGTGGTAGCCAGATCATCTCTGCATTTGGAGCTGACCCTCGAGGAGATGCCACCATTGTGCAGGGGCCACTGGACCAGCTGCATGGTGGGACACCCCAGATGTCCAGCCTGTGGCTATGCAAGCCAGAGGATGTGGTGCTGAAGTGGACACAGAGCACTCCTGTGACCAGGCTCTGAGCAGGGGGTGATGGCTCTGTTCCCAAAAGACACCTTGTGCCTCCCACTCTAAATCCTGGGCAAGAGGAGAGCCTGCCATCCAAAAGTGCCCCTGAAACAGATCAGAGTCACAGGGTGCTCTGCTTTCACCCTAATGGAGAGATGCAGCTCATGGCAAGGGGTTCCCTAATCAAACCACCCATTCTGCAGTTCTTGGTCTCAGGGGGAACAGGATAAGGTGGCATGCAGGGACCACGTATCTGCAAAGAGGCTCAGCCCCAGAATCTCCATCTCTCACAGCCAAAGGGGGAAAAATGCTGAGACCCAGCTACAAGTGCAGCAATAGCATCAGGTTTCTGCACCTCAGTGTTCATGTCTCATCTCGACTCACAGTAATGCCAATGCTACAGGAAAACTAAAGCAAGGTCTCACCCTGCTCAAAACACCCACACTGGGACACCCACACTCGAGACAGCATCACCCCCAGCACCCAACACAGCCCTCCCAGCTATCCCCTCCATCTGGAGGGCAGTGTCACACCACCCAGCTTTAATCCTGCAAATAAAGGGCAGCAAGTCAGCTCATAAGCCACTTGAACCCAGATCATAAATCATGTGCTTGCAAATGGATGAAAGAGCCTGGAGAATCCCTAACGAGGCCGGATGGGCAGAAGGTGGGGAATATGAATGGAGCTGCCTGCACATAACTCAATTTGCCACTCAGTCGATAACCACAGCTGCCCAGCCTCACTGAAAACATGGGTTAAAGGCAACAGCAAATCCCCAAATTCACCTTCCTGCCCTAGTTTGCACCTGTGTCCAAGCAGAAGGAATTTGAATGCAAAGCAGAGCTGTGCTGCCCCATGAAACTGGGGAAATGTTGGCTTTTTGCCCAAAATAACAAGCTCTCCCATGCTGGTATCTCTGCAGGTGCCTGAGCACACACATGGTAAGAAAGAATCACAGAACAGTTTGGGTTGGAAGGGACCTTAAAGGTCATCTTATTCCAACCCCCTGCCATGGGCAGGGACACCTTCCACTATCCCAGGTTGCTGGGACAGCCACAGCTTCTCTGGGCAAACTTTTATAAGGATCTGCAACAAGCTAATGAAAAGGGGAGACAAACCCTATTAAAAAATCATGACTGAATTTCAGGAATTGCTCTGGATGAGTCCTCCAGGATTTTCCCCATGTTGCCAGCTCTTGAAAGCAGCCAAGCAGTGCTGAGGCACCACTGGCACCTGCAGACAGCAGAGCTGGAACCTCAGCCACACTAACAGTCGCCCAGGAAAATCCTTTTCCACCCATCTGACACTTTCTAACAAAGCTGATGGACATCCCTTCCATGATGATCTTGGGGGGGAAAGAACCTGGCCTAACTAGGCATCAGCTTGGAAAATAAAGCAGGAAACTGAACATATGGTCCTGCAGCTGGGCACAGACCCCAGGTGTCCCCTTGCTGGGGACAGGTCTCTGCCAGGCACCTCCAGCTTCACCATCACAAGAAGCTGCAGCAACACCAGGAAGCAATCTGCCTTGCTCCAGCCCTGCAGTTTGTGCATGCATGGATGGACAGACAGACAGACAGACAGACAGACAGACAAGAGCCCATTTCATCTGCAAGCTCCTGAGCACAGCTCTGCAGAAGTAGGGAACTCGAGATTCCATATTTTCATGGATGCTGTGTTAACAGGAGGTGCCTTGTTGCAAGTGGCAGGAAACAGTGAGGTGCTGGTGGTGCCAGTGCTGGGTATCAAGCTGGGCTGGGGACCAGTCACTGCCTTGCTCCAGGGAGCATCACTCCCTTTTGAACTCCCCCAAGCACGCACTTAGAAAACAGCTTTACTTTGATGCCCAAACATGTTTCTGAGTGTCCTATTTATTATTAAATATGGCAGCTATGGCATGGACATTGTGCTGCCTTCTAGCAGCATTTGGGAGAACCAGTCCCTGCCTTGGTGGGGCTGGTTGCATCCACTCGAGGAGCTCTAGCTGCACCAACCTGCTCAGCCACGGCCTCCCACAGCAATCAGCACTTCCAGGGAAGAGATGCTCCTCTCTTGGCTGCAAAAAGCAAAGCCACAAGCTGGATCTGGCTGCAGAGAGGGAACCAATAGGAAAGACAGGGGTAACATCAATGGGAAGTGGGGCAGGGGCCCTGCATCCCCTTCCTATCCTGCTGGAGATCAGGACAAAAATAATCCTTTTTCCCTGGCTGATTGTTTTGTAAGTAAAAGCAAGAATCACTCAACAAGAAAAAAAAAAACCAAGACAGAACAAAAAGATGACCCAAGTAACACAATGGGATTTTAAGGGGTGGGGGGGACAATATTCCAGTAAAGCTTTTAATTATTTGTGGTCACAAAGAGTATTACAGTGGATTTACAAAAGGGTGGAATAAAAGGGAGGAAAGAAAACTTCACTAGCAAGTGCTAGGCTTATTTAAATCAAATTAAGACATAGGGCTTGAAGTTGTTTGTCTGATTAAAGGGAAAGTACTCTTTAGGAAAACTAGGGTAAAGCATTCTTACAGCAGCTGGGGCTGGCAACAAAGAGCAAGGTGGGTAGGATGGGTGCAGAGCAGCCTGCCCCATTTCCTGGGGCTCCACACCCCTGTCCTACTGAAATCCCTCCCTGGGACACCACCAAAGGGTCGATGTCACCTTCCACAGGGGTTCTGCTCCAGGTACAGCCCCAGCACACCTCTGCAAACTCAACCCCAGGAGCAAAGGCTTGCTCAGGGATCATCACACCACCCCATCACAGGGACAAAGCAAACATTTGCAGATTGTTTTTACACTTTCTAGTTTTTTTTTTTTTTAAGTTATCAAATTTTATTATTTCCTTAATTATTTCTCATCCACCAAGTAATCTCAGGGGAACAGGGTGCTGTGCAACTGCTGGCACAGGATGTCATCTCCTGCTTGGCTCTTACAACATGTCCCTTGATAATCCTGGGAAAGATTAGAAACTTGGCCCCGGGGCAGTTTCACTCATGAATCACCTGTGCTGCAGCAAAGGGAAAACCAGGCACGATTGGGAGGCTCATGAATTTCTCTGGAATAGCCAGGGGCTCCCCAGCCCTGCACCCACAGGAGGCACATCCCCTCACCAGTCCCTCTAACATTTCCATGGGGCAGCATCACACCAAGATAAACAGCTGTGCATCCCACATCACCATTTCCAAACCCTATGGAGCTAACAAAACAGTAAAAAAAAAAACTCCACCAGTAAGCCAATGGAAAGGAAATTTCCCTCCAAAGGAAATTTCATGTCAGAAAGCTGTTATTATACCCCTCAAATTATAAACAGGTCCCATTAGGAGAAGTAGAGGGGGTTTATGTGATCCAGCAACTTGCACAGTTTGCTCCTGGCCCATGTAAAGACTGAACTGGCAGGGACATTAAAGGTCATCTCATTCCAACCCCCTGCCATGGGCAGGGACACCTTCCACTGTCCCAGGGTGCTCCAAGCCCCGTCCAACCTGGCCTTGAACACTTCCTGGATGGGACAGCCACAGCTTCTCTGGGCAAACTTTTATAAAGGTCTGCAACAAACTAATGAAAAGGGGAGAGAAATCTCATTAAACATTCCCATTCTCCTGGTGTTAAGAATGGAAGAGTTTTCATCCCCCTTCTTCCTTATCTTCCGAAGTCTTACAATGATTTTCAACCCCATGTCACACCCAGAAGCAACAGCATCTCATTCATTAAGCTGAGCTGGTGTTTCCACACTGCCACAGTCCTTGAAACAGACCCTCCACCACCATCCACCCCTTGCCCCTCAGTTTGCTGTGCATGAAAGCCCTATACAGTGTAAATCCCCCAAATCTCATTCCTCAAGGGAAGCTGAACGTTTGTCCAGGACTTGCAAATCTGGACTGAATTACTGGCTCTTCCCATACTTTCACTTCTCTGGGCCACCCTTCCCAGCAAAAAAAAGGCCATGACCCCTTTTTTGGGAATTACCCAGGGCCAAACCCAGTGCAGAGTGGGAGATGCTGTGAGATGGGAACAACTAAATGCCCAGGAGGGATGGGGCACATCCCACAACTGCTGCTTGTTACACTGACTTCTACCAATACTGAGGGTTTTGCTACCAATATTGAATCACAGAATCATGGAATGGTTTGGTTTGTAAGGGACCTTAAAAATCCACCACTTTCCAATCCCCTGCCATGGGCAGAGACACTTTCTGCAAGACCAGCTGCTCAAAGCCCTGTCCACACTGGCCTAGAACACACTGGGTTTAAACTAATTAATTTGTTTTTTCCCGTTGGTCTACTGTGTCTTACAAATATAACTCTGTCCATTCCCACCATGTGAAGCATCTCTTGTCCTGAGGACCTGGGAAGGACATCAGACCTCAAAAACATCTCAGGGAAAAGCATCCTCAGTCTGGGGCCCTGACCCAAACCCGTTGGTGGATGTCACAGTCACATATTCCAGCTCAGCCCATAAGATACCAACTACACCTGAGGGCAACAGGTTGAAGAGCACTGGCTCAGACCCAGCACCCAGCAAGGGAGAAGCAAAAATGTAGGGGACATCACAGAGAGCCCTAAAGAGACACTGCCACTGCTGCCTGCTTGCTCTATGGAGATCCCAACATCCCCATGAAAATCCTCCCATGCCTGCCCACCCAAAATGCACAAAGCCCCTGATGGTGTGGACAAATTCCCTGTTCGGGGAGCTAAACAGGAATAGAAATTAATGAGAGTTTTGGCTATTCAGCACACTGGGGGTTAAAAAAAAAAAGAAGAAAAAAAAAGAGGAAAGAAAAAAATTGAGCATTGCACTGGTTCTGCCCACAGTTCCACACAATAGTGACAGGAAATTATCCACTTATTCATTTTGCCAGGAAAATTCTACCTGTTGCCTCAGTGGTTTTGATGAAATGGTGGGAGGCCCAAGTGAAACAAACCCAGTTCCAGCAATATAAGAAGAAAAAAATATATTTTTATATAGATATAGGTATAAATAGATAGAAATCTTGATTTGATATATATATATATATATATATATAAAAATACAAAAAAATCTTAATGAAATACAGATTTATATATGTGTGTGTATATATATATATATATATATATGTATTAGAGGTCAGTCTTCAGAATGGATTACAGGCCCATTACCCTCCTGGGTAGTGGAGGGGCAGCCTGGGGGTATATTAGAGCAGGGGAAAGCACAGCTGGGGCTGGGAGACTTTTAGAGGTACTTGGGTTTCTTGGCCACCTGAAATGTTTGGCAGGCTGCAGGATGCTGGGCACCACATTCAGGCATCTCCATTCTCCCAGGACCAAAGGAGCAGGACCAGTGCCCTCAAGCCCATCTGCTGGGAGGACACCACCAGTCCATGAACATAATGATGAGATGACAGTGATTTTATTTGTAATTGCCTGTTACTCCATGAGGGAATATTTAAAGGAATTTTTAAAGCTTACACTCTGGAAGATACTTAGGGAATTAGCCCTGGCTATCATTAAACATGTTTTTAAATGGATCAGGAGTCATCCTGATTGGAGCCAAAGGGAGAAATAATGTCCTTTTAGTACCAGGACAGTATCCCTGCTCCAAGTGAGGGGCCCATCCCTGTGTCCCATCCAGGGACATCACTTTGGGGCAGGACCCACACTAAGGATTACCCCACCAATGAGGAAGGGGCAGTGACTCAGAGGGTATTTCCCTGTCCCACTTCATCCCAGGGATTTTGGAGGTCCCTTTTTAGCAGGTAGTTGTGATCACTGAGGTGCCTGGTGAGCTGGAGCCATTTGAGCAAAAAGTCCTGGAAACCACATCAGCCACAGCGAGGGCAAAAGCTAGGCCAGGGACCTGCCTTGAATATCCATTTGTGAGTTTTTTCCTAATTGCTTAAGCAAAAACCAGTATGAGTGGAGCAGATATGACAAAGCCATCTTGGATGCAGGAGCACTGTGACATGGTCCCATGCTTGCCAAAGAGCTGTCCTTGGGGTTTTTGCTGCAGCAGTGGAGATACCTGCTCCACATGGGCAATTTGCTTTAACCCCTCTGTCCTGCCCAGCTAAAACCTAATCCCTCACACACCCAATTCAGTGCTCAGCCTCTGTGGCCACATCATCTCCATCTCAAGTCATGCAAATCATGCCCATGCCAGCATGGTTTAATGTGTCCCTAACAGGGGGTTGGTGAGCTGCTCAATTAGCACCAATGTCAGTGGTACAGCAGATATTACTGTGGTCCAGGGCACTCACAAAATGCCCAGAAACATCCTCAACTGTCTAAATACCCTGAAAAGCCCTAGTCCATTCCCTGTCTGTGGGTGTCCCTGCAGCACAGCCCTCTTGGGACAAGCAAGGAGCTTTGGGTTTTGAGGGACTCTAGGTCCATACTGCCACACACCCCTGGTGTGAGAAGCATCTGCTGAGGACACATCTGATCCCCTAAACAAGGGTGTCCATGCACCCCCAGTCCCAAACCTGGTCCAACTGCTGCCCCATAACTGCTGCCACATCTCTCCACACATCAAAAAATTCCCTTTTATTTTGCTACTTTTCACAGAATCACAGGATGAACTAGGTTGGAAAAGACCTTTGAGATCATCAAGTCCAGCCCACGACCTAATGCCTCCTCATCAACTAAACCATGGCACTGAGTGCCACATCCAGTCTTTTTTTAAACTCATCCAGGGACAGTGACTCCACCACCTCCCTGGGCAGAGGATTCCAGCACCCAATCACTCTTCCAGTGAAGAAGTTTTTCTTGATGCCTAACCTCAACTTCCCCTGGCACAGCTTGAGATTGTGTCCTCTCATTCTGTCAGTGGTTTCCTGGGAAAAGAGACCAACCCTCACCTGAGCACAGCCACCTTTCAGGAGGTTGTAGAGAGTGATCAGGTCACCTCTGAGTTTCCTTTTCTCCAGGATAAACAACCCCAGCTGCCTCAGCTGTTCCTCACAGGGTTTGTGTTCCAATCCCCTCACCAGCCTCGTGGCCTCCTCTGGATGCACTCAAACATCTCAATGTCCTTCCTAAACTGAGACACCCAGAACTGGACACAGCACTCAGGTGTGGCCTCACCAGTGCCCAGCACAGGGGCAGAATGACCTCCCTGCCCCTGCTGGCCACACCATTCCTGATCCAGGCCAGGAGCCATTGGCCTTCTTGGCCACCTGGGCACACCCTGGCTCATGTCCAGCTGCTGTCACCAGCACCCCCAGGTCCCTTTGTGCCTGACACTCTGTCCCCAGCTTGGTGTCATCTGCAAATTTACTGGTGGTGGACTCAATCCTCTCATCCAGACCATCAGTGAAGATATTAAACAGGACTGTCCCCAGCAGAGACCCCTGAGGACACCACTGGTGACTGTCCCAGCTGGATGCAGCACTGTTCCCCACCACTCTCTGGGCCCAGCCATGCAGCCAGTTCCTAACCCAGCAAAGAGTGCTCCTGTCCAAGCCCCGGGCTGCCAGCTTTTCCAGGACTGAAAGGTTTCAAGCTGATATCAGCTTTTCAAGGTGATACCTTGCTCCAAAGACTGAAAGCAGCAGAGCTGGGTGGGCAAACACTCTCTGGTGCAGTCTGGGCCACAGTGCTATGGCACAGTGAGGATGCAGGCACTGCTTCGTGCCCCCACTGTGCCAGCAGCTCTCACCTCTCTGCCTCTGTTGGCTCTCCCAAACCCTGTATCTCTCCTGCCTGTTTCCTTCCAAGGGGGTATTACAGGGCAGAGCAAGCTCTCATGACCAAACACCTCCTTCTTGTTTTATTTTACCCACAAATCCCAAAGCACCTGCTGGAAAACCTCCTCACACAGACACCAGCACCACAATATCGACCAGCATCACTGCCTCAGCTCTGCTCTCCCAGATAATCTGGCACCTGCTGTGGTTTAGTCCTACTTATAAAAGAAGCAAAGAGCAAACTGGGGGGCTCCCACAGGGAAAAGTGCCACAGGAATTTCACTTTCCATCTCCAACCAGGGCGTTGCATTCTGCTGCCACCTTGATTTCCTTAAGCCTAGCCTAGGTACATACCTTAATATAATATAGTAAAATCATAGCAGGCTTCTGTCTAGTGCAAAGAGAGATAGAAAAGGATCAAGTGCCCTTCAGAGGCTGTATCTCATCTCCCCCAGGATAAACACTTCCATGGCATGGCAGCTGCTGGGGGATCACTGTGCCTGTGGAGCTCCAGCAGCACTGCTTTCAGCTCCAGACAAGTTTCCACACTGCAATCTCAGGGCAGGCAGGCACAGAAGCTCTTGCTTCCAGCAACTGCTTCTTCATTTATTAAAGAAATTTTAAAGAAAAACAAGGTGGGGGGCGAAAGTGTTAATTGGAGCATTCCCACCATAGCAGGGAGGGATGCTGAAAGAACCATGCATGGAAAGCTGGATCCTGCCCCAGCAGCCCTGTGTGGATGGTTGGGGTCAGTGAGGCTCAAATGAGCTCCATGGTGGCTGCTGGGTGAGCAGAACCACCCAGCCACAGGGACCTGGGTGCCTGCACGGCTCCCAGAGTTGAGCCTCTCTCCCCAGGGGGATGCCCAGCCCCAAAACTCTGCCTGCATCAGGGAGCTCAGCACCCCTTCCTGTACAAAAGCTGCCTGGTAGTTCCTAGAAGGAGAGATGCAGATCCGGCACCTCAAACACCAGGGCTCAGGTTGCACTTCCCAGAAGCAAATGGCATGGGGAAGCCAAAATTAGCAAGCTGATAATTCTACGCCCTGGTACATCCCACTGGTCTAGTGGAAGGTGTCCTTGCCCATGTCAGGGGTGGGGGTGGAACGAGATGACCTTTAAGGGCCCTTTCAAACCACATGATTCCATGAATCTGTGATGATCCCCAGCTCCTGCACCATCATGACTGCTCATTATTGCAAGACAATGCTGGCAATCCCTTGCTCAGTGAAAAAAACGAGGTGAAATGAGCACAGAAGCCATAGGATAACCTGCAAGGCAGGTCTTGGGATTGCACCAACCCGGGTTCCCAGCCCTGCACCCTCTTTGCACCCCTCCATCAACACTTGGCTCCCACCTTGCATGCCTGAGTGGGTGCTGGAGCAGGGGGAAGGCAGGCAGACTGTGTTCCCTGCCTCTGGTTTGGCAGTGCATACACTCACACTGGGGTTATTTAAAGCCCAGTTTTAACAGCATTCAGCTCCTGGTTGCGTGATCAGGATAAAAAATCGCAATCCTAATTCCTGGCCCCCGGTGCCTATGGCAACTGGTATCCGTCTCCTTGGAAACTAATCTCGTGGTATTTGAACAATGTACCAAGGGCCTTTAATCTCCCAAAGACTGTAAATCTTTATTCTAGCCTGCTCTCCTCCTACCCCAAGAGCCAATATAAAAAGCCTGTTGTTTTCCATGAAATCACCAAGAGCCTAACTTGAATTTTATATTACACAGACACATGCTTTTTTGCTTTTGTAGAGTATTTTTTCTCCCCACTAAATTAAGGAAAAATCCCATATATATGATGCCCCTGGTGTTGCAGCCCTAACCCCACACCCTGGTAAGGGGTTTGCTTTCTCTGAACAGTGCTCAATGCCCTATCCTGGCTCTTGCCTCAACTGGCATGTTCACCTTGCTCTTCTAACCAGACACTGCTCCAGATTATTATTATTATTATTATTTTTAATTATTGTCAATTATTATCTAGCAAAAGGCTACTCAAACTGCAAACATACAAAAACCTAGCAGCAGCAACTCATTGCCGGGGACAATGAGTCCATAAGGGCTGATGCTCCATCCCAGTCCCCCAAATGCTCTTGGGCTCCTCATCTTGCTCCTCAGCATTCAACTCCAACGCTTTTTTCTTTTGCAAAGCTGCTGTTGATGGCACCAGCCCCTCCCTAGCTCCCAGACACTGCTCATCACCCACTTTCTGCTCTGCACAGGCAATTAGTTTGCTCTGCATAAGGTGGTCCCTGACAGAGAGATACCACATAATCTCATTATGTTTAATTTTATCTCTAGTATTTCTCTCTGGTTACTGGTGTCTCAGCACTGAGTATTCCATGTGTTACAGGATGGGCTGTTTGCTGATCCAGGCTGGCTACATAAATAAACTCATTAAAAAAAATAAAATGGCTTTTTAAAGGGATGAAAGAAGGCTTAGAGATGGGAGCATCTCATGCCCTGAGTTTCCCACTCCTGTCAGCTCCCTGCTCCCTTCTCCCTTACTTTATTTTATGGGATGAGTCACAAAGGTGAGAGCAGGTCCTGGATCATCCCAACCCCACAGCTGGGATGTGTGTATAGATAGTGCCAGCAGCTCCTTGCCACCCACAGCCTCAATGCCTGCCCAGAACTGGGCATCCTGCACAGGGCAGGTGACTCACCCTGGCAGTGGAGGAGTCCTGGGTGAAGCCAAGCTTGCACCCGCCCTGGTATGACCTGTCAAGTGAGGCAGGTATTGACAGAGGCACAGCCATCCAGGATCCCCATTTCCTCCCCTGGCAGCCTCTGGCCATGACACCAGCCCCAAAACCTGCAAACCCTGCCAGTACTGAGGTATTGCCAAGGCTCAGTGTCACTGCTGCTGCCAGACCCAAACAGCTGTGAGTGCCCAGCCCCAGGCAGGGACATCAGGATGCTGCCCAGCACTCCAACTAGGGCAGCAACACTGGGTCCTGCTTTGCAGCTCAAGGGACCCCACTGGCTGATGGAGCAATGCCACCTCCAGCCAAGGTGTTCCCACCATCCCCAGAGCTCCTGTGGGGAGATTCTCCAATGTCTAATACACCTTGGGTGTACACCACAAGATTACCCCCACATCCACAAAGGCTTGGCTTTTTTTAAAACTGAGTCCTGAGCACCATAAGCCTTGCTGTGCTGATGGCAGCTAGCCAGGGACATGGACAGACCCACACCCAGGGACAGTTGCTGGTTACAACCCCCCAGCGACACCTCTGCCTCTGGGGGCTCAGAGGAACTGTGTGTGGATGTGTGGACATGGGCACCTTCACCTGGGCAGGACAGCACAGCATCCTGAGGGGTTTGCTGAGGTGCCAGGGTCTCACCTGGTGCTCCCACAGGGATTTGGACTGCAGTGGGGAGTGTGCCAGCCTAGGGCAGATGCCGTGGGAGTGGCTCTGATCACAGCCCTGATTCAAAGGCTGCCTGGGCTGGCCCCAGGGAGCCCTGTGAGGATGGCTTGGGGCTGGCCAGGTCTGCCCAAAAACAAGCCAGGTCCTCTCCCACGTGTTTCTGCTCGGAGTCACGTCAGGACAAGGTGACGTGGCTGTTGATACCTCCTCCTTCCCAGGACTTGTCATCACTCAGGCTCAAAGATGGCAGCTTGGGACAGCATTTCCCTTCCCAGACACCTCGACCCACCCCACAGCACATGAGGCCCTTCTTTTTTTCTTCATTCCCAGGAAGAAACTGGCCCAGATCAGCCCTGGTCCCTAAAACCCCTGTTTGCCAGTGGGTCAGCTCAGCTCCCTGAACCTGCAGCCACCCAGCCCTGCCCTTGTCCTGCTCACACTGTTTCGGAAAGGATTAGCCAGGGAAACCATTGGCAGAGGTGTCCCCCAACACCATGGGGCCAGCAGAGCCCAAGGTCTTGCAGAAACACATGTTCCCTCCTGCTAAATTCCAGCTTAATTCTCATTTCCATTGTGTTATGAAATACATTATCTATTGAAACTAAGTCAACAGTTGTTTGCATTTACATGTAAACACAGTGAATATTAGGAGCAGGGCCAGCATTATATTTGCATCCAAAATGCTGCCTGCATTGCTCTCTCTCCCTGGCTCTTCTCCATTTTTGCAGCTAAAGACACGAGGATGCAGGAGATGGTGAAACCCAAGACCAGAGCAGCCCAAGAAGCAAGAAACCCCTTGTTTTTCTCCCTCTATTTTTATTTCTCCGCAGCAGGAGAAGAAACATCCCTTTAAGCCCCCACACCACACTGACACACACACCCCTTCATCTCAGGGCCAAGTCGAAACTGCTTCAAATTCCCAATGACACACATATCTTATCAGAGCTGCTTTGCATAATGCATAAATATTTATTTGCTTTTAATCCTGCAAAGCAAACCTGCCTTGTGGCACGTTTCCCTTAATCGGCAGCTCTGGCGCCAAGAGAAGCAGCGTCCCAAATTCTGAGCCTACTTTAGATGCAAGGGCAGGGAAATAAGCACCCAAGGTCCAGTACCCACCATCTCCTGGGGTGCCCAGGGCAGGACTGGGGTGCCAAAGCAGCCATAAAGCACCCTGCCTCCTTGCCTCCAGGCAAATGAAGAGCTTGGCTCAGGTACCTCATAAATAACAGAAAATAAATATATCTGCATCGTGAAGCCATGAGAGTGTGTGTGTGAGAGGTGCCTTGATGCTGACTTAGCTCCTGGCTGGTGATGCTTCCAGGAGACATTATACCAGGGAGGGTGGGTCTGGGCCCTCAGAAAAACGGATTTTGGGGGCTGAGTAAAGGAAGAGCACCTTGTGACAGGGAAGGCAGAGAGCATATGGATTATTTTGGGGGTTCACAGCTTAGTTTTTGTACACGGGCTTGTTGAGTTGAAAAATGGGAACCCTCCATGGGGTGGGCAAAGAGGGGATGTGCCACCAGAGACCAACTCAGCCTCTCCATCACCCCAGTTCAGGACATTGCTGAGCACAGCCCCAAACCCTGTCAAGACCCATGCAACCCCATATGCTACAAAACTTGTAGGAACTGACCAAAAAAGAGAATTTTCAAACATCAAATCACCCCAACACCAAAACCCCCTAATTATCTCTTGCTCCAGCCAAAAGCACAGCAAAGCAGCACACTCACCCTCATCCATCCCCACTCCACAGCGATCACAGCAACTGCATTTGGACCCTTGGGATTGTGAATTCATTTCTCAATCAGTTCCTCTTAAATGGGTGGGAAGCAATTAGGCAAGGGGTGCAGCAAGGGTGTGAATGCTGTGCCAGGGAGCTCAGCAAAGCTCCTCACTGCACATGCAACCAGAGCAGGTAAACACAGAACTACTTTATAGTGGGCAAGTAAATATTTAAATAGGATTTATTTCAGCCACTCTGCCTCATCCTCTGATAACCTGGTGACCCAGACAGAGCCCCAAAAACTGATTCAAAGCAAAATGCTGTTTTTCCTCAAGATGGGAGGAATTACCTTAACCTCTACCCAGCGCCAGTGATTTGGGACTGGGAGGAGAAACCAGCCCAGCCACCCTGAAGAGGCTTTGCCCAAGAGCTGAGAGTGATCTTGCACCTCTCCAGCATCTTCAAGGAGCATTTCTTACAGCCCCAAACCACCACCCCCCTGGATGTCAGCACCTCCAAGGAGGGATACTGCTCCATCCCCATGAACACCTCCCCCAGCCCCCATGTCCTCTGCCTTGCTACTGAGGACACAAAGCACCCCAAAGTGGCAGCCTGTCTCTCTACAGCATCCTTTAAGCTACTCCAAATACCAGTGGCACTGCACAGACTCAAGCAGAAAGCAAAATCCACACTGGAAGGGAAGGTTCTGGGCTTAAATGCCTGTCACAGCATCACTGGGAAAAGTGGGTTAGTAAAGGGGGGAGGACAGAAAACTCACTGGCACACCCACAGCACACAGGGCTGGGAGGAATGGTGTTTGCTAGAAGGTTTTCCAGAGGTATCACAATGGCTTTCAGGCAGGGAGCACATGCTGGGGTTATAGACTCAGTATTGGCACTCCCTGAACCAGTTCCAGGCACAAACATTTTTATGGGGAGGAGGAAGAAGAGAGAGACCCCAACAACGTGTCCTGGCTCACAGATAAGCAATGTTGCATGCACCAGTGGCTGCTGTTTTGGTTCTGGGGAATGTGAAGCCATGGGGACACGGGGCAGCACAAGCAGACAAACAAGCCATCAGCCAGCACTAGGAAGAGAGTCACCCTCCTGCTGCTCTCCTCAGCTGCAGCCCTGACAGGAGACATTTTCCCTTCTGCTCTTTTGGTCTTGCACCTCCAAAGTGCCAGCTCAAGCTGCCAACAAGCACCAAGCTTCCATGCCCCATGGGGACAATGCCACACAGCAAAGTCCATCCAGTCTGGACATGGATGAGACCTCCATGACCTGTGAAAGCTGCATTCTGCAGCACCCACAGCAGCAGCTCCCCACAGCAGAGACAATTCCACATTATTTTGAATGATCATGTTTAAAATAATAAAGGACACCTACGTGCTCAAGTGCATTGATGGCAACCCAGCACCAGCCCAGCAGTTAAAAATAGCTCTTTCCAGGAGTGCCCTGCCAGCCTTGACCACAGGCACCCTGAGGGACACACACACACTCTGCTCTGTCCATTGGCATCACCACATTAGGTCCACAGTGCACCCAAAGGTCAGCAAGTGCTGAAATATGCATCTTCCTTGCAAAAAAAAAAAAATAGTCAAAAGGAGCAAAAATACATTCAAGGACTCTATGCTGTTAGGGGAGAGAGAAAAAAAATCAAAGGGGGGAGGAGATTTATTGGGGTTCAAGCCCCAACCTGAGCAGCTGATGTTCAGACAGCACTGAGGTGAGGTGCAGAGGGTGGAAGCATCACCCTTGCCTGATGTGAAAACAGAAGAAACATTCACATTACAGCAGTGGTGCTGGAGTTGCCTTTGATCAGGGAGAGCCTCGTGCAGGCAGCAATAGGGCTGGATTTCTGCAGGTGTAATTCCCACAGAGATAAAGACCTTGTTTTTCAACGAGCAGTGGTATTGTACACAAATTACAACAGAAAATGTGGGGAAACAAAGAAGTTTTCAAGAGAGCACATAATCTTCAGACAGGTGGCACAGGGAAAGCTGGTGGGTGGCTGTGGGAAGACAGCATCAGTGAGAAGTGGGGCTGATCTCACTCTTCCAATCCTCCAAAGGAATAAACCTTTAGACAGGTGTGGGGGAAAATTAGCCCACCCAACCAATAAGTATCAGAGGGGCACAGATGAAGGTCAGGGCAATGGATGCAGCAGGATCCAGGAAGGAGCCATGGGAAGGGCACAGGTGGATGCTGGATCTGTCCCAGAGCCAGGTCTTCACTTTAAGAGCTCATATGGGAAGGGATGCATTAGGCAGATCAGCT
Source organism: Trochalopteron elliotii (assembly GCA_024734555.1). Lineage (NCBI taxonomy): Eukaryota > Metazoa > Chordata > Aves > Passeriformes > Leiothrichidae > Trochalopteron > Trochalopteron elliotii. Next base: position 110,644 of record JANPWX010000414.1, read on the forward strand.
CATGACACCAGTCATGCTTATCTGTCTTAAATGTCTTTTATCTCCCCTCTCATTTTAAACAAACAAACAAACAAACAAATCCCAAAACAGCCTGACACTAATTCTGACAGATTTAATAAACGTTTAATGTCCTGTTAAAGGTCACCACCCACTTGCTTCTGCCTGTGGATCTGCAGTAACAGCACTGGGGCACTCTGCTTGGGCTGTGCTGTTTCATAAGGATCCTGATGCCCAGCATGCTCCTTTCCCAGCCTGGCATCTCCCAAGGAGCTGTGGGGCACAAGCAGTAACCCCTCACCTTTGATGGGACAGGCTGATGCCCAGATCAGCTGCGGCTGCCCCATCCCTGGAAGTGTCCAAGGCCAGGTTGGACACTGGGGCTTGGAGCACCCTGGGACAGTGGAAGGTGTCCCTGCCCATGGCAGGGGGCTGAAACAAGGTGATCTTGTTCCAAGCCATTCTGTGGTTCCATGATTCAAGATCCTGGATGAATTTCATCTGAGGGCATGCATGAGGTAAACACATTTTGAGGGGCAAAAATACCAAACTCTAGCTCAGGGTAAAATGCTGTAATTTCATATAAAGGGTTTCTGGGAATTTTTCCCTAGAAAGACAAGATGAAATTACAGCCCAGCGATTCCCCTAAAGGGTGCAGAGCAATTTATTTCCAGTGATCCTCTTCTAATGAAGCCAATTTTTAACCTTGTCAGAAGGTGCATGCAGGCTCAGGGCACTGATGCAGCTCCCTTCCCCCCACTCCTGCCTTTCCCAGGATGAAAACCTCCAACCTAAACCCCAACCAGGATGTTTATTTAAGACCCAAACCCCAAAGGCATTTTAAACAAGCAAAGTTCCTCACATATTTTGCTGACCAAGTGCAATCCTTCATGCCAGTGATTGCAAGTTTGCACCCAGGGGGGCGTGGGGGGGTCCCTGCTGCCACCAGGATGGTGCTGTCCCACTGCTGGGGTGGGAGCAAGGATGATTCTGTGGGACCCTGGGACCTGGTGGCATCTTGTGGTGTCCTCACAGAGCATTCCCACACAGCTGGGTCTCCACAGCTCAGCAGTGTGGTGGCCCAGTTTTTGGGAAACTTGTCAATGACCCCAACAGCCTCACTGTGCTCCAGTGGGAATTGGTCCTCACCAGCTGGAAGGGTTCAACAGCTCATACCCCAGTTGATTAAGAGGGAGGAAGCCATAAGAAAAAAGCCCTTCCTCCATCCATACCAGCCACTGGTGTTTCTCCTAGGACACATCTCACACCAGCCAGCAGGAAGTAGCAGGGGAGCAGCAGTACAGCAGGCAGCTCCCACTGCTCCCTGCAGCAGCTCTTCAGCAGATGGTGGCTTGTAACATCATTATGTTTACCTAACAAGATTGCTTTATTGTAGCCCTCCAACAATAAAGCCAGAGTATCTAAAAGCAGTGGCCAACGCCTGGCCTTTGACAATCCTGGTTCCAAATATATATATATATATATATATATATATATATATATTGTGACAACANATATATATATATATATATATATATATATATATATATCTGTAATTTTAAATCTCTATATAAATCACGATTTTAGAGGTCACAGTAATACACTATTTTTTTTCCCCCATACTAAACCAGATGTGACTCACATGCAAGCAAAAAGACATACAATTCAATGCTTTGAATTCTTTTAAGTGCCGGGGTGGGGAGTTGCTGTAGCAATTTGGGTAATGCCACGGGCACACAGAGCTCAACCCCCAATCCACCCAGGCCAGGACGCCAGAGACAGCTTTCCTCCTGGCAAGGACTGTCATTGCCTGTCTGCACAGCAAACAGGGGCCCAGCCTTCTAAATAATAATGCAATACAAATAATAAAAGATAATTCCCACATATTTAATCATTACCAGAGCTCTGGGAAGAAATGATAATCAGGCCCCTACTAATTAGGGAGACATAATCCTGCCTTTCCTACAGGTTTTTCCATCCCTGTCTCCTGTGCTGCAGTGAAACCAGCAGAAATCCAGCCCAGTGGGAAGGAGTGTAGCTTTGGTGGAAGCCTCAAACAGACCCCAAAGCCACAGTGGGCACAGCCCCATCCTACCAGGGGAGACATGCCAAAATACCCATCCCACTAGGCTCAGTATCCACCCTACCATAAATGCAACCCCATCCTTTATGGTACCTCTTGTCAAAGTCCAAGCAGCAGCATCCATCCAGGGAAAACCCTGCCCTTGCCACCAGTGTCCCTCTGGGATCTCAGCCCTGCAGCAGGGTATGGACCAGCAGCTTGTCTCAAGCCTCAGCCAAACCCTTTCAGCCCCCTGCAGCACTCACCAGCCCCTGCCTTACTGTCACTAGCCCTGGTGTCACTGTGCCACTGATGTGCCACGCACTCTTCCTGGCACTGAGTCCTCATGAGGTGGACAGGGTTAATATCTGGCATGAGGATTGCTGCTAATTAGCAGCAGGGCTGGGTTTGTCCCTTTCATCTGTGCCTCCTGTCAGCGTGGGAGCTCTGCCCACCTCCAGGGAGCCACCTCCAGCTTGGTGTGATGGCCAGAGCTGTCCCCACTGCCCAGGGCCAGTCCTCTGGTCCCACCAGGCTGGAGCCCAGCAGCAAATGAGCAACCTGGCAGCCAGTGCCTCAAGGCAAGGTCACCTCTGGCAGGTACTGAGTAGTAGGTGCCTTCCCAGGCAGGAGACACATCCACACAGACACAGCTGGAGCTAAAGACAGAGTGTGATCTCTGCCAAAACCTAGGCACAGAGATGCACTCATCCCTTTAAAGGTGGGTGAAGCATCTTCCAGCACAGCAACCAGATAAAACCATGGAGATCCTTCTCACCCACTGCAGTGTTTTCATTTCCAGTGTCATCTTGCTCTGGAACACTCCCACTCTATAAGTATTCCCTAAGCCAGACCAACAGCCTCTATGTTCTTCCAAACAACAGTTACCTGTTGAAAAACTTTGAAGGTTTTTTTCCCTTTTGGGTTTTTTTGGGTTTTTTTTTTTGGTTTTTTTTTAAGCAAGGGAAGCCAAGGGCTCCTATATGGCCATGCCACTGGCACAACCCATGGCCAGGATCCCATGTATCCATCCTGCCACATCCAGGGATTTGAAGTGGGACTGAAAAGTCTGCTGCTGGCCATCAAGGCCCAGGCACCATGGTTTTCTCTCAGAAGCACCTAAGTCTGTGCAACCTCTGTGCATCCATTGCAGGGGGAGGTTTCTCCCCCAAGGTACATCCAAACCAAGCAGGACACACAACCCTGGCAGTGGCAAGCATCCACACACATCACCAAAAAATTCAAGAAATTATCCAAAAATTAAAAATGGTTAAAAACATCCTGCCCACCAGCTTTCTTCCCAGCCATCTCCAGGGGGATCTACATCTCTGGGCTCCTGGGTTTTAATCTGCCTGTGGGGCTGTGGGAACAGATCAACAACAGGTCTGTGGTGCCCACCACAAGCCTTTGCACCCAGCTGTTCCCACCCACTTGGACAGCTTAGGGGAACTGCCAGACCCCTGCACACCCCATAGGGGATGTCACCCATGGGCAGGAGGCATCTGGGCTTGTCTGGCACCTGGACCACCATTTCCAGGTCCCATCCTGGAACACCAACCTACCCACTGGCACTTGCTCCATTTGATGTTAGAGATTTAAGGCAAATGAAGATGGACACGTCAGCCCTCATGTGAGAGGTGGAGATTGGCTGTGAGGAGGGACAGGCTGGCAAAGGACAATGACATCTGCATGGCCGTGCAGCAGCAGAGTGATGCTCCTTCCTGGTCCCCTACTCATTCCACTGAGATTAATTATCTTTTAAAACCAGCTAGACCAGCACAGAGCAGAGACAAGATAAGCCAGAAAACTCCAACAGAAGCTGTCTGCATGGATGAATGTAAACACTGCTCAGCACAGTCTGCTCCTGAGGAGGGGATTCATGCACCCAGTGCTTTTCTCCACAGCATCCCACCAAGGGATGTTCTCCCTTGCTCCCACAGCAAGGACAGCCTCGCTGTGTTCTAGATAAGTTCCTAAAGTGGTGTTTGACAGCAGCTCCTGGACCAGAATGGGACATGAGATGGTCCCATTTGCCCCAGCTGATTTGGGGGGGTCTCTGGCAGAAACATCCCAACCAGACCACGGCTCCACCACTCTTGGGATTGAGGCAAATTTAACCAAGGGAGCTGCACCAAGAAAATGAAGCATCAAAATGGCAAGGCAGAAATCCTCATGGCCACCATTCCTAAAGCCCACCTGGGGCCACTGCAGCTTCCTGAAGCTCTTGACTGCTTTTCAAAGACAACATTTCAAGAAATGTAAACTGTACATGCCCTGTGAAAGGAAAGAGCTGCCACAGGGCAGAGCAAAGTCCTGAGAAGCTTCAGTCTGCAAAGAGCTACCATCTCCTCTGCAAACCTCCAGCTGGGGCTGCTCTCTACCCCCAGCCCCACTGCTCTGGCCACAGTCCAGATGGACACCAGATGCCCTTCCCCATAGCTTCCAGCTGGGCTTTTCCCAATGAATGAGCCAATAAATACATATTTAGCTCACAGATAGCTATCTCCATCTTGGGAGGGGCTCCCAGTAGGTCCTTTCCTCTCCTCCTCCCTGTCCTTGAGAAGGTCTCTGGTGGTGGCAAATCTCTGCTCCCCCCTCAAAACCCTGAAGAAGTTTTGTCATTATCAGCAAGGTTTTAACACAGTCACACATGGGACTGGAGTAGCAAATCATGAACAACAACACAGCCCCACGCCTGCTCATCATCCCCCTTCCCCAAACCATCACATACCACTTGCACCTCAGCCCAGTCATTCTGGAGCAGCAGGATCCATTCACACATTTTCTTCCATGATGAACCACCACCTCCACTCACCACAGGCATCTGCAAATGGGTGCTGGCAGCACACAGAATAAGCATGTCCTGACACCACTGCCCAAATGGGGATAGCCAGCACCAAGCCCTGCACCCAGCCCAGGGGTCAGCCCTGCAGCAAACATCCTGCTGGAGTCCCCAGGCATTCCTCCAGCCTGGCTGCTGGGGTGCTGCTGACAAAATTCCTAAAGGAAGTGCAGGGCATTGATAATTGCCAAAAAAAATCTGAGCTATTTCCTGTGGGAGAAGCAGATGGGAATCCCCCATTAACTCCAGTAGCCAGAGGTCGTGTTTTGGCCTGGGACTTTGGGACTTTGGTATTTTTCTCCTTCCTTTAAGCAGAGCATCACTCTAGTTACATGCAGTGTACACCATGTGGGACAGCCAGACCTGTAGCCTCTGTGCTGGCCCCAAAGCCCACCTTTCCTGTCACCTCCTGCCCCATGCAACGACATGCAAGGTTCTTGTGAAAGGGCTGGGCTGCCAGTAAGGGCACTGTGTCTCGCCCAGGCAGACAGAGCCAGGTTGCCAAACATGTCCTTGAGCAGCTTCCTGCTCACCTGTCCCAGCTTCTCATTAGCAAACCTGAACGAGCAGCGACCAGTGGCAGTGCCAGCAGCTCCTCCAGAGATGGGAAAGCCCTCTCAGGAGGGACAGCACAAGCAGGCAGCAGTGGGCACCACAGCATATCCCTGGCATCATTCCTTGGCTTCTGCAGAGCACCATGTGAGGGCAGCTGCCCAATCTCTTCTCCTGTCCACAGAGTGGCAATACATCCCTGGCAGGTGTCACCCCAAAAATGTGGCTCTGAGAGGCCATGCCAGCTTGGAGAGCCAGGGTGGCACAGTGGCACTGGAAAACCAGTGGCACAGCTCCAAACCAGGGCACCCTGTCCCTTAGTGGCTGCTGCTGGTCACAGGGACTCTGGCTCTTCAAGGCTGAAGGGAAAAGAGCAGGGGACCCACGGGTGTTCATACAACCACACTGCCCTGACACACGATCCTGACATGCTGCTGCTGACATTGCTCCAATGGCAGCACGTGCTGCTGTGCCAGGGCTGGCTGCTGTGCCTGCAGGGGCTGCAGCAGAGAGACTGGGACACAGCCTTCAGCACCCCAGCCCCTGAGCTGCCAGCAGGGTCAGGTCTCATCCTGGTGGTCCCTGTGCTGCTTTCTCATTTCAGAATGAGTGCTGCAGCAGTTCCCACAGAAGGGGATTCTGTGGGCTCACATGGGCAACAACCAGCTTAATGGGTCTGGATGCACTGCTGGGGACTCTGTGGAATTAAATAATCCACAGGATTGTTCCCCAGCTGCAGCACTTCTGACAGCTCCTTCAGTGGGAGCAGCAGGCAGAGCAGACACCCTGAAGCCCAGGGCTCCCGTTATGCAAGGCTACATGCTGATGTCCCCAGGCTGCTCCAGTGTCCACAGCCTGCACGCTGACAGGTGATGGATGTGGCAGCAGGCTGGCTGACCAACCCCAAAGTGCCCACAGCACCTAGTCCGTGGCTCTGCCGTGGTGCTCAGTGGCACCATCACCTCCCCAAGTGCCCTGGGCTGGCTGTGTCCAGAGCCCACCACAAACACCCAAGATTACCTGCACAGCCCTGCCGGCTCCAAGGCTCACCCCTGCACAAGGCACATTAATAGGATCACTCCAATTCACAGCTTATCCCAGATAAATCCACTGCCAGCCCCACAGGCTGGAAGGACAAGGGCACCTGCCCCTCAGGGAGCAACTTTCTCCCTATCACAGTCATCCCTTGGCACCAAAAATCCTCCACTTGCCCCTGTAGAGGATGCCTGTTCCTCCAGGCCACAGGTCACAGCGCCAAGGCCCAGTGACCAGTCCAGCCAGAGCCCCGAGTGCTTCATCAGCTCAACACCATGTTTCTATTTCCAGCAGCACTGCTGTCAATCCCCACACCAGCAAAGAGGAGGCAAGAGCCCTGCTTCCAGCTCCCCTTCCTGCCTGCCACCGTCCAATGCAGCCAGGGCAGGTGGTGGTCCCAGAAATGCCCTCAGGATGTGGGGCACCCCTGAGGGCCAGCCTGACATCTCCATCCAACACTCCCAGCAACTCCCCAGCTCTACTACTCCCTGCACCCCTCTCTGCAGCACTATCACCCCCCAACTCCTAACGCCCTCCCAGCCTTACTGCTCCCTGCCATCCCTTCACAGTCCCCATGGATCTCACCAAGGCCCATCATCACCCCTAGCATTCCCCCCACCAGCCCTAATGTCCCCCTAGCCCCA
>JANPWX010000414.1:122767-141014 GCA_024734555.1 Trochalopteron elliotii
GGGGCGGCGGGAGCGGGCGGGCGGGGGCCGGGATGGAGCCGCCTCCCGCCGCCTCCCGCCGCTTCCCGGGCGGAGCCGGTACAACCCGACAAGGGGCCTAAAGGAATGAAAAGAACCCGAGGTGTGGGGGGGGGGTTGTGTTTTGGCGGGGGTTTTTTTTCCCTCCCCCCCCCCCCCCCACCACACACCCCAAATCGGGCAGGGAGAGCAGTTCTTTGTTCTGTAATCCCAGTAAAAGTGCCAGCCATTCGCCCCGCCGCTAATCCCAACCCCGCGCAACGGCCGCATCCATTGGCTGCCCTTTACACACGGGATTAACCAGCCCGAAAACGGAGAGGGGGGGCTTGTGAAGGCGGGGGTGAGCTCTGCCAAGTCCTTTCACGCCGCGCCGGGGACGCGCCGAGACGTACCGGGGCCACGCGGGCGCGTCCCCGGCGCGGCCGGTCCTGGGGGTGCCGCGGGGACGTGTCGCCACCTGTTGGTGTTGGCACGGCGGGGTTGGACATGGCGTCGTGTGCGTTGGCACCTCTTGGCACGGGTTGGTGCGTCGGGACACGGCGTGGCATGGAATCATAGCATCGCTTCATGGTTTGGGTTGGAAGGGACCATCCTGCTCCATGGGGACCATCCTGCTCCAACCCCCTGCCGTGGGCAGGGACACCTTCCACTGGACCAGGGTGCTCCAAGCCACCATCCAACCTGGCCTTGAACACTTCTGGGGATGGGACAGCCACAGCTTCTCTGGGCAACCCGTGCCAGGGCCCCACCACTCTCATGGGGAAGAAATTCTTCCCTGCCCTCTGGCAAGTGTGAAGCCATCCCCCTTTGTCCTTTCTCTCCAGGCCTTTGTTCAAAATCTCTCTCCAGCTCTCATGGAGCCCCTTTAGGCACTGGAAGGGTCTCTAAGTTCTCTAAGGTCTCCCCAGAGCTTTCTCTTCTCCAGGCTGAACAACCCCAGGTCTCTCAACCTGTCTGCATTAGCAGAGGTGCTTCAGAGGCTCAGCTCAGCTCAGCACAGTCCATCCCTGCTCAGCTCAGGTCTGCACATCTGGGCTTAGCACAGCCTAGGTTGGCATGGGGAAAGCAGCCCACCAGGAGTAAGCCATGCTTCTCTGAGTTCCTTGATGCATGTTCCTCGATTCAGTTTGCATGAATGGCAAATTGAAATGAATGAAAAACTGGTAAAAATAACTTGACAATATTTTAACCTCTGAAGTTTCAGAAGTACTGACACTTTTCCCTGGAAGTATGTGTTAGGCAGCTGCTCCATTATCTGCTCACTCCAGGGCCACGGGGAGAAGAAAACATTTTAAGAGGAAACACTCTTTTCCCCAGTTTCTGGAGGAGCATAGAAGGGGTTTTTTTTCTGTGCTGTTGAGCAACATGCAAGCACCCAGCACCTCACATGTCACTCCCCATGTCACCAAGTCTGGCAAACTCATTGCACTCTTAGCCACAGGCTGAGGGCTTCACAGGGGCCCAGCAAATCCCTGTAGGTTTCTAGTAGGAACACTCAGGTCCCACTGAGGTGGTCAGGGCAGTCCCTAATTTGTACCTGTGCTGCCTGGGACCATGAATGGTGCATGAGAGCACACTAGCTGACAAATTAAACGACAGATCTTACTGTGAAGAAAGAAACCAGGGCATCTTTTGGCTAATTAACTTTAAGCCAGCACCCTACCAGAAAAACAACCACCCACCAAAATTAATTTAACTAGGTCACCAGGAACAGTATGGGGGAGCTGCCTTGTGCAGAAGAGGCAGATTTCCATGTCCTGCTTTTTCTGGTGCCCTCTGTCACTGTCACTTCCCCCAGTACACTGCCCACCCAAGCCTGTGGCCCCTGAGTGGAGAAACCTGCATGATTAATAAAAAGAGGGTGAAAAAAAGTGAATTTTGATGCAACATGCCTGTGCTGTGGCTGTGTACGTCCCCTGCTCTGTGCCCTCAAAGCACTGTGGCCCCACAATACCCAAGGCAGCAGACAAAGGCTTGGGCAGCATGGAGCTCCTGCCTGCAGTCATCCTCAAGTCAGGCTAATGCCAGCATTTATAGGGAGCTTTATAGATCAGTCAAAGGAACATCATGGTGTCTGTATTGGGAGAATTAAGTGTCCCCCAGCATGTGTTCAACCCATCCCCACTGCAGATAGGCTGCAGGCAGCACTTTGGATCCTTTGGAAGGATGCTGCCCCTCAGACCTTGGCAATGAGAGAGTCCAAGGTTCTTTGGCCAAAGACAAGCAGCTGGCTTGCTCTAACAGCCCAGGGAACTATTCTGCCCTTTGCCTTGTTGCAGCAGAGCTGTTCCCAAGCCTGGGACCTGAATGCTGAGCATTGGGGATGGCTCTGTAACTGGCTTTGGGGTCTCACTTGTCTCCTCACTATTGGAGACCATGAACTGAAATGAGGCTGGAGACCACCTTTGGTCACCAGTGTATGACCAGGGAGCTCAGTCCCACTAGCTCCCAGCAGAGCCTACTCCTGCCTGAGTAGGGGTCTGAGAGCTAGGGACAGGGAGAGGCCAAAGTTATCCTGGGATTAAGAGAAGAAGCCTGGGAAGATAGTGGCAAGGAGAGCAGGGACATCTCCTGGGGCTGTTGCCAGGTGGGGCTGTGGGCTTCAGGGTGGAGGTGGACCACCTGGTGGTACTACAGATGTTCCACAGATGTTCCACTGAACCTGAATCCACTCAGGTTAGCTCAGCCCCACCCTCTGGGGATGCTCATGCTGATGGAGAGGACACCTGGTCCAGCTGGGGGACAGATGCTATGGCTCAAAAGGGCTCTTGCATCTCTTTCCCATTGAGGAAGAAACCTGTCACAGCAGGGTGAAAATGGGGGCAGGAGGTTTTATTTGGGGACCAAAAGAATGATCCACACAAAGCCTTCCAGTGTGACAGGGGTGGTTTAATCTGCTCTATCTCAGCAATAAAGAACTTCCTTGTCACAGTGCCAACAAAAGAAAAGGCAACATCACCAGGAAACAATCCTATCTGCAGAACTCTTATTTTTTATATAATTTGTTAATTAATGACTGCTGGGCATCACAAGGATTGTTGTTTTCTCTGATATGCTGATTTCTTCTGTCTCGGTGGAATTGGAGATCACAAAAATATAATTAAAAAAAAGAGAAAAGCTGCTTCTTCAGAAGAGGAAACAGGGGAAAAGTTTTAGTAAAGTCAGGAGAAATTTAATTGAAAGAATGAGTATATTTCTTCTTCCTGAAGGGGTATTGTGTTCTTTTGCTATAGCAAATTGCTGGTTAAAGCAACCAAGACAAAACAAAATGGTTTTTAAATTATAGATCAAAGAGCAGGACGTTTCTGGAAGCCTACCCCCAACTCATATTCCCAGGCAGGTCTCTGGTGAGCAGTGTGGCTTCAGGGGGCTGGCATCACCCAGAGCAGGGCTGGGAGATGCCAAAACCACATGAGGAAAAGCCTAGAGGAGAAAATACTGGGACCTGCATAACAGGGTGGGAGGCTTTGAGGTTTGTGGAGGGAGAAAGAGCTTCTCCAGCCATCTTTTTCACTTGGAAGAGCAAGATTTTGCACTCAGAAATTGACCACCAGGTTTGGGGCTGTTTTTGTAGCAAATTTATCCTGTCCCAAACCAGCTCCTACAAGGAGAGCCACGCTTCAATGTAGTGTTAATTCTTTTGCAAGGTATATGCTACTGAGTAAAAATCAGCCAGGACTCCTTGCAAAACTCAAGTTGATATTTGTTGGTCCCAAATATATTTGTGGAAAGACCAAAAAAATGCCCACCCTTTCTCCATTCCCTGCCCACTGGGGCTCAGTGGTGGCTTACAGTGACTATTTCTCTGCCTCCTGCACCTCACACACCTCATTGCCCACCAAGTGCCCACAGCCCTGCTGTTTTTCCAAGCTGTACTGCTCACAGGGTTTGCTCCAGTGTGACAGAAAAAAGGCTTTTCTGTCTGTCTTTTATTCCACTGAATTATTTCCATGCTACTGAGAGACAGTGAAGTGCTACTGAACCAGAGCCTCTGAACAGTGTCCTGGAGAGCAGAGCAGGGAGATTTCCACATTCTGACTTCCCCCATTGTTCTGACCCTCATGTCACCTGGCAGGAGTAAAGGGCCCTTTCCTAAGCTGAGGCCACTGGGGTTGGTTTTGGCTCCAGAGTTCAGGGGATGGAGGATCCTGTACACACACACCCGAGTACCAGCAAAATCCCTGGGGACCCAACAACCCAGCCCAGGGTTCTGGCTTCCCCTCTGCAGACTCCAGGCACTGTAAAGGGACAGGTGAGGCCCAGCCCATGGAAATCCCACTCTGTGAGGTGGAAAAGCAGACATCAGGGTTATGCACACACCAGGTTTTGGCTGAGCATCACCTCCTCCTAAGGGTCTAGGGGGTGTGCCTGGCTGAGCCCTGCCCAAGGTCAGGCTGTTATTCATCCATTTTTAATGGAATCTGCAGCTGAGGTTACAGCCTCAGCCTTTGAAATCACTGCAGAATTTCACAGTGTGGCTCCAGCTTTGCCTCTTGTCACCTTTCCTGTGGGACTGCAGCCCCAGCAAAGCTCCTTGCTCTCCCCTTCAAGGCTGCTTTCAGCCCTTGATTGCAACCCCCTGGCACTCTACCTGGCTGAGCCATCACCACGGAAGGCCCCATGCCCTCTCCATCCTCCTGCTCCCATGCTGGGAATGAACCAGGGGTGTTGGTTCTCTGCAGACTTGGGGTCTTGCTGCTGGTACCCCCTTGGTGCTGCCAGCCTGGCCCAGCCCCCTCAGGGCAGCTTGGGGCACCCACCTGCTCGTGCCCTTGCAGCAATGATGCCAAGGGCAGGAGGCATTGACATTCCCCCAGGGTTCACACAGTGCAAAAATAAACTTAACAATGTTATCCGCTGATCTGGTAATTAATACCCTGCATTCTTTTTATTGGAATGAGCAAGGGCCAGAACATGCTGGGGGTTTTAATTAAGAGATGGGCTGGAGAAGCACTTTCTCCCAGTTTGCCCTGGATGGGACTGTGCTGGGTGGGAGATTGAGGTCTGGTCTGCAACCTGGGGTGTCCAGGGCCCCAGGTTGGATTCCTCTGGAGTGGTCCCAGCCCTGCACCCACCACACCAACCCATACATCTGCTCTACCTACCCATGCTCTTCATCTAAGTGCCATGCCAGACCCCGCTGGGTCTTTTTTTAAGTGAAATGCTCTCAAAATCTTTAAATATTAGGCACAAAATATTTTCCCTGTGCTGTGCTCTGCTCTGCAGCACCCATCCAGGGCAGGGAGCAGGCAGGAATGCTCTACCCAGCAGAACCAAGGATGCCAGGGTCGTTTTGCTCCAAAACTGCTGTATCTGTAGTTGATCCCACTGCTATTTTTAATACAGATGCCTTATTGAGATTCAAATGAATGTTTCAAATCCTTGCTCCTTTGCATAATTCTTTTTAATTAACACTTCAAAGCTTTGAACACAAGATCCATACTATTTCCCTAACGAAGTTGACTGAGCCTCCTTTCCCCCAAAGCTTCCTTGACACATTTCTGAGGGATGAAGTTGGGTTTGGGGCTGTCTCCTGTGTCCCCTCTGCAGGGGCATGGTGGCATTTGGGATCAGGCTCTGCAGAAACAGGAGCTAAAGAAGTAGAAGGGGTCGATGGCTGCAGTGGCTGCCATCACTCACCCCTGCAGCCAGCTTGACATGCCCTGGGCAGCCAAAGGTGTTTGAACACCAAAGTCATGGTGTTTGAAGTGAAAATGGTCAAGCTCACTGCTTCACCATTCCCTGCCCCAGCACCAACTGGTGCTCTAACACATTGTCACCCCACATCAAATAACACCTCCCCAAAAGGAGCATCCCATCTCCAGGATCACCTTTTGGTCACATTTTCAACCTTCCTGGCACTCAAAAAGACCCAGAGGCACCTTTTTTCTTTCTTAAATTGTGCTTTGAAAATAAACCTGGAATTACAATTGTATTCACTAGGAAGAGCTGTAGCTTTTCCTCAGTTATCCCAAGAGCTGGGAATGATAAAAGGTCCCAAGTATGTAACAGAGACATATGCACAAAAGAAACAGGCCAGGTCCCCATCCCACCTTTTCCCTCTTTGCTGTACCCACAAGGTCTCCCTTTCCTGAGTGGGAGCATCCTCGCTTTGCAGGATTGGGATTCCAAAGAACAGCATGGTTCAACACATAGGAAAATAAGCTTCAGCTTTAATTTCTGCAAGTGCAGAAATGATTAGACATAACAAATGGTATAATTAGCAGGATTTAATAAGAGACTGTCCCTGACATGCAAAGGAAGTGGGCCTTTGTTCATCTACAAAAGACATTAATTTGCAAATACTCTCAATAATAATTTTTTGTTATTTAGACTGATATTTTGAAAGTCTCCAATAAAATGAAAAATCTGGACTAAGCATTCCAGTTGCCTTTCCAAGTGCAGGAATCCAGCTTTGATGTTCTTCTTGATAACATCTTTTTAGAGCCTTGACTGAATCAAATTAAATTCTGATTACCCTGATAGTGCAGCACAACTTCCAAATGTATTCAGGTAACTTTGTTCTGGAATGAAAATAAGCTATTTTGACAAGGATGCTTGCTAGGCAGGAAAGAGATGGAGAGGAAAGAGCCCTGCCAGGGAAGCAGCACATCCTCAGCCTCAATTTCAGCCCTGGGGCTGCTCAGCTGTGGTGCCCCAGCAAGCCAGAAAGGGGGACACAGGCAGAGTCTGCAAAAGCCAAATTACACCTTTGGTCGTTCACAAACCTCCTAGCACCAGAGCCCTGGACCATTTGCCCCTTCCAGAGGGGTCATCCCAAAGGGCCGTGCCCTTGGGTGGTGGGTCCTCAGAGCATGGACCATGGCTGGCACAGGATGTGCTGTTAGTGCAGGACAGACACATCCCTGCAGAGATATTACCTCTACATGCAGAAAGGCCACTTCATGTCTCTTCCCTACCTCAGTCCTGGTAAACTCAGCCTTAAATCACTGGTCTAGCTGTGGGGAGAGGCACAGCATCCCAGGGATGTCCAAGTGATGCCCAGGCACAGGCTGGGATCCCTGTGCGATCCTCATCCAGTCCATTAGCAGCAGTGCTGCTCCCTGGCCCAAGCTTCACTCCATGGCTGGATGTTAGGATGAAAACAAAGTGCAAATATTATTGTTGGCAGAGATTATCAGCTCCCCCACTGTGATTTCAGCATCTTTAAACTTCATGTTTTATTAATCCTCACCATACAATTAACGGCATCAGAATGTGATGTCTGCAAACAAAGGGATGCACTGCAGCATTATCTCTGTAAAATACAGGACTTGGGCACTTGATTGTAAACATGCATGTTAAGGCATTATGTCGTGGGGCTACACAAAAGTGGAGCTGGATTCACCTGCCCTGAGCAAGGATGTAGTTCTCATGACCTTTGCTTCCTGCCCGTGCATATTCCCCCCAGGGGAGGGCTGGCTTGATGGAAAACCCTTTTTTCTTCCAGCTGTACTGGACAATGCCCCCTGTCCCCAAAATCTGCCTTGTCCCATTAAGTGTTCCTGGAGGAGTTCTGGCAGCAAAAGGGGACTTTCTTGTTGACCTGGAAGCTGGTGTGGGGACAGGTCAACAGCTGCTGCTGGAGCTGTCCTCTCCCTCAGCAGCCAAGATGGGACAATGGAGCAGAGGCTCCTTGAAACCACTGTTCAGGGATGAGCTTTGTTAAGGTCTGATAAATGCCAGATGCCTCCGCCCAAATTAAGGTGCAAACAAGACCACATGTGACAGTCATTAATATGGATTTTATTTAACAATAATTGTGAGGTAAAGAAATAGAAAAGAGAGGTGGGAAAGAAGAGGGGGAGAGAGGGGAGAGAGACATCAAGTAGAAGACAGTCATCACACATGGACCTTGCAGCATCTGTTGGTCCTTCTTCACCCTGGGCTTCACTGCCCATCTGTAGCACCTTAGGACCTCATGTGACAGGGTAGCAGCCACCTCTGGAAAACAAGGTGATGAATGTGACACCTTCCTCAGCCTGCTGCCCCACACTGGCATTGGGTTGAGCCCCATGGACTTTCAGCAGCTGGAGACTTCTTCCAAGCAAACTTCACATGAATTTTTCTCCTTCCAGCTGCTGGAAGACAGTGAAACCCATGGGAGCAGCCAGTGCCTTCAGCACCCACCAAAGAAATAAGCCACACTGTGCCCCAGGGACCAGCTGTTCTTGCACAGATATTTTGGATGCTGAGACCCTGCACTACACAGGGCCCAGAAGCAATGGGGAGCACTATTTTTTCTCCATCTGCTGGTTTTTGGCATATGAAAGTCAGAGGCCTCAGAATACCAGGATGGGTAAGGCTGGAAAGGACCATAGAGGGTCATCTGGTCCAATTTCCTGGCTCAAGACAGGTCAGCCTTGGTACAACCCATTGTTTGAGGGTGTAGTGCTCATTTTAAGTTCTTGTCAGGCTGAACTAAGACACCAGACATGTCAGGGATCTTTTGTGTTTTATTGTACAGTGCCTATAACTCCAGCAACCAGCCCACAGTTTAGACTCAAAAGGTGTTGGCTAACAGGCTCTTACATTTTAGAAACCCTTCCACAAGTGGGGGCTAACAAGCCCTTAATTCTGTACAGAATGCTTCAATAAATTTTCAATTCCCTCAACAAACTCCTCAAAGGTGCTGCCTAACAAGCCACAACACAATTCCACAATCTCCCCACTCCCACAACAAAATTCAGTATGTGGGAGAATATGATAGCTGTGCTCTCCCAGATAGGGAAATAAAGGCACAGAATAGAGAAAGTGGGAGAGAAAAGAATATCACCAATCTGTAGATCTTGCCTTGGTCCTGCCACATGGCTTGTCCAGACCTGGGGTTGAGAGACAAAGAAGAGACAGGGGAGAGGAACGACGAGACAGGGCAAGGGGAGGCAGGGGGGGAGATCCACTTCCTTTTATAATTCACGTGGGTGCATGCCTCTTATAAAAACTAGATTTTTCACTCTGTTTTTTTTGTGCATGCACAACCATTCTCTGGGTTGTGACTTGGGGGTGGGGACTGAGCATGACTCTCTAGGCAGAGCAGGAAATTGGCTCAGGACAGCGCTGCCCCACCTCTGCAGGATTTTCACTTTCCATCAGAACCTTCCTGTTTTAGCAGTCAGAATATATGAGATAAGACATGTTCAGGCCTGGTCCTCCACAGTCCTGGAGCACATTGCTTAGGATTGCATCCAGATGGTTCTGGAATATTTCCAGTCAGGGAGACTCCACACCCTCTTCTGAGCAACCTGCTCAGTGCTTGGTCACTCACACAGTAAAGAAGTTCTGCCTTACTTGCAGGTGTAACTTCATGTGCATTGATTTCTGCCCATTGCCTTTTTTCTTATTGCTCAGCATCACTGAGCAGAGGCAGAACTCCATCCGTTCTCTTTCCTTATCACAAAAAACTTGCTCAAGATTAATTTCCTCCTCACCGCTTTCTTTTTAAGTTGGCTGTTTTCCAAAGCCATTTACAGACAGAATTGTGTTAAATTCCTGTTGTCAATACACACATTTCAATGGAAGAGTCTATGTCACAGCAGTAAAGTAACTGAATCCAAACAGAAAGGAAGGAAAAAAACCCCAAAAGCTACCACTACTGTAGCCAAAAGTATGAGAGGTGCCCTCATGCATTTTTGTTTCTAATGACAAGTAGCTTTGAAATAAACTAATCATAGAAGCTTTTAAGTTTTCATAGAGGGGAAAGGACTTGCTTCTGACACCATTTCTTTATGTTTGCAAGTCAGACTAACTAAAGGGTACTCACAGAATGGAGGATTTCTTAAGGGACAAGAGGATGCAAACAGCAAGGAAAATGTGAATATATGTCTCCAGTGGGACAGGAATATTTGAGATTGGGAAATACATACATGTACATTCCTGACCTATGAAGTTTCGACACAAAGCCAAAAAGAAGATGTATAGATTATGTAGTTATTAATATCTTTTTGACAGATATTAGTTTTAACTGTCGGATATTAAATAGTATTAATTTTATGCTGACTTAGTTTAAATCTAAATTGTATTAAATTTCATTAAACTTTAAATTTTAAGTAACACACAGCTCAAAAGAGGTCTGTAGTTTCTGCTCTAGAAATATTCTGTGCCCAAACTCTACCAAATCTTGCTGGCTTGGCTGAGGCCCAAGCAGCTCTGAACACAGGTATTCCTCCACCTTTAGCTGGCAAGAACTGAGCCTTCTGCCCAGGCCAAGTGTCATTGCAGACACTGAGACCATCCAGAGGGACAAGTGCATCTGGCACCTCATGGTGACAGCAGCTGCAAGAAAAACAACCGTAGAAAAATGTGAAAAAAAGAAAAAGGAACCAGCTGTTGCCCCGGGGTTAAGGATGTGAAGCTCCTGATTCTCCTTTGTGCTCCAAGAATTATTTTTCTTCCTGTTCAATGGTGTGCAAACACTCCAGAGGAGAGCAGAGCTGTACCTGCCTTCTCCAGAGCCCCTCTCTGGGTCAGGGCTCAGTCCCACAACTTGCCCTCCCACAGCAGCCTCTGTCCTGGGGCTGCATCTTACACCATGTGAGGCTGGTGGCCTTACAGGTTCACAGAGCTGTCAGAGTTATAAATGGATAAGTCCTTGCCTTTTACCCAGACCTCTGGTAGCAGGCAGGAGCTTTATTGAGGCAGCCAGCACCCCAAAACCCACTCTCGTTTGCAGCTGCTTTAATAATGGCTGATTTGGTCTATTATCAAATGAATTATTTATTTAATAGACATAAAATTCACAGACATAAGACTTAAAGCAAACTAATACTACACGGGAATAAGGACAAAAAGAGAAACTACTAGTAGATATATACAGTGAGAGGTTAAAGGCACCTACCAATATTACAGCCAGCAAAGAAATAATATAACTTAGGATTAAATGTGTCTGTCCTAGGGTGACTTTATGATACTTGTATCCCCAATTATCTGTTCTGTTTATATTGGATATTAAGTTCTTCACCTTTAAGACTGGTTCTGAGCGTGAAGGGGGGAAAAAGGAGTGCACAGTTTGTTTTTAGAAACTTTCACTCCTCCACATTCTGTCTCATGGACTGTGTGCTGTCTGCAGCACGGACAGCAGGAGAGAGCTCTTCTGTGCTTTTTAGTTAATGTTTTTGCTAGCTGATGCAGAGAAGTTGCCCAGATGGTGGCTTTTCTTTTTCTTGGAACTGACTGGCCTGCTCTGGACTGAAAACCCAGGAAAACACCAGGAGTTCACACCTGTGTCCCACCAGGGCCTGGGATGTGGCATTTTCCAGCACAGGAGGGACTGGTAAGAGACTGAGCGAGCCCAGCTACACCCCACAAGGACATTCTGAATTTGCCATCTCTTCAGAACAGCGAGAGGTTTTATTGTTTAATATCATTAACCTTTTATGCTTGTTAAATAATAAGTTTTTTTCCACTTTTCTCTAAGGAAATCTTTTCCCAAACCAGTTGAAAGAGGAGCCACTCGAATCTGCTTTCTAGAAGGACCACTTTAAAGGTTTCCTCCCAAAATTTGCCTTAAACCAGGACAAATATTTTTTCTTTTTGGCACCCAATGTGGGGCTCAATAAAGTGGAAAAGACCTGTATTAATTGCATTTTGGTTTCACTTACTCTGTATTGGGATAAAGCAGTATCTTACCATCCAAATGTTGGTGGGGCACAGATTGAGATCCTTTCCCTCAATCCCCAGGGAAGTAACCACGGGTTTGCCTCCAAAGTCCAGGGAGAATTCTCCCACACTTTCAGGGTGTGTGTGGCTTCTGCCTCTGTGATAACTCCTTGCCTTAGGTTGCAATGCAAGATGTAACCAAAGTAGGAGTACATCACAGGGCTTAGGTGCCATCACCCGGGTCTCAGGTGTCTGCACTCATCAGCATAAAGCCCCTCATGTGTCTGTTTTCATGCATTGCATGTGTGCCTCACATGCCTGAGCTTTCTGCACATTCTACCTCACCAGCATTGTTCCAGGCTGCACTGGCAGCTGCAGTCTCTAACTCTGTACTTTCCTGGGTTGAATTTATTCTAGCGTTTTCACATTTTTGCTTTTTGAGTGAAAACCAGAAAAATTCAGTTAAAACATTCCTTTATGGCAGCCCTGACAGAGCTGGGGACATATTGGGAATTTATTTGCCGTGAGCATGTCCAATGAAACTTGATTTCCAAGGGTTTAAATACACTGTAACACTTAAGATTCCCCACACCCCCCCTTCACAGTTCCACCTAGTTCGAGCAAAAATCCTGTCTCCAATTTTTTCTTGGTGTTCTTTTGTGCAGCAAGGCTGCCATCTAATGTGCTTTCTTCTGGTATTTTTGAGTAGGGGGGCTTTCATTACTTCATCAGAAAGTTCTCTTTATCACTGTCCCTTGGATGGCCTTTTGTGTTGACAATCTCCCACACATGCATATTCCACTTCTTCTGAGGCCCAGTTTTCTTCTTTTATTGTTTTAATCACTACTAAGACACTGTATTTATCATCAGTTAAAAGATAACCTCCACCTCCCCTTTGCTAAACAATACTTCATTGAATTTGCTCCTCTAACTAAACAATTCTCCATTGATTAAGTTTTCTGGGGTGTTTAGGTCTATGGAGTAATTCCCTGCAGGTGCAGCAAGGCTACTCCTTAATTTTCCCAGAGTTTCTATCTTGTTCTATGAATACTAAATGAAGCATAGGTGTAAACCAAGAACAGCTAAAACAACAAAGACCAAAACAATGTAAATTCCTTAGCTAACCAAGGCACAGCACCTTGCAAAATTTAGGGGACCAAAAGCCTCCTGGCTAAATGCAATATAACTTCTTTTCAGAGGCCAAAAGAAATATAGAAGATGTTCTCATGCATCTTACTTCTCAGTTTTGGTAGTACCTTCTTTGATATGCCATTTTGTTTGATTTCTGTACAGTGTATATTAGACCCTCCTCATGTGGCTGTGTTAGTTCTGTAGGTTTCATTGCCTGAAAGTGTATTGGGTGTCAGAATAACCCTTGTGCAGAGTTATCTTATGCCCTGTGTCATCTTTGTTTATATTAGGTGCACTGTGTGTCTGTGTGCCAGTTATGCTTGGAACTGCCCTGCCCTAGTATGTGGAGTTATGATTAGGTAGAATAGCAATAACTCTCTATGGGTCATCCATTTTATATGGGACCTGGGTAGAAAATGGAAAACAACATGAGACACTCTACAAGGAGCCATCCAAGACCTAGAAGTTCTCAAACAAAAAGGACACTGGATATCACCAGCAGGATGCTGAAATACCAAGTTGCCCTACTGAAGCAGAACAATGTCAGATTTAAGGTAACCTCTACTTTGAACCCAGCCATGTTTCTCCAGGCTTCAAAGGAAGCCCAGAGACCTCTATACCATGACTGACTGGTAACCATTGAACAAGTGTGTTGTGGCAGACTTGACCTCAAGAGTGATCCCATGCAGGACCCAGAACTGGACCTGCATAGTGGTTGGAGCAGCAAGACATGACATGGAAGATGGGCAGCTGGGTGTGCAGTGGTAACCCTGACCCAGGTCAAATAAGTCCAGACTTTACTTCTTAACAGCACAAAAAGCAGAATTACTTACTTTACATCAAGTGCTAAAAATCACTAAAGAAAAAAGGATAAACATAGGGACTGATTTAAGATATTGTTTTGGAATAATACATACCCAAGGAGCCATATGAGAGGAAAAGGGACTGTTATTGGCACAGAGGTCTCCTGTTAAGTACAGAGAAGATATTAGTCACCTACAACAGAGTGTACAAAAGCCAAAAGAAGTGGTTGTGATGTGCTGTAAAGCTCATCAGTTTGGAAACTCTTCAGTTAATATAAAGAATCAATTAACTGACAAAACAGCTAAAGAGGTTGCTGAAAAAGGTATCCTTGCATGAAAATCTAGCAGAGTTGAATGTCCTGGAATAAAAACTGAATTATAATAAGCAGGATAGGCAGTTAGCCCCACTGTTAGAAACTCCAGAAAGAAACAGCAGATGATTGGTGACCTCATGTGGGCAGATAATTGTACCTCCAAACATAATGTAAAATCATGAAAATGGAACTAAAACATCAGGAAACAGATTAGGAAATAGAGAATATGGCAATCAGTTTACAAAGGAATTTAGTAAGCACAAAAATTATATAAATTAATAAGTAATTTCTTGAAAAATATGTGGTTTGTTGGTAAAATAATCACAAGAAAAGGAGAAGGCCACCTCCAGAGCTAGTAAAATGGGAATTCACCAGGTGATTATTGGCAAATTGATTTTGCAGGACTGCCCAGGCAGAATTGGGGCTGGTCTATTTTGTATTGGTAGATACTTTTTCTGGATGGCCAGAAGCTTTTCCACATTACACATACAAGGCAAAGGAAACCTCAAAAGTTTTGCTGAAATTAATATTTAATAGCACTGGAACTAACTCTTTTTAAGTCTTAAAAGATGTCATTATCAAGAGATCATTGGGACTAGACTCACATGTTCATCCTTTTCAACCAGGAGATCCAGTGTGCATCAGAGCCTGAATTTTGGACCTACCTCTACCCTCTGTAGGTGTAGAGGGTGCAATGATGGAAAAAAGAACAACATGGCTGCTTACCTCACAAAACTCCTCAAGGATTGATTTTCACAAATGGAAAGTATTTCTTCCTTTTTGCAGAACAGCAAAAAGTGGGTTTTTAAAATTATCTTAATAATCTTGAAAGCCACAATTGTTTTCCCAGTTCCAGGAAGACCAAGGACAAATTGTTTCCTGACTTTGTGCAGGTTGTTGGCATTTAGCTCGTGTTGTTTTGAGAGTGAGAAGGCTGAAAATCTCACAGCTAAGACTGTCACTCAACTAAAACTTAAACCACAGCAATAATTACAAGTGCTTGTAGGAGGGTGGGGATGTCCCTGGAGGTGAGGATGCAATTCTTTGGATACAAGCTGGTGGAATCAGGTTGGGCTTCTTGCCAGGGAACATCATTCTCTTGACACCTGTCTGGTCATTTGTGCCATTCAGCTGCAAGATTTGGGGAATCAATGTGGCAGGATGTCAAACTCCCTCCAGACAGTTGGTGCACATGGATGAGATAACCCAGCAGACAGATGCCCAGCAGGGACTTATGGCTGGTGCCAAGAGGGAGAGACCCTCAGCTAAGAATAAACATCTTTGTCTGGAGAGCCAGATGTAGAAAGAGATAAAACTTAAATATCATTGACTGAAATACAGCCCTTTACACTATAAAAGCTACACAAATTTTCATGGAGACAGAAGCCTCCTACACACTCCCCTGTGGATTTCTCCCACAAAGTTTGGATACATCTCCATAGATGCTTTTCCAGAAACTGACAGGAAGGATCCTATGTATGCTGGATCAGAAAATGGATTGTAAGATACATTTGTGATAGATCTGATGAATAAATTCGTGTATTAAAGTATTAGAAATGTAGCAGATGCAGTCGATGTAGTAAATGAAATAATGTATCAAATATATTGTACTTTGTAAAACTGTTTGTGAAGTAAGTCCCAGTTCCCGTAAGGGAGATGATGTTTCCTCCTTTAAATGCCTTTATTAAAGTATAGCTCTTTTAGAAGCAGGTGCCTCAGGGGGGTGGGGTGGCCTCCACCGCAGTGCTGAGCAGGACGGCGGGGGCTGGACACTCTGCTGCTGCACACAGCCGAGTGGGGAATTAGCCTCCCCCCTCACGGGAGCATGCTCCCGACAGTTGTAAGTCCAGTGTGATTTTTACTGATGAGTCGGATGTTCAGATTGCTCTTCTGGTCACGGCGAGATCCAAATTTCAGGTATTAGATGGCTTTTACATCTTAGTCTTTATTGCCGCTATTTGTTTTGTTTTAAGTGGTTGCTAAAGAGTCTTAATTACTGTTTGTTTTGGAAATTGTTCCGATTATCCTGAAGCATTGCATCCTGGGATCTTTAATTACCATAAGGGGTGTTAGAGTAGGAGATGGGAGCAGGGGGGGTGAGATAACCGGACAGGGTGGAGAGATGTAGGAGTCTTACATTGCCATGGAAACGACATTCTTACCTGACAGGCCACGAAGATATACTACAAAATGAGTCCAAACAGTTTCTAACATTTAACTTTACAATTCTATAACTAATATAGCTAACACTTTTTAATTTTATACATTTAACTTTTAAGAGTTGTTTTTAAACCTCGTTTTTTACAGGAAGGCATTCCCAAATACCAGGACTTACTTCGCAACTGTAAGAACAGCAAGATGAGACCTGGATTTACAACTAAAAGAGGTTGGCCGAACAGGAGATGGCTCATTGATCAAATCAGACTCTGTGCACTTGGACCATCAAGCAACCAATGCCAATCTCGATGGAGGACCTGGAGATGAAGTAACATCACCATCCGAAAGCGGGGTTCCAGGAACTCCTTTTCAAGACCTACACCAGTGCCGAGAAATCTGTTCAAAGTCCATCAACAAGTGAAAGATGGTGCATGAATGTGAGAATTGAACAGAAACACAATGGACTAGCTGCCAGGCACAAATACCAGTATAAAAACAGGACCCAAGAGCTCAGAAAGTGTGGACAGGGCAAGATGGCACCCTTGCTGTCGGCTGCCTGTTTCACCCAACATTCGATCAAATGTTGCTTGTGGCTGTCTCAGATAGATATTTGGAATTGGAAAAATAAAATTTTGTTCTTTTTTATGCAATTGGCTAATAATCATTTGTAACACATTGAATCCTAATCTAGACTGTTTCTTCGCTAGCTGTAAAATTTGGTACCTTAATCGTGCACTGTATGTTATCTACTAGTAGTGTTTCTTTGTTTATTCTGTGTAGTAAGTAATCTGTTAAAGTCTAAGGTCTGTTAAATCTGACTATTAAATAAATAATCCATTTGTAATAGATCTAATTGGCCATTATTAAGAATCTGCAAATGAGAGTGGGCTTTAGGGTGCTGGCCACCTCAATAAAGCTGCTGTCTACTGCCAGAGGCTTGGGCAAAGGCAAAAATTCGTTTAAAACTCCCCTCTCCATTCATAACAACCACACAGACTCTTGAAATATATCCCCCATCACTGACAAGTTTTTGCTTTTAGGCATGAGCAGTTTCATTCCAGTTTCCTGACGTGACACAAGAGGCATTCCTGACCACAGTAAACAACACTGGACACTCACTGTCAGCTGCTAATAGAGCATCACACACAGCATCCTGGTTTTTTCTGCAATCCAATGTCTGTCGCCCTGACTTTCAGCCTTCTGATGATTGTTTATATATTTTCCACTGGAGTTTCTTACACATTTAACATAAACAAAAGTAGATTGTTTTCATTTTTTTCTGTGACAGACTGCTGGTTTGACCACTGGGGCCAGAGGGGTGTTCTCGTCTTCCAATTCTTGATCAAATTCCAAATCTTATTTAAATCATAATAAACTTCCTTTCTTTGGCTCCTCACTTCAGATGGTAAGTGTCATTCTTTCGTGTCATGAACAGTGACAAATGTCAACCACCCCACTCCTGGAAAGTATCAGTAGCCCCTGGTAAGACCACGGAGTTGTTTTCTCAATAAATCCTTTAAGCCAGGGATACTCTGAGAACAGATTGGTGCAGATGGTTTCTGGGTTTGATTTCATTAGAACCCACTAGTTTAAAAAAAAAAAAAAAAAAGAAATGAAAAATCAGAAGAGCAAAACACAGCAAATTATTTACTCAACACGCCAGTTACTAGGGGAAGATGTTATACGACGAGGTCATTAAAGTGATTCGCATTACTTTTGTTATAAATAATTCGTAGCCAATTTGATATCAAGTATTTTATTTTGCCATTCGAAATCAATTTGAATCAGCTACAATAAAAGGATGCAACATCAATTGAGGTTAGGTGAACGCAGGGACAGCCTCAATGGGGCTGACCCTTCTTCATCCACAAACTCTGGGTTTCATGGTACAGATTTTATACAGTTTTTCTGCCCTGAAGCAAGTTCATTGTGAGCCTTTGTCCAGTATGCATATTCATGCACTTCTTTCTTTTGCTGTTTGGTTTTGAAAGATTTTCCTGGCATGGTCGAGGTTCTGAATTGGGTTCCTGGAACTGGGCATTGGGATGCTGATCTGTGCAATCTTTGGGTTCCCTCCACCTAGATCTGTACCAGGCGTTGATCATCGGAGAAGTGGTGGGTCCACCCATGATGAACGAGCCATCTCCTGCTCAGCCCGCTCCTTTTTGTTGTAAATCTTGGTTTCGCCCTGCTATTATTTGAGAGCTTTTACAGTTGCAAATGTGCCTC
>JANPWX010000414.1:141371-161835 GCA_024734555.1 Trochalopteron elliotii
GCCCGGGCCGGGCCGACCGCGCCGCCGGTGGTGGGGAAGCGGTGCCGCTGCGGGTCACCGCGGGCTCTGGCGCGGGAGCCCAGAGGCCCCCGGAGGATGAGGAGGAGGTGGTCGAGGTGGGGTGGCAGGAGAAGCTCTTCAGCCAGGTGGGTGCACGGGCTTCGCGGAGTGGGTGAGATCGGAGGGATCACTGGGGTCATCCAGTCCGGCTCCCTTGCTCAGGCAGGGACCCCAGAGCACGCTGCTCAGGCTTGTGTCCAGCTGGCTTTGAAATACCTCTAGTGAGGGAGACTCCACGCCCTTTCTGGGCAGCCTGTTCAGTGCTTGGTTACCGCACAGGGAAGAAGTTCTTTCTCGTGTTCAGGTGGGACTTTCTGGGCATCAGTTCCTGCCCGTTCCGCTTGTCCCGTTGCTGGTCCCCACGGAACAGAGCCTGGTCCGTGCTCTGACCCCTCTTACTGACAGACAGGGCTGAGTTACCCTCTCAATGTCTCTTGAGGCTGAACAGCCTCAGCTCCTTCAGCTTTTCAGAAGAGGTGCTCCTTGATGAATTTTGTCACCCAATGCTGAACCTGCCCCAGGAGCTCCATGTATTTCATGTCCTGTCCAGAACTGGGCAGGCTTGGGAGAACTTCCTGACACCCCCTTTTCTGCACCTCACTGTGAGGTTCCTTGTTTCAGGGTGAGCTACTGTGCCCAAAGCTTTCCAGGTGGGCATCGGTGGCTGCTGGCTGCTGCATGCCTGAGCAGTGTTGGAGCTGCTCTGGAGCTTGGGTTATTTGCTGGGATTCCCAAATGGTCTTATCTCTGGGGTGGCTTTGGAAAAAAAAGCTGAAAAATACTTGTGGCTTTGCCAAAGCTGGTGAAAGGCAGCTGTTGTGCTTTACCTGTGGTGCTGTCAGTTTGAGGTGGATCTGTACCTGAAGGAGTCAGCCTGCCAGACTCCCCTGGACTGGCAGTACCGTGAGGAGATCCAGAAACTAGAGAAGGCCGGAGGTCGGAAGAACTGTCGCATCTTCACCTACACTGACCATGACCAATTCACCAACCTAGAGGAGGTACCAGCTCTTGGTTACTCAGTGTCTGTCAAAACTTCCAGTCCTACTGCAGAGGGAACATTTCTTGGTTCTCAGCCAGGCAGGTACCCTGAGTGCAGGAGAACACACTGCTGGAAAGCAGTTTCCCCTGGTGCCCCAGACCTGGAGTGGGATGTCCCTGGTTCAGAGCAGTGGTTGGGACAGCCAGAGGGACTTGGCTCTGTAGGAACCTTACTGGGTGGAGTGAGCTGTATTTTGCCACCAAAGCACTGAAGGAATTCTGCAGTCGTTTAGCAATTTGTCCTTGCATGTGGTTGTGTGCATACCTGTTCCCTCCTCCAAGAGGAGAGCTGTGTTTGGGAAAGATGTCCAGTTAAGCTAGTTCCTGTCTGTTCTTCCAGCTCTGCCAGAAGGTAACTGACTTGGATCATGAAGTGCCATCATATCTGGTGGAGAGGATGGCCAATGTGAGGAGGAGAAGACAGGACCGTAGGCCTGTGTGAGTGCAAACTCAGGCTTGGTGCTTGTTCATGCAGGTTTTGTGGTGCTGGTGCCCCAGCTGTGGATCAGCCTGGTCTGTGGGAGCTGGTGGCTTCTCTGTGTCACACAGAATCCAGCAATGTGACTCCTCATCGTGGTGGGTTTGGTGCTGCTGAGGTGAGCTGTGACTGGTGCTGTTCTGTTGTTGACAGAGAAGCAAGTTCTCTGAAGTCAAAAATCATCACTTGGGAACCTTCAGAAGAATTTATAAAGAACAATCATGTAATTAACACACCTGTTCAGACCATGTACATCATGGGGGACTTGGGACCTTATGGGAAGTAAGTAAAATCCTGAAGTGACCCTAATTTAGCAAAAGAAAATCCTTCTTCCCTCCTTACTCAAAACTCCTGTTTCTTTCATTAGTTAAGGGGGGAGAATTCCAAGAGCTCAGTAACATGGGCTGGAATTTCTTTCTGCCTCTTCCTTCAGTTGGGAGGTAGCTGAGTGTATACCTCCAAAAGGCTTTAAACCACTGTAGGAAAGTGTGTATGTGTTCCCTTCTGTACCCCCAAGTTCTTTTATTGGCTCTGCTGTTGCAGAGCATGAGAATGTCCATGTTCTCTGCTTAGACTGTGTTTTCCTGGTGTCCTCCTTCAGGCTTGGTAACAGGGAGTACGAAAATGTGCTTTGCACCATCAAGGTGGATGGCAATGGGGTGATCACAGTGAAGCCTGACTTCACTGGCACCAAAGGACCCTACCGGTGAGTGGGGCAGGGCTGGGACCTCTCCTGGGACTGGGGGCTGAGGTGGCTGTTTCCTGGTCACCCTTTGGGCGGGGGATCAGCCCTTAAATTGAGAAATATTTCATTTATTTCAGGGATTTCTAAGAAAATACTGTTGTGCTTACTGTGCTTAAGCTCAGTGTCACTGCATGTGTGCTGTGTGGGGCTTTGGTGCAGTTCTCTAGGGATGCAGGTTATCATGGAATCATGGAATGGTTTGGGTTGGAAGGGACCTTAAAGCCCATCTCGTTCCACCCCCTGCCATGGGCAGGGACAAATTCCACTAGACCAGGTTGCTGCTAGTCCCATCCAGCCTGGCCTTGGGCACTTCCAGGGATGGGGCAGCCACAGCTGCTCTGGGCAAACTGTGCCAGGGCCTCACCACCCTCAGAAGGAAGAATTTCCTCCTGTTTTCCATCTAACCCTGCCCTCTATCAGTTTGAAGCCATTCCCTCTTGTTCTATCACTACATCCCTTGTAAAATTACCTTATGCATATGGTGGACACAAGCAAGTGTTCCAGTTTGAGGGAATGATGCTGGCAGGCACTTGAGAGTGAAGGGAGGGCTGTGAGTGCTCACAGCCTTGTCTCACTGCCCAGGCTGGGTGGAGGGGACACTGCTGTGTCAGGAGGGCCCCACTGGTACCTGTGCCTGTTCTCTGCATGGTGAGGGAGCTTCTCCCATGTGTTTTGGAACTCTGCAGGATCGAGGTGGAAGGAGAGAAGCGAGAAGTGTGGGAATACACCATTGAGAATGCATCTGCCCAGGTGCAGCCAGAGGAGGAGGAGCGTGAGCAGCGTGTGCTCAGAGATGTGAGTACTCCCCACGGAGCATATTCACTAGTTCTGAGCAACAGAGGCAGCTCAGATCATCATGGAGATGTAACTGCTTGTGCTCTGCACACCTGAAGTGACTAAATGTCACTGCCCTGAGCCTCATCATGCTCAAGGATCTGAGAACTACAGCAAATACTCCTTGCTTCATCCCTTAGACTTTAAAGAGACCTTGCCTGTAGTTGTCCTGCCTCTGGCTGCAGTGCTTTAGGGAGTGAGAACTGATGCAAGAAACCATTCACTTCCATGCCTTCCTAGTGTCACCTGGTAGTGTTTTTCCTTCCCTTTTGAGCAGTGGGCATACCTTTTCCTTAATCTTCCTCCTGCTGCCTGTATGTTTATTAAATGATGTCTTGTTACCTGTGATGTCCCAGGATATTTGGATCACATTTCATATCTTGATTTTTCTCAATTTCCTTTTCGTCTCTTGACAGTTTATGAAAGTTTAGTTGTTTTAGATTTTTATTTGTGTATTTCCTTACTGGTTTTGTGGTCACCAAAGAAATCATGATTTCACTATGCTGATCTCTGCCTGGTCATTTCCTTGGAATAGTTTGTACCTGTGTTTTTGAGATATCATTTAAGATCTGATTCTTCAGAGCTTCTTTTCCCTTAAAACTTGCCTTGGAGAGCCAAAGCTGAAGTTCTGTGCAGTGTTAGCTTTTGTGCATCTTTGTTCTGTTACATACTTACATTCTCCATATTTGCTGTAACAACCCCACATGTGCTAAGCCCAGTAACGATTTGAGTTTAAATTATATACAGTTTAAGTTTGGCAGTACCTAACAGCAGATACAATGAAAATGTGCCTTTTTTGTTGTTGTTGTGTGTGTTCCCAGCTGTACGGGCGGCACAAGGATTTCCTCAGTGGGCTCGTGGGCACAGACTTTGAAATGGTGAGTTCCAGAGGCACTGGCAGGGACTGGAGCTCTGTTGTCTCTGTTGTTGGGTGACCTGGCTCACATAGATGCCACTCACAGCACAGTCTCCAAAGACTGGTTTGCCCTGGAGGGGGGTTGGCAGCTTTTACCTTGTGGCTTCGAGCAGAAAATTGGGTCAGAAGGGATGAGTGGCAGTGGGTTTGGGGTCTGCAGAGATGCATCCTGCCTGTTCAGGGCCTGCTGAACACTACAGTCCCTGTGAGGCTGCTTGCAGTGCCTCAAGGCCTGTGACTGTAGTACTTTGAGAAGGAAGTAGGGTTTATGTCTTCAGGGACAGTGATTGCTGTCAACTTCTTCAGTGTCAAACATCTCTGTGTGTCATTTTGTGCAAATAAACAGCCCCTCTCACACTCAGACTCCTGCAGTTTCCATTCTCACTGAATTATCTGCACTGCAATCTGTTTTTGCTCAAATACTGTTTGCCAATACAGTGAATACAAATCAGTGAAATACAGTACAAAACAGTGAAAGTTGTGCTTTCCAATACTTTGATAGAGTGTCTCAGTGCTTCCCCTTGCTCCCTTATCTTGGGCAAATGCAGGAACATGACAGAAGCAGGACTGTGATTTCTGCAAGTGACTTCTCATTGTGTTTTATATTGATCTTGACACCTGTAAGAGATATATTTACAGAACAGTAAATTACTGCAGGCTGAGCTTTCGGGGATTTGGTCTTTTTAGAGCCTCTTTCCAGAAGGACTGTTCACTTCTAGAAGTGATAGGACAAATCATGCCTCCTCCCTGGCCAGAACAGTAAATCATTCATGTCCAAAAACCTATGAAATACCTGTGTGAGATACTGTTGGGAAGGAATTGTTGATGTTGCACTAGTGGTTGTTGAGCTCTTTATCTTGTTTATCTGCTAATTTTTCCAGCCTCTTCCTGGTACTCTGAGACTTTTCGTGAATGGAGAAATAGGTGAGTTCTTATTCTAAACAGTAATAGGGGCAAATGTGGGTGTGCTGGGATGGCTGAGGGCATGATCCAAGGATTCCTGAACTCCTAGATTCAAGAAGCCCTAGAATCCTTTACTTCCTCCTTCTCCTCCCTGTTTCCTGCAGACTAATCTCTTAAGAGGCATTTACATGTTGGAGGTTACAAATGCTGTAGCTGTTCTAGGAAGGCCTAGATCTGAAAAAAGGAGAGCAGATTGCTCTAATCTCTATTAACTTCCCAAAGAAACCAATTAAATGTGTGAACTCCCTCATCTGGTTAGTGATACAGGGACAGGGAAGTCTGGAGAAGGAATCTTCTCTGCGGGTCATCTGTTACTTTGAAGACATTTCCCAGCTTCCAGCAGTAACTGATTTTCCTTGAGGTTATTGGTGGAGGCTCTCCCAAAAATCTACAGTGAATCATGGAAGAATTTGTGTGGAATCAAACAGCTGAAGTTCATTCTCTCTTCTCAGTTTCAGCACAAGGCTATGAGTATGACAACCTTTATGTTCATTTCTTCCTGGAGCTGCCTAACCGTGAGTATTCACATTCCCACCCACATCACAGCAGTTTAAGAGCTGAAACAGGCTTTGGCTGGTCCATCAGACCAGCTCTGCTGGGAGTCAGCAAAAATTGATGTTGGGGCTGGGATCTAGTCAGAGGCCTGCAGAACTAAAATGGCAGAACTCAGGTCAGGCTGGGATGTAGAGGTGGTGGTGACCAGTCTGTCCAAACTTCACTCCTTGTCTTGCAGAGAACAGCCTTGCTGTGCTCCCCACCACAGTGAGCTTGTCTGATTTCAGTGCTTGCCATCATGTTTTGTGCTGATATTAACATTAAATTTTGATGGATAAATAAGGCTCCCAGCACTTACGTGTATATCCTGCTGCATGTTTAGTTTTCCTAAAGCTATGGCTCTGACTCCCCTCTCTGGATGTATCTGTCAAGATACCACTTCTGCTACTCAGTACATTTAGATAAGGCTCTACTTTTCTCTTGACATGGGTTGGTGCTTTTCATGGACAGTTCAGGGTGTTCTAAAAAGCAGTGCCTGGAATAGGACAGGGAAAAGTCATATGAGGAGCAGCTGAGAGAGCTGGGGGGGCTCAGCCTGGAGAAGAGGAGGACCAGGGGGGACTTTCTCACTCTCTACAGCTCCATGACAGGAGGATTCAGCCAGGTGGGGGTCAGGCTCTGCTCCCAGACAAGTAACAGGACAAGAGGAAACAGCCTCAAGTTGCACCAGGGGAGGTTGAGGTTGAACATGAGGAAGCATTTCTCTATGGAAAGGGTGGTCAGGCATTGGAAGGAGCTGCCCACGGCAGCTCCCATCCCTGGAGGTGTACAAGGAATGACTGGATGTGGCACTGGCCTGGGTGACAAGGTGGGGATTGGTCACAGGTTGGATTTGATGATATTGGAGATCTTTCCCAACCTTAATAATTCTGCGATTCTCTGAATGTCAGGGTGGATGATGTTATTTTTTACCCCAGTCACCAGGGACTGACATTCTCCTTTGAGCTGCTCTGGTTTGTGAGTTTGGCCTCCCCCCAAGCCTTAATCTTCTCCTGTCCCCTCCAGAGTGGTCGAGCTCCCCGTTGCAGCAGCTCTCAGGAGTGACACAGACCTGTGCCACCAAGACAGTGGGCTGGGTAAGGACACTTTCAGACCTGCAGAGCAGTTTGAACAGGCAGTCTCTGGGGTGGAACATGTGTAACAAACTACAGGTATATTCAGCAAAGGTCCTGAGTTGAGGGCTCCTTTCAAGACCAGAGAATATTTGGGATTCTCCTTATTTGAATTATACTTGTCATTTTTTCAAGGGGCCACCGTCTCCAAATAAAACCAAATCAAATAAAACTACTCCAAATGAAACCAAACCAAATAAAACTACTCCCAAGCATTTTCTGCAACCTCACTTTTGTATTCATTCTTGCTGACTGATTGCCTTTGGAGCTTTGGTTTTTGTGTTCTCCAGTGCTCTGAGTTAACCAAGCATGGTTCCAGCTTGCCTGGGGCAGGAATGTGCAGAGACTCTGCACTGACTTTGAATTTTATTAGGTTTTTAATGTATTTTATATGTTTTCATATTACAAAAATGATTTCATACAACATTTCAGTAATACCATTGTTTGAGGTACTGTGCCTGGCTTGGCTCCTGTAAAGTTTGCCCTGTAGTTGTGCAATTGACTGAGTTTTCATTTGAGGTGTGTCACTCCCCTTTTCCATTATTTTCAACATCCTATTCCATGGACATGGTACTAGGGAGTGTGTGCAGGTCCATCCTGCAGTCACATGTTTGTTAGTGGGATGTAATTGATCTTTTTGGGCAGCATCACCTGCTTTCTACCATTAGCTCCTTTCTCCCAGCTCTCTATGCCCTCTGCAATGCTGATGATGGATTCTCTTGTCCAGGAATCTAATTTCTGCCCTGTTCTTTTTCTAGGATAATGTGGCATACTTCTGCTACCCCTTCACTGTGGAGATGTTTTACACCCAAGAAGATGAAGGTGTGTTTCCTTGTTACTCTGAAATCCTTTGGTCCCACTGTAGCCATCATGCTGTCTGTCCTGTTGGAAATGAAAGAACAGAGGGAAATGTTTCTGGTTCAACAAAAGTTCACCCTGTCACCACACAGCCCCTGGACACATCCTGTGTTTGCCCTGCCCAGGAATCCATTAGCATTTTTATGGATTCATTAATGTTGCCCTGTTTCTAGGCTGTAGGCAGCTTTGTCTGGTTGGAAAACTACTTGGATCTTGGTTGTCTCTTAAAACCTGATATTCAGGGCTATGTTGCTATGCCTGGTGTGCTGCACAGAGCCCTGGGATGCTGCAGCTGGAGAGCCAGGCAGCCTTTTTATACACAACTAAAACTCTGTGCTGAGTCTTACATTTGTAGACGTGCTCAGTGACCTGTGTAATCCCTAGAGAGTTCATGTCACTTTGAAACTTCAGCTCTATTTTAAGCTGGGCTTCTCTGCTGCCTGTTCCTGCTGCTCCTCACCAATCCTATTGCTCTGTGGATACAATTGCTAGGGACAGCACTGTGGCATGCCTTGCCACTTGAATCCAATGTACACTTTGGATCTGGGTATTCAACCAACACTAATGAATTTTCAGACTAGAAGGAACACTGTGAGTTTGTTTCACTGTGGAAAAAAGAAATGCTTGTAGAGATGTATGACAATCCAGGTTAATATTCCCCCAATAGCAGTGGGAAAGGTTAGAGATAAAGAGGTTCTTCTGTTTGGCTTCAGATCATTCATGAAAGATTGTCTTGTCTGCTGAAAGATAATTGACAGCCCAGTCTGGACTTGCTCTTAAAGAATTTTCCCTAATTTTTATCATCAATAATTCTGTTTTCAGCCTTAATTCTGAGGGTTCAACTTTTACAGGGGAAACTAATCAACCATAAATCTTTGTAAGTTGTTGTAGAAGAAATACAGAAAGGACAGTGGTGGAGGGGTGCTGGAGTGTGTCCAGAGAGGGAGCAGAACTGGGGAAGGATCTGGAGCACAAGGAATAGCTGAGGGAGCTGGGAAGATTCAGCCTGGAGAAAAGGAGGCTCAGGGAGGACCTTCTCACCCTCTGCAATCCCCTGGGAGCCAGCTGGGTTTGGGCTCTACTCCCAGAGCAAAAAGGGCAGGACAAGAGGGAACCTCAAGTTGCTCCAGAGTAGGTTCAGGCTGGACACTAGGAGGGATTTCTTCACAGAATGGGGGTCAGGTACTGGAAGGAGCTGCCCATGGAGGTGATGGAGTCCCCATCTCTGGAGGTGTCCAAGGAACAACTGGAGGTGGCATTCAGTGCTCTGGGCTGGGTGACAAGATGGGGATTGGTCACAGGTTGGACTTGATTATCTTGGAGGTCTTTTCCAAGCTAAATGATTCTCTGATTCTTTGGCTTCCTGTTAGTGGTGTTGGGCTTTTAGCATTCTTTTTCTCAGTGATAGTCTCCTTCCCAAAGCTGTGACCTGCTCCCCATCTTGCAGACAGCCTCCCTCAGTGGCCTGTTCTCTACTTTGAGGTCCTGTCCCTGGATTTCTGGCAGAGGTATCGTGTGGAAGGATATGGATCCTTGGTGCTGCCAGCAAGTCCAGGTAAAGCATCCTTGGGACATTGTGTTAATTGTCTGGGAGAATGAGTTGAGTGGTCCTCTTGGGAAGTGCTTCAGCCAGTCCCAGGGGTTTGGTGCACTGAAGGGAGCAGTCAGCTCTCTGGGGTGCAGCAAAGAAGGATGTGAGGCACATCTTGAGATGCTCTCCTTGATCCTTTGATACTGTCATCACAACATCTGGTGTGATAAAGCTCTGAAGTGATGCTGTGCATCCATCTTTACAGTGGCAGTTACCCTCTGTGTCCCACATGGGATCTGGGAGTGACCCCTGTGTGTCATGAGGTCTCGGGTTTGGTTTTCTCACCCGAGATTCCGGCTGTTAAGAGTCCTTGGCCCTCTAAAAGCCCTGAGCCGCGTCGTGTGAAAAGCAGAGTCTCCAAGGCCTTGTTTTCAGGTTTCTCGTGTTGTTTATTATTTGATATCTTAAAGTTTTCTCTGCACCCAGCCGAGGTCCGGACAGCGGCTGGGACATGAGGCGACTGCCCCTCGGTGAGGCGGTGCTCTGCTCTTATACAGATAACTACGTGTCCATTATTTACTAATTTGTGCCAATGCCTAGTGCCTATACTAGAAAGGTCACTTGTACCTTAACCCAATCCCCTCAAACTACTTTGTGTCATCACCACCTCAGAAGATGGAGGACGAGGAAGAAGGAGAAGAACTTAGGGCAACACCCTAAATCCTCCATCTTGTCCCCCATTTACCTCTATACTAAGAATCCTAAAACTACAAAATTTTTCACCCCCTGCTGTGCTAAGCTACTATTTTCACACCCTTGAGGTTTGCAATTCTTCCCCTAGTTCTGGAAGCTTTTCTCATGGACTAAAATCAAACTCGGTGTCTTTCCGGGCTGTGTGCCAAGGTCTCCAACCCCCCCCGGACCAGCTTCACACTCCCCTGTCCAGGGCTCAAATTCTCTTCTTCAGGTCCCAGGTCACCCAAAGGGATGCCCTGGCCTCCGACAATGAGGAGATGCTGCTATTGGGCAGAGGATACTTTCAGCACTGGCTCTGTGACTAGAATGGACTGACTCAATGGGAACATGCTTTTAGAACATTTCTGATACTGTGCAGTGTTTCCATTTCTAGACAGCTCTGCGTTGGGTCAGCAGGTATGCACCTGCCTTTGCTGTGCTCTGTGACTGAATAAATCACAGGTCACAGCAGCTAAGCTGTCCTCTTGTCCTGGGCCAGGTGTCCACATGCTCACCATCCCTACCTGGCGTCCTGTGGATCTGGGAACTGTTGCTGAAATGAGGAGGTTCTTCATTGGGGGATCTCCTGAGCTGGAGGACTTAACCTACATCCGGATACCATCGACCTTCCAGGTGGGCTCAGCTGCAGAGTAGCCTCTTGCCAGGACATGGTGCATTTTGCTCTTGATTCAGGTGTCCATGGTCAGCCTGGACCAGATTTGAACAAGAATGAGCTGCTGGTCCTGTCCCTCTCACTAAAGAAATGTCTCCTCTGTGAGTCTTGTGGTCCTGAACAGAGGAATGAGCAAACACTGAGGCAGAGCTGTGCCTTCTGAGGGGTGAGCAGCTTAGAGAAGTAGGGGAGCATGGACCAAAGCCTTGGCTTAGCCCTGCCTATAAAGTGTTTGTCAGGTCAGCATTTGGTACTAGCTGTAGTCTTCTCCTGGGTTTCTCTGAGGAATTTGGGCTGTCTTATGCCTGGAACAGCTTTCTGAAGCAAGAAGCTGATGGGTGTGAGGCAGGTAGAAACGTCATGTTCTTCAGAAAGTTGCAGAGGTGGTGCTGGTGTAAAGAGCAGGGTGATGTTGTTAGTGGCAGCTTTGTGTGGGAGCAAGCCCTGGTGCAGTTGTTGAAACCCTGCCCCAGCACTGCACTGTCAGCTTGCAAGTGTTCAGATCCTGCCCTCAACACAGCCTGAAACTATGTCCCCTTCTTTCCAACCTTGCAGGGGAGGGAAGACTGTGCCCACAGGAGTTTGTGCTCTGGTGGAACATGCCTGTTTTCACAGGGGGGTTACTCTAACCTGTGCCATCCCTGCAGGGAAAGCGCCTGAGCCGCTTTGGTTTCCGGACAGAGACCACAGGGAGCGTCACCTTCCGCCTCCATTGCCTGCAGCAGTCCAAGTGAGTGCCACAAAGGGAATGTGAGCTCTGTAAACTCCATCTCCTGTGCTGGTTTTGGCAGCCCTGACCTGCTGGTGTGCTTCTGTGCAGAGCCTTTCTGGAGAGCAGTGCCCTGAGGCAGCGCATGCAGAGTGTACTGGACCGCCTGGGAGGCTTCAGCCAGCAGAGCTCTGTCTACAATGTTTTGGGTAGGGCCTTCAGTATCATTCTGTCTTAGTGAGCTTTGCCTCCCTTTTTACAGAATGGGCAGGATATTTCTGGATGATCCATTGCTGTGGGAGTAATTCCCCTTCCTGTGAGCTCTCAGAGTTCATGGCAGAGGTTTAATGTTCTGTACTGAGCTGGAAACTTCAGGAGGCATCAGCTCTGAGCAGGCAGGAGGGATAACCACTGTGTGGGGGCACAGCCTGGACTGGGCTGCCCAGTCTTGCCTGGCACTGGGCAGAGCTGGTAGCACTAAAGCACAGGCTCTGTCTCTGATTCCACAGAAATCAGAGAGCAGCAGGTGGAGCAGCACCAGGTGCTTTGGTGGTGTAATCTATTCACAGGGATCGTGCACCAGGAGAGATGATGTTCACTGAAAAGACACACCCCTCCCCTTTCCCTGAGGCTGTCTCATGCCTTGTGGCCTGCTGTCACCTCTGTGTTGCAGAGGCTTTCCAGCGGGCACGGCGCCGGATGCAGGAGGCACGGGAGAGTCTTCCCCAGGACCTGATCAGCACTGCTGCCTCTGCTGTGCCCCAGCCACCAGAGCCCTGAGTGTCACCTCTGCTCTGTGGAGCACTTGGCATCCTCCCTCCAGCACAAGCTCCCACCCCTCAGCAGGAGTCCCAGTGATGGTGCCTGGAAGCTTCAGAAGCCCTTCCTTTGTTGTTTTCCTTGGATGGAGAAAGGAGCTTGTAACACCTCCAGACCCAGGATTTGCATTTCCACAAGTATGTATCAAGTATTTCCACAAGGAGCCCTGTTTTTCAAGGCCCTTTCTTACCAGGCTCTAACAATACAGACAATTTTTCACATTTCTTCTGAAATGCTGACATGGAACCTGTGAACTCTGTAACACCTTTTCAGGGATTGAAAAGGAAATAATGAGAAAAATCGACATGACTTGGTAAATTCAGTTTTCTTCTTAGAGAAGAGGGTGATGTTGAAGGTCAAGGCATAAATGCTGTTTCAGATTAATGGAATGAGTAGATAACTTTTTGGGAAATGCTGATAATTGTTTTTAGCTGTTATGTACAGGACAATCAATAGTAAAATTAATCCATCCACCTCTACCTTAAGACTGATTCATTCCTAGAGAGAGAGCTCTCTGCCACATGTAAATATGGAATTAAAGCAATGGAAGACAGATGGAGTACTGGGCAAAAGGGTTACATTCTGCATTTCCTTGTGTGTGCCCATAAGGTCTGGCTCTGCAGTGGTGAGCAGGAAGTTTCTTTGTTCAGGAATACAATTGAAAACACACCTTCCCCTTAGTTCACCACAGAGCTTTGGCTGGGGAAGGTTTGCAGACAGTGAGAGCAGTTGATAACATTTGCACAGCAGCTGAACTTTGAACTGTTCAAGCTGTTCATTTGAGGTTGATGTTTGTTGGTGGTTCATTGTTGCATCTCTGATTGCAGAACGCTGTGGTGCTTCCTGGGAAAGCTTGTGTTTACCCAGTTTCTTCTGTTCTTTTCTCAGTTTTTCCCCTATTTTTATTTCTGTCTCAAGTTCAGAGGAACATAGCTCCCTGCAGACCGACAGTGCTGTGCTGGTTTGTGCACAAGTCACATTTCCATGCATTTGTTGTTCCAAACAAAGGATGGGAAGAAAAATCTCAAGCTCAGACCGTTGCAGGTTTGAATGTGTCTGTGAATTCAGGGTTCAGAGGCAGGATATGAAATATGAATTGGCCATCCTTCTTTTGCTTTGCACGTTCCTCCTTCACAGAGAACATGAGACTCATGGTTGCAGCCATGTGTGTGGTTGTTAGAATATCCCCTTATTCCCTGGTGCTCCACTGTTTTCCTCACTCCCTCCTTGCCATTTTGATGTTGTGCCAGTCTTCAATGAGAAAACAAGCTCCAAAAAGGAGTCAGCAACTCTCAGAGTTTGTTCTGCCTTGACCTTTGCTGTAATTCCTAGATGTGTCTGGCAGCTTGAATCTATCTGGAAATCTGAATTGTAAGGGGACTTTTGTTCATCTTCCTTGCCTGTTGCCCCTCATTTTGATGGAGGAGGCCACCAGGATGTGCTGGAAGTGTGGCCTGTGCAGCAGGACAGTGTCCTTGGCCTGGGGCTGGGTCATGTTTCTGGTGCTGATGTGACAACTCTGGAGGTACCACATCTGCTGCTGGAGCAGCAGAACTGGTCTCTGTGCTCTGTCATGGTCTGTAATGACTGACCCAGGATGAAAAGCATTCAGTGAGTTTGTAGCACTTGTTATCTCTTTATTTTAATCATTATTCATGTTGTGGCCTTGTGTGTTTATCACACCCTTCTGGGTGTTTCGTGGAGCTTATCAGCAAGGGCTGCATCTCTCTGAAATGCTTCTCAGGATGGAGTTAAAAGGTTATGAGAATAATTTTTTAATCAATAATGTAACAAAACACCTTTTTAATTCAGATGATGCCAATGGCAGATCCTGTTAAGAGTGAAATTTTCTGATGAGGTCGGGTTCCTGCCTCATTGCCCAGTTATTATGGAAGGGTTTAGTGTCCTGAGTGTGAGATGCACTAAGATTGACATAATTATATTATTTTGCTGCTTAGAACTCTGGATAGAGAAACTTGAGAGGAAGATTTTAAAACTAAAAATTACTAGAACCAAGCAAGCAATTCTTCCAAAGTAAGAGACTGTTTGCAGTTCTTCACTGCTGTGCTTGCAGCCTCCTTGGCCTGACAGTGCCAGTGGTGCTGGTAAAAGCTGGTTTGAAGAGACCCCTCAGCAAATGCTCTTTGAATTTGCAATTTCATAAATAAAACTAGCAAATTTCCATATACATGTACACAAATGAAAATGTCACTGATCTTTTAGTCACAACTGGCATTTGTGCTTTGAGTCTGCCAAGGAGTCTGGCCTGGAGAGGGGGTGTGCACAGCTGGAACTGGAGATCACCAAGAGGATGGAACACCTTTCCTATGAGGAAAGGCTGTGACAATTGGGATTGTTCAGCCTGGAAAAGAGAAGGCTTTGGGGTGACCTAATTGTGGCCTTACAGTTCCCAAATGGAGCTGACAAGGAAGATGGAAGAGAAAACATTTACACAGGCCTGGAGTGGCAGGATAAGGGAGAATGGCTTCCCACTGACAGAGGGAAGGGCTAGGTGGGATATTGGGAAGAAACCCTTCCCTCTGAGGGTGCTGAGGTTCTGGTTGCCCAGAGCAGCTGTGGCTGTCCCATCCCTGCAAGTGCTCTAGGACAGGTTGTACAGGACTTGGAGCAACCTGGTCTAGTGGAATTTGTCCCTGCCCATGGCAGGGGATTGGAATGAAGTGAGCTTTAGGATCTCTTCCAACCCAAACTGTTCCATGAGTCCATGATTCTATTGCTGGAGTGGAGTTGTGCACAGATGGGGAGATGGAACAGGAGATGGGCCCTGGGGACAGGCAGGAGGGGAGCCCAGTATCCTCCCTGGAGCCGTGAGGAAGTCACTGCATGGAAGTGTCCCTACAGTTCTCACTGGAGG
Organism: Trochalopteron elliotii; assembly: GCA_024734555.1. Taxonomy (NCBI): domain Eukaryota; kingdom Metazoa; phylum Chordata; class Aves; order Passeriformes; family Leiothrichidae; genus Trochalopteron; species Trochalopteron elliotii. The sequence continues at coordinate 156,273 of JANPWX010000414.1, forward strand.
GCTGGAGGGGTGTCCATAACAGGGAAACTCAACAGGAGAAGTGAGAGGAAGGACTGCTGTGGGTGCACAAGATCTTGGGATGGGTGGACATGAGTTAATGAGACAGGGGAGCCCTGAACTGGAAGGGGAGGACAGGAGGAGCCTGCAGCAGGAATTGCTGCAGATTCTTGGAGGTCCCAGAGTAAGTCTAGCAGTGAGACTTGGGGGTGTGTACCTGGCTGGCAGCCCTCCAGCTCTGGCTACATCAGCTGCAGCAGCATAGCTGGTTTCTCTGGGGCTTTGTCTGCTTCTTCCTTTGAGCAGACTGGAGCTATGATGGGTTTTTGAGAGCCAGCTGAAGTTCCAGCTGAATGGGCATCTGTTTGAGGCTGAATCCAGCAGCCTCACCGGTGCTTTGGGCTTTGTGGGGGCAGGACTCAGCCCAAAGGCCCTCAGGGCCTTCCAGGGTCAAATTAAATGAGCTGTGCAAACAAAAAGGAATGGCAGGAATGATAGCTTGGTGGAGGAAAAGGCTGTGGGCAGTTGACAGAGCCTGAGTGATGCAAATACATCCATTAGAAATTCCAGTGTAAATGTAATAGGAAAAAACCTCAAACCCTAGAGATGAGTCATTCACATGGTTGGAACAGCTTCCCACCAAAGTCAGACTGCAGGAATGGGTTCTGGTCTCAATGGAGGAAGATTTGGGCTGTGATAAGTCCAAACTGGGGACTTGGCAGCAAATCTCAAATGGTGCTGCAGCTTGGCCCCATCCCAGGACTGGGGATGTGTACCAGGAGTTGCATCCTTCCTTTGTGAAGGATGCTGGCATGTAGGGATGTGTGCCAGGAGGGTGTTTGAGAAGAACACTGGGATGTGCACAAGGAAGAATGTTGGAGAAGGCTGTTGGGATGTGCAGCAGGAGGGGATTTTGGGGAGGACACTGGATTGTGCACCAGGAGGGGTGCTTGGGAAGGACTTTGGGGTGTGCATCAAGAGGGATGTTTGGGAAGGATGGTGGGAATGTGCACCAGGACAGGTATTTGGGAAGGATATTGGGATGTGCACCAAGGGGAGGGGGGTTGGGATGTGTGGAGCTGCCAGCTCTGCGCAGGAGGAGTCCTACAGAGATTTGTCCTGCCCCTGGCTGGTGTGTGGGGAGGGGAGGAGTATTTTATTTGCACCACCAGGGTTTAAGTGGTTGTTATTAAATCACTACTGGAGGTTGATTGTTGGATCAATATGTTTTAATTTTAGCCACGGGTTTGGAGTAGCAGAGGAAGGCTCCCAGCAGCAAAGGGAAGTTCTGGGCTGCTTTGCCTCTCACCCCCTGCAGCTGTTTTATTAACTCTCATTGTTCTCCCAAGGTGCAGCCCACGTTCTCTGCAGTTAATGCCTATATTTCAATGCATGGCAGAGTAAAGCTGACCTGAGCATAATCCCACTTCATTGCATCAGTCAAGAAATAAGTGTCCGTGTGCCCTGCTCCTGCCCTGAACTGATTGCTTTGATTTGATTGAATATCCCACACTGCTTTGGTTCAAGCAGGTTTTTAAGTGAACCCTAGTGCCATGTAGGCTGGAGATGCTTCCCTTTCTCTCTCATCTGTCAAAATCATTTTCTAGAGTAACACAGAATATCAGAGAGGACTGACAGAATCAGACTTCTCTATAATTTATTCACAAGTTCTTGTGCTTAAAATCAGCTGACTTTCACAACAGTTGGCAGGATTTCTACAATGCGTGAAAGTGGGACTTGTCTTGGAGGTGTGTGATTCCAGGTTGTTTCATGCTTTCCAGATCTGAGAATGAGAGGATCAGCTTTTGGGAAGGTGGGTTTCACATGATTTAATGTGACCTTAGAAAGCCAGAAAGGTCAGGCTGAATATCAAGGTGCAATGCACAAATTTCTTCAGGCAGTGTAACAGATGACAGATGCTCATCTGTGAAAAACCTGAGAAATGTTTTTCAACTTGTTCCTTACATAAAGACAGAGAATACACATCATCCCTATCATGTGTTTTCTTTTTTCTGTAGGAAATTTTCCTGTGCAGGGCACTGGCAGTGGCAGCTGGTGCCTGAGCATGTTGTCATTGCTGCTGGAGGCATGAGGAGGTGGAGAGAGCCTGTGATTCCTTTTAGGTGGTTATTGTTTCTTTGGGGAGTTCCTGTCCCACTCTGCCACTCCCTGGGAGATCTTGTTCCCTCTGCTCATGTTTTTGTGAGCACCATGATGCTCTTAATGCTCTGGGCATGGGATTGGGAATGAGAGATGAGACAAGCTGTAGGCAAGGGAATGTCCACTTTTTCTACTGCTGCTGGAAATACTGAGTCCTTATAATGTCTGATTTTTTCCACCACAGATGTGTTCAAAAGGCTGAATTGCCTCTCCTTCTCCTTGGCCACCTCTCTTTTTCCTTTGTTTAACCTTCTCCTGTCCCATTTTGACTTTTTTTGGCCACAATGCATGGCTCTTCCCAATTTTTCCACCCCCATCTGATGCCTTTCTGAGTGTCCTGCCTCAGCTTCTTCAAGTCATGGCACAGTTGCCCTTCCTCCCAATGTCATCTCCCTGCTTGCTGATATGAACTTTCCCCAGAGTGGGGATAGGAGTCCTGTCCCTGGAACAGGGACAGCATCTTCCCATCCTTGGACACATGGGATTGCAGCCTGTGTTAGCTGTCCAAAAACAACTTTTAGTGGCTGTTGGCATGGAGACAAGCATTTGGAGCAATCGCTACTGACATACCTGCTTCCCTTGAGGGGGGAGAGAGAACCTCCAGCTGGATCCACTTGTGGCTATGGTCATATGGACCTTTCCCTCTGCTGCTCCTGCCCTCCCTGGCATCTCCCTGTGGGCATTGAGTGGGATGAGGGGTGAGTCTCTCTTTCAGGGAGATGGTGTGGAGTGGCTCTTCGTTGCCTCTGAGATCCTGTCTCTGCTGTGCCACAGGACTTGGCCTGTGTTCTTGGCATGGAGATTGCCTCCCTGGCTCCCTCAGCATTGTGCTCTGTGACTCTGGTCTGTTCCTCCATGAACAGTTTCCCAGCCTAATCCTCGACAAATAACTTTCGGCAGCTGTTCCAGGATCTCTGTCTTGTCCCTCCAAAGTGAATAGTGTCCCTGAAGTAACAGCAGAGACTGAAAATGAATGAATGAGCAGCTTGAGGTGGTTTCTGATCTGCAGCCAAGCTGCCAGCTCAGGGCTGCACTCCGGATTTCCATCATGTTCACACTGTCAGCCTCACTCCGTGCCCAGCACTCGCTTTTCTCTGTGTGTCTGTGGAGGATTTATTCTGCAGCCCCTTGTGTGTGTCTGAACTCTTCCATTGGCAGTTGCAGTTCTGTCTCTCCTGACAGAGACAAGTCTTTGACAATGACAGGATTGATCTTGGATCTGCTGCAGCTGCACCAGCCATCCTCTGCAGCCTCTGCTCAAAACACCTCTGTAATTCCTCATGTGTCCTTGGGTTTCTGTGCTGCACTTTGGGCTGCCTAAAACCTGAAAATCCATCCATACACAGAGTGCTGCAGGCACAGGCACTGTTCCAACAAGCTGTGCCTCTGGCTCCCTGGATTTGCAAGCTCCTGTTGCTTGTAGCACAGGTGAGGAGCTGTGTGACCCTCTCCATGAGCCCCTGCAGCCTGGAGCCCTGAAGAGCTCATGGGGGTGACAGCAGAGGGGGTGATGTCTCTTTTGGAAGTCCACAGTACTCCTATCACTTGAGTGAATTCAGCCAGTCCCTGGTGCTGGGAACTATCCCACTGCTGGGATGTGCAGTAAAGCCCCTCGGCCCACCTGGAAGGGAGCATGGGGAGACACACTGGTGGGGAGGGAAGCCAAATAGTGCCTGGCTGAGTTCCTTCCAGGACCAACTCACCCCACACAAGTCCCATCCACACAGGCCTGGGGGAGCACAGAAGCACGAGGGTAGATAAGGACCCAAATGAGGGACTCAGAGAAAGGGACACCTTGTCCAGGTAGAGCCTTGCCCAGGGCCCTGGTGTCAAAGCACCATTGGAGAGAGAGGGGCTATAGCTGTCTAAAAGAATGAAATGCGTTTGGGATGTGGAGGACTGCACAGAGTTTATTATGGGATGTTTCAGAGAGGAAGCAAAGGTTGCAAAGGGATGGGTATGAGTAATTTGGGGAAGAACACGCATGGGATAATATGGGAGCGTTGGGGTGGCCCTGGTGTAATCCCCTGTCCCAGGGGAATGAGCTCTCCCGGAGGAGCGGGAAGGGAGCCCGAACCCCGCCCCGGGGGTACCGGGAGTACCGGGGGTACCGGAAACCGACTCCGCAGGTTCTGGCCGGAGCCGCCAGGGGGCGACGCGCCCCGGAGCCGCGCTCGGAGCCCCGGGAGGGTTCACCTTTGGGGGGAGAGAGGGAGGGACGGGCAGCGCGGGGGGGAACGGGGAAAACGGGGTGAGCGGAGTGAACGAGGCAGTGCGGGATAAACGGGGAAAACGGGGTAAACGGGGCACCACGGAGTGAGTGGCGCAGTGCGGGGTTAGCAGGGTTGTGTGGGGCAAGCGGGGCTGTGCGGGACAGTGCGGGGTGAGTGGGGTAGATGGAGCTGTGCGGGGAGAGCGGGGCCGTGCATGGTGTGTGGGACAGTGCGCAGTGAGCGGGGCTGTGAGAGGTGAGCGGGGTGAGCGGAGCCATGCGCGGTGGGTTTGGGGTGGTTCGTGGGGTGTGCGGGCCATTGAGGCGTGAGTGGGGCCGTACACAGGGTGAGCTGCCTTGGGTTTGGCTGTAGTACCCACAGGGGAGACCCCCAGCCTTTGCACCAGGTGTACCCCAGCACTGGGCACCCCAGGGATGCTGGACAGGTATCAGACTGCGGGGACTGCGACCCGTGGCCCCGCGGCCGCATCCAATGGCCCCAGGACCAACAGGAATCTGCAGGCCCCGGCTGTGGGAGATCCCGCTCCTTTTTATCCCTGGCAGCAGGGAGGGAGAGGGGTGTCTCCCCGACACTGCCAGTGTCCCTCAAAGCGGCAAGCCGGCGGCATCTTTCTGAGCCCTGCTGGCACTTCTCTGCTCCTTGCGAGCCCGGTTTTGGGGTCCTCGGGGTGGATCCCCCAACATGCTCTGCTTGTCCCCAAGCTGGGGGTCAGAGCCAGCCCCTTTTATTGGTGCCCCCAAACCTCGCTGTCCGCTGGACCCCCATCACCACTGCCACTGCCCCAGGGACACCCGGGGGTGACCCTGCTCTTGGGGCTGCCCTGCTGTGTATCCCTCCAGACCCCTAAGAGCACCGTGATGTGATGTCCCACAGGTATGACCTCCCCAGGTGTGATCCCTCCCGATATTATTCCCAGATGTGACTTCCTCCTGTGGCCTCCCTCAGTGTGACTCCCCTCCAAGGTGATGCCCCTGCGTGTGAGGTCCCCTGGGTGTGACCCGCACCTGCGACCTTCTCTTGTGGACCCCTCCCAGTGAGACCCCCTTCCCCGAGATGTGACGCCCCCACGTGTGAGGTCCCCTGGGTGTGACCCGCACCTGCGACACCTCATTTTCCCCCGGTGCGACCCCCCCTCCCCGCCCCCCGGGTGGGTACCGACAGTGGAATTGGTC
>JANPWX010000414.1:162205-190747 GCA_024734555.1 Trochalopteron elliotii
GGCGGCGGCGGTGGCGGCTGCGCGCATGGAGCATCGGTGCACGGAGCCTCCGGTGCCCCCCGCTGCCCATGCCCTGGCCCCCTCTTGCACCCTCGGGGCTGCGATGGTGCTGCTGCCCACGCGTGGGGCCGAGCTCTGGGGATAGCGGCAGTGGCCGGAGGGGCAGAGCCCGAAGTCCCGGAGTGCTGCTCCAGCCCCCACCCCGTACCACCCCCTGGTCCTCCCTCCGGTGCTTTTCCTTGTTACGTTGTTTTTTTTTGTGGATTTTATTTATTTTTTTTTTAATTACTTCACGGTTGGCGCTGCAGAACCGCCTGGGATTGCAAGGGGGGGTCTGTCCCCTGGGGGGGGGACTCTGCCATAGAGTGAGGGGCAGTGGGGACCACTGTGGGTGTCCAGCCTGGTCGGGCATCAGAGCTCCCACCAGCATCACTTGGCTGCGAGTTTGGTCTGGTCTGAAAACCACCAGAAGGATGGAGCTGGGGTGATGCCAGCAAGGGGCTGAGGGGGTGGCTGTCGGGGATGAAGAGGTGCCTGTTGGGGTGACTGGGCAGCTCTGAATGCCCAGGGTTGACTGTAGATGCTCAGGGGTGGCTGTGGATTCTGGGAGAGGAAGAGGCTCCCCCAAGAGCTGCCTCCCCACTCTGCCTGGAAAGCACCCAAACATGGGGCTCTGTCTCCACCACCAGCACAGGCTGTGAAATGGGATTGGAAAACAGGCTTTTTAATAATAATAGTAAAAAGAAGCCTCATGAATGTCCTTTTGGCAGCCGGCGCTGGCTGAGAAGCGATGCCATGGAGTATTTTAAAATTTCTCTGTTCCTTTAAATATGCCTTAAGAAAAATAAAATGTGTTTTCGCCTCACTCCTGCTGCTGCTTCTTATTCATCAGCCTCATGCTGAGGGTGCAGCATTCTTCCCGGGGACTCCTGGGGATGGAGGAATGCTTTTGAGCATCCAGTTGCCCCGAATATGAGTGGGTGCCCCCTGACAGGACTGCAGTGAGTGAGGCAGCGTGGATTTACACTCTTGGTGGCAGACACCAGGGAGGAGCAAGATGCTGCAGCGGACACAGAGTCAGGAGCATTTGAACTTGTTTCCTCTCTGCTGCTTCATTAATAGCCTGGGCTGGTTCTTCCTATGTTAATACTGTATCTCAATTCTGCCAGGGATGATAAAAAAGAAGGATTAATAGAAAAAAGAGTTGGCATTGTTGGAGTGGAGGAGGGGATGCAGGGCGGTCACTGCTCTACAGAACAGGAGCTCCATGTCTTAATGGGATTTTTCAAATGATACTTGAAATTCAAAATGCTAATCCCAGCTCTTTTCTGAACCTCAGATCTGGTTTGGATCAGACTTGCTGGAGCTTATTCAGTGCCCTTGTGGGAGTAGTGCCCCTAAGTCTGCTCTGAACCAGGGACAGGAAATTTAACTTACAGATGAAACATGTTCTCTTGTTGTGGAGAAGGACAGCTGAGGATGGGCTGTGCAGGATGCCTTGGATGAGGTTGATCAGAGCTTTGTTTACAGTTTGCTTCTGTGCAGGTGTCACAGCTGTGGCTGAGTGGTCTCTCCTGCCCATCTGGAGTGGGTCTGGAGCTGGTCCCCTTCCCCAACATCCCCAAAAGCAACCCTGATGAGATAGTGTGTACATGCAGGATTGTGAGAGTCCTATGGTGCTCCATCCTGCCATAGAGCTGACAGCTTAGTTTGAGTGAGACACTGGGATTTCCAGGATGGGACACAGGTCCAAATGGCAGAATAATTATGAACGGTGTTTTGACAGTGGGAGGAAGTGAGGGAGATGTGCCAGTGCTATAGGATCACAGAGTGGTTTGGGTTGGAAGCAACCATCCAGTTCCAACCCCCCATCCACTGGCAGGGCCCATTTTTTGGGGTGCATTTTCCTCCTGTGCCCGTCCTCCACCTCCAGCAGCTGTTTTTGTGTGCATTTCTGCAGTGATGTTTGCGTGTTTGTGCCGTGCCACTGCCCTCCCCAGCTGGCTGAATCCCCACTCCTGACAGCCAAGTCCCTGCTCCCGGTGCTGCCTCCTGCCAGTTAAAAATAAAGGGAGAGAGGAAGCGAGGTGGGCTCCAGGTCCGGCTCTGTGGATCCACCCTCTCCCCTCCTGCAGCAGTGAAATCTGCAGCAGTTCCAGGACTCACAGCCCGACCTCCCTCCATTCCTTCCTCTTAATTCCACTGTTCCTGCTGAGGCTTTCGCTCCTGGGGGCACAAATGTGAAGTCGACCACAATTGCCGTTTGCAGAGGTCGGGTCTTGTGTATGTGTCTCCGTCTTTTCCAGAACCCCCCGGCTGCAGAAGTCCCTGCAGACCTTGGACATGAATATATTCACTTGTTTCGATGCCATCTTCCTTTCCTTTTTTTTTTTTTTTTTTTTTTTTTTTTTTTTTTTTTTTAACCCTCTTCCTTGCCGTAAGCGCTTTCGAGCCGTTCTGTTGAGCCAGAAGGGTCACGTAAATAATTCATCAGTGTCCTCCGTCCCTCCCCGGCGGAGCGGGGCTGTCACGTGCCGGGTGACAGCCGGTGGCGGTGGCGCGTCCGCAGATCGCGCAGCCGCCCGCTCCGGCTCAGCCTGGCGGGGTTTAGCATCACTGAAACGCTGGGGTTTTGTTTTTTTTTTTTTTTTCAGGGTGGGGAGGAGCAGAGCTGCCGTGGCAGGTCAGACATCATGGCTGCCCTCGGAGCATTGCTGGTCACACAAGCAGTGGGGCGGGGAAGCTGCTCTGCCTGCTCCTTTGGGGTCGTGGAGCAGGAGGGGTGGGATGCTGGGGAATCCTCACTCCTGGGGTTTGCAGGGCTGGGTAGCTGGGCAAGGAAGGAGGTGACAGGAGTGATGTAGATGAGCCCCACATGCTCCTGTGTGAGCTGTTGTTGTGCTCCTCAGCAGTTGAGGGGGCCTGGAGGTCCCTGTGTTCACAGCAGTGGGTGCACACCGTGGTAAGGCAAACCAAAAACTGGGAAAGCCCTTTTTTGTGCTTTAAACATAAAAGCACAGAAAAAGCCCAGACTCTAGGTTAGCTCTGAGGTGGGGTGTCACATCCCCCAACCTATGAGGGACCTGGTGGAGTGATGGGTTTGAGGGACAGACAGACCTCAGAGGGGACACTGAACCCCAGACTCCCTTAGTATGTGTTGAGGAGCTTCAGGTCTGGTGCATGGGGGGTTTGGTGGTCCCACTGAAGTCAACCTGAATATGGGAATACTCTTGACCCACTGAGACCTGGTGGGCACCACAGGGTGAGAATAAGTGCAGCCAGATACATCAGCTCTGCACTGGGTGTCTGAGAGGCTGGAGCCAAAAGGGTTCAGCCCCATCTCTGTTGTTTTAATGGCAGTGTCTTTGTGTGTGAGCTGTTGGGAAGCTGTACAAATGTTTGTTTTGCCATGTATCTTCCCGTTAACAAGATTTCTCAGGAAATATGCAAAATTATCACTACAGGCAGAACATGTACAGTAAGGCTCATTAAGCTAAGTACTGTGATAAATTGCTTCTTCCAGAAAATTATGTATATTAGCAAAAAGGAGGAGAGTGAGCCTGGGTGGAAGCCCAGGAAGACAGAGTGTGTGATATTGTCCTGGCTCCAGGTGACCTGAGCACACCTGGCTCAGGGGAGTGTCCTTGCACCGTGGTGTCCTCAGGATGATCTTGGAGGAGATGGTGTGGGGAGGGGAGGGCAAGCAGAGGACAGCATGGGAAATGGAGATGGAGCAGTGCTGTGTCAGGACCAGACCAGGCACAAAGCCAAAGAGGCTCTTTGCTTAGGAAAAATATCAAACGAGGCAACTCTGGAAGCACAAGGAGTAGAAAGTTTTGCTGAACTGAGAGAAGGGGAGAGGGCAGGGGAGATGTGTCACAGGCTGCTTGCACCTCTGCACCTCTGCCTGTGCCCCTGCCTGCAGTGGCTAGAACCAGGGCTGGTGTTGGAAATGTGGGCACTGCTTTTGCCCCCCAAATCAGGGAGCAGACTTATGGCTGTGAACAGGGGACAGGCTGTGGCATGTGGTGTGTCCTGGGCTCGCAGGGTGGTTCGGGTTGAAAAGGACCTTCAAAGACCATCTAATTCCAGCATCCCTGCCAGGGCAGGAACACCTTTACTGGACCAGATTGCTCTGAGCCCTCTGTGGCCTGGCCTTGAACGCTTCCAGGAGTGGGGCTGACACAGCAGACTGACTTCTGGGTGCACAGGTCCCACATGAGAAATGTTCTGAAACATCTTTTAACCTTTTTCAGTGATACTCTGAGTATTTTCCGTAGTGATGCATCTCCCTGGCAGGAGGATCTCTTCTTCCATCACCTTTTCAGGAGTGATGGAAGTAGTGAAAGGAGCCCAGGACATCTGCTGGCCAGAAGCTCTTCTTGGGGACATCCAGAGGAGAATAGGAAGTCCTTCTGCTGCAGCAACCTTGGAGAGCTCAGGCTCAAGAAAAGTTTCCCCTCAGTTGCCAAGGAACCTTCAAAGAACCATATCATCCAATCCTATTGCCATGGGTTGGGGCCTCTTCCACTAAACCAGCTCCTGACTGGTTGTGGAATTCTGAATCTCCTGCCCAAATTGTGTTCATTTGCTCCTAGGCCTATTCTTTCTACAGGAGAAGGTTTCTCCTCCCTGCTGCCTCCTCCTCAGGCATCCACAGACCCCTCAGGATACACCCCAGCACAGGGGACAGACCTGGCTGTGCAGTGTCAAAATCTGCTGCAGGGTGGGACTGAACTTTCTGTTAACAGTGCAGTGTTCCAGATTCTAGTGAATACTTGCAGACCCAGGTTTCTTTTCATGGGGAATAGCTAAAAGTGAAGTTTTCTGTTCACTGTCCTGTAAGTTTTCAGGAGAGTACTGCCACTGTGGCCACTTCCATCCTGCTGTACTTCTGCAGATGTGTGCTGCAGGTTTTCCAGCATGAGCTCTGCCTTTTTCTCTGCCATTGCTGGTCTTCCATCAGGTTCTGTCAGACTTTGGGTTTGTGTATGAAATGACTGCTTTGGTTTTCCAGAGGACCTTTGCCTTTTGGGAGGATCAGTGTCCCACCTGGATGGTGCTGAGGTTCTTTGACAAGGTCTAGACAAGAGCACCAAAGAAATGTCATTGAGCCTTCATGACCATGTGAGCAACCTGGTTTGGTGGAAGGTGTCCCTGCCCATGGCAGGGGGTTGGACTGGAGCATCCTTGAACGTTCATTCCAGAACAGGCATTCCATGAGTGCCTGTTTGGCAGGGGTAATGGGGTAATGGGATTTGAAGGATAACCATTTTGACTGTGTTGATCCCACAGTCATAGGAGTTGTGGTGCTGCCTGTGTCACCTTCTCTGCCTGAGGCTTTCCTTCTTTTTCCTCTGACATTTTCCTAGGACAGACTGCAGTGTCACTAGTGGGCATCACCAGGGCTTGGTGACATTGGCAGACACCAAAGCACGGTGATGATCGCAGCAGAGACCTCCCTGAATGCTGACACTGATGAATGGAGTGGAGATAAGAGATGAGTGCTGTGCCTGCAGGTCCTTCTGCTGCCCATGGGAAGCTCTGGTCTGCACAGGAGCTGTAACAATGATGATGCCACTAAGAGGATGTTAAGAAATTAATTTCAGATTATTTAAGTCTGTTTTTAACCAAATTATTTTTCAGCTGTGACTGTAAATTTATAAAGTACTGGTTGTAAAGTATGGGTGCTTTTCCAGTAGGTGATAATGCTGTCCATGTTTCAGAGCTACAGGAGGAGGTCAGTGAGTTCAGCTCATTGCCCTCTCCAGGACTGCTGGCAACTCTGTCACCTCTGACATTTGTTCTTCAGAGTTAAGGAGAATTTTACCTGTTTGCTTTTAAAACTGAGCTTAAGCGTGATCATGCTTCTGACAAAAGGCTTGGGCTTTGTGCCAAAGGCTGGGAATTATTTTGCAGGAATGCAAGCCAAATGCAAGGACAAAACTCTTGGAAATCATGTTCTCCCTTGCACTGCTGGTGTTGGGAACAGTACCTGACTCATGCAGATGTTGCTGAATGCTGAAGTCAGCTGTACCTTGGATTTTTATTCATAAGAAAAGTTGTTAATGGGGAGGTATGGGCTGGTTTTGGTGAATATTAGAATTCTAGAATTGCTTAGGTTAGAAAACTCCTCTAGGATCCAGCTGTTTCCCCAGCACTGCCAAGGCCAGCACTAACCCCAAGTGCCACAACTACACATATGTTAAATCCACCACTCCACCACTGCCCTGCACAGCCTGTGCCTTGGCCACTGGGCTGGACAGCCCTTTCCCTGAAGGAATTTTCCCCAGTACCCAGCTAAACTTGCCCTGGCACAGCGTGAGGCCGTTTCCTCTTGTCCTGTCCCTTGTTCTCTGGGAGCAGAGCCTGACCCTCACCTGGCTCCACCCTCCTGTCAGGGCATTGTAGAGAGTGAGGTTCCCCCTGAGCCTCCTTTTCTCCAGGCTGAGCCCCCCAGCTCCCTCAGCTGCTCCTGGTGCTCCAGACATTTCCCCAGCTCCATTCCCTTCCCTGGACATACTCCAGCATCTCAATGACCTTCTTGTTGTGAGGGGCTCAGAACTGACCCCAGGATTTGTGGTGCCTCAGCAGTGTCCAGCACAGAGGGACAATCACTGTCCTGGTCCTGCTGGACACATTATTTCTGGTACAAGCCAAATGCCACTGGCCTCTTGCCCACCTGGGCTTGTGTTCAGCTACTGCCAGCCAGCACTCCAAGGCCTTTCCCAGCTTTTCAGTGACTCTGCCCCCAGCCTGGAGCATTCCATGGGGTTGTTGTTATCCTAGTGCAGGACCTGGCCGCTTGGCCTCTTTGAATGTCTCAGAATTGGCCTTGGCCCATTGATTCAGCCCATCCAGATCCCTCTGCAGATCCCTCCTGCCCTCCAGCAGGTCAACATCTCAACCCAGCTTGGTGTCTTCTGCTGAGGGTGCCCTTGATCCCCTTGTCCACATAATTGGTAAAGCTGTTAGACAGGAGTGGCCCCAACACTGATCCCTGGAGAACACCACTGGTGACAGGCTGCCAGCTGGATTTAATACTGGAGTAGGACACAGCTGAGTTTGGGGCCAGTGTGCCATGGAATGACCAATTTATCATGGTGCACAGCTGTTCTATATGGGCTGCAGAAAGGGCTGAGGCTGAGACCACAGGTAGTTTAAACCATGGGCTTGGGTGGTTCAGCCCTTCAGGGCTGGGGGCATACCCTCTGGCTGTCCTTATGCTCTGCCTTGACACCACCTCCCTGGGAACCTTCAGGAGTAAGACTTCAGCCCTGCTTGAAGGGCTTTTAGGCTGCTGCAGATGCCTAAAGCAAACCCTGAAGTATGGGGAGGTCAGGGCAGCCCCAGGGTGAGGGACTCATTTGGTGGGTGGGAGATCTGTGGGTGCTCTGGACCTTGTCCAGGTGAGGCTGTGCTGAGCTGCCCTTGGCATGGCAGAGCCAGGCTGGGATGTTCCCAGGGATCTGGGTGTCTGTGTGCTCTCCTACGTGTCTTTTAAGCTCTGTGAGATGGCTGAGATGTCAGTGCTGCTCGCTGCTGAGTTACTCTGACCTTGCCCTTCCTTGCACAGCTGCATGCTGGAATGAGCTGCCCTGGGAGCTTTCAGTGTCAGCAGCAGGACTTGGGGATTGTGTGGGGAACAAGGTGACTGCTTTTGGGTGTTGGAGCCCCCTGTGCCACTCTGTGTGGGGACACGATCCCAGACACGACCCACGGCTGCTCAGAGGCATCCCCAGGAGCAGCCTGAGCATCCCACTGTGTTCTGCTCTTGGTACAGAAAGGGCATCGTTTTCCAAAGCAAGGCAAGCCCAGATGGCTGGGATCTCTTCAGCTGGGCAGAGCAGCATGGAGGTGTTCATAAATATAAACAAACAGATGCAGCCTGGGAGTGAAGCCTCCTGCATCTCAGGGAGGAGGCCTTTCTTTGCTTAGCTGAGTAGTCCTTAAAGAGGGGGATGGCAGCTGGTGTGGCTTTTCCTTTCCCTTGTGCTTTTGTGAGGCTTGCCTTGTCTCTGGTGGGGTGGGAGGCAGCATGGCCTGGGCCCACAGCCCTGTGGGGTGCTGGGAGCAGGCAAGGGTCACTGCCTGTTTGGCCACATTCCCTAGGAAAATGTGCCAGCAGGGCTTGGTAGAGGGATGTGTCTGGGTTCAGGGGAGCCCAGTAGTGGGTGAGCCCATTGTTCCTCTGCCCTGCCACTCCTGCCTGCCTGGACATGGTCAAATCCATCTGCAGCACTGGCAGGAGAGGACAGGAACTTGGGGCTGTGTGTGGCCACTGCTGAGGTGACAGAGACCTGGTTATGCCCTGCACAGCCCACCCTGCCAGCTTTGCTGTTTCGAGGAGGGCAAGCATCAAGTCTTTTCAGATGTTCTGTGCTCCTTTGCCTCTTTCAGAAAGTGCTTGGAGAGGGACTGGGGTGGGTTGGAACCACGGGGATATAATTTGCTCAATAAATTCAAAAAAATGAATTTATTAGCATGTGCTGGTTGCAAAACTTACAGAGCCAGGATGCTCTGGGGCTCTGGGTGTCTTCCCATCTGCTACTCCTCTTTGTCAGGGATGGTATCAAAGTTTGTCTCTGCCTCCACTTGGGATTTTGGCCCTTGTGGAGGGCACTTTGAAGCCTGTGAGGCTCTGAAAGCTGCTGGAGGAGCTCTGATTGACCTGTTCTCCCCATCTAGCTCCCTCTGCTCAGCGGCACTGAAGAGGCAGCAGCTCCCAGGGCCATCCCAGTGGCTGGGACAGTGCCCACATGGTGCCACTGCTTGGCCTCTGGTGGGCTGGAGAGATAAAAACCCTGCAAAAGAAGGGTTATCCTCACCTACCTTGTGTGGGGGAAAAGCCTGGAAGTGCTGGGTCCTTGATGCTGCCTGACAGTGCCTGAGGCAGAAGTGGAGGGGCACTGGGAGGATGGTGTGCCTGACATTGTGAGTTCCCAGGCTGGGGAATTGTTTGCTGCTTGTGCTGAGCAGCACCTGCAGGTAGTTTTGACTGAGACAGGAGCTTTCCATGTGACTTTGGAAACCCAGATCACAGCTGGGATGCATGAAGCCAAAACACTGTTTGCTGTGTGATGCCTTATGTTTCCTTTGGAAAGTTTTGGTCTCGTTCCTACTTCTGTACCAGAATTAATCATGGGGGGACACCTCAAGCTTGGGGTGAGGGCCAGAGTGGAGGGAGATGCTGGGAGCAGCTGATCCATCAGTGCCCTGCATCCCATGAGTTGTTCTCCTCTGGTTCCTGTCCAAGTCACCTATTAGTGGCTGTGGCTGCTGCTCACTGGCTCAGGGGCTGGGGGTGGTGGGGTGGGATGAGCAGCCTGACACTGGGGGTCAGAGGCAGTATTGCACTGAGGGTGTTCCCAGTGACGTGGGTTGGACAGATGGTGCCCTTCTCCAGCCTGGAGTGACAAAGTGACATGTGCCCTCCTGACCAGCAGGCTCCATCTGTGTAATTTCCTCTTCATGGGGCTTCTGGCTGGGCTCTGTGCCACTCCCCCTGTCCAGTGCCTGCCCTAAATAACATCTCTCTGCCTGTCCATCAGCCTCTGAGCTCCCAGGAGGGGTCTGCCCTCAACCACGAGTGCCTCTGACAAGGCAGTTTGTGGATTTGACAGAAACCCCTTCTGTGGGTGGTGGGTCCCCTTCCTTTGGGATCTCTGGGTATGGCAGGGTCCAGCAGGCAGCACAGATAGGACTAGGCAGGGATGTGGCATCCTTTGAGCCAGGTCTGTTTTGGATGTGGAAAGGACAAGCAAGAGGTGACAAGGAGAGGAGCATCTTGGCAGGTATCCTGCTCTCCTGCTGCTCCTGCTCTGTTGCCAGTCCCTGGCCTTCCTGGTTTCCATACAAGCCTGCATTTAAAATTAACAGTGGGAATACTCTGTTCACAGGCTTCAGAAAGGGGCTCAGAATTCTGGCAAATTGAGATCTTGCCAGAACAATGGCAAAAAAGGTTGTATAGGCTCGTGGGGAAGTTGTGTTGAAGGTGCATTTTTCTGTACAGGGCTGCAGGGGTTGACTGGTGCTTCCCATCCTGTTCCACCCCCTGCCATGGGCCCAGACACCTTCCACTATCCCAGATTGCTCCAAGCCCTGTCCAGACTGGCCTGGGACACTTCCAGGGATGGGGCAGCACAGATTCTCTGGGCAACCCACCCTCATGGTCTGACATTTTTTCCCTATGTCCAACCTCACTCCACCCTCCTCAGTCCAGCACCATTGTCCTGTGCTGGGACCCCAGAGCTGGAGGCAGCTCCAGGGAGTCTCAGGAGAGCAGAGCAGAGGGGGAACATCCCCTCCCTCTCCTGCTGCCCACACTGCTGAGGATGAGCCCAGGAGACACTTGGATTTCTGTGCTGCCAGTGCCCATGGCTAGGTCAAGTCCCATTTGTCACCCCCCAGAATCCCCTGATCCATCCTCGCAGGGTGCTCTCAGCCCCCTTTCCTTTGACTCCTTCCTGTAGATGACCATCCTGTTGGGTGCATGGTGAGGTGGCAGGAGCTGCAGGCAGGACATGTGCCCCGCTGTCTGTGGGGGCTGGTGTGGATGTCCTTGTCCCTGACATGGAGAGGCTTAGCAGAGTGGGGAAGAAAGATCCCCTGTGTTGCAGCAGCCTTCTCATTAAAGGGTAAAAATGAGCCAAGGCACAGACTTCTTGTTAAACACAGCATGAAAAGGGTCCTGGTTTATTCCTCTTCACAGCTTTGTCATCTTAGCTCCAACTGTTCACTGACTCTGGCTGCAGCAAGCTCCTGCTGTGGGTTTTCCTTGCAGCTTTTGACTGCTGATTATTTCCTGCTAAACTCTGACTGCAGGTATGAGTTTGCAGCCTCAGACTGCAGGCTTTTACCCAGCTAGACTGTGACTGCAGGGGTTGGTGTGCAGCCTCTGACTGCAGGCTTTTACCTGGCTAGACTGTGACTGCAGGGATTGGTGTGCAGCCTCTGACTGCAGGCTTTTACCCAGCCAGACTGTGGCTGCAGGTATCCGTTTGCAGACTCTGACTGCAGGCTTTTACCCAGTTAGACTGTGAGTGCAGGTTCCAACAACAGGCTCTGACTGCAGACCCAGACTGACCTTGCAGCAGTCATTCTCTCTCCCCAGGATCCTGATTCATGATTCCTTCATACTCCTCAAAGCTCCTTCCTCTTCTATGATAATCCTCCCCTTGCCAGCTCATCCCTCTTTTATCTCACTCATCCTTGTTGGATATTGCTGTTACTCATCGGGGTGAGGCTGTATTGGTTAGTTAACAGAGCTGTTACTTATCAGGGGTGAGGTCACCTGTATTCCCTTCTCCTACACCCTGACACACACCCAGGGTGGTGTTTGCATTGGCAGGTGCATCTTCTGTCACTCACAACCTGTGTCCCTAGGATTTGTTGGCATTATCCAAGATCCTGGGGGGTGTAGGTGGGGGTCTGCGTTGTAATTACCCATCCAGGGGGCTCTTGGCACCACTCACCAAAGTGTGTGATGCTTAAAATCAAGCACAGCACAGACCTCACAGACATGGGTGATGTGTGAAGTGGAATGTGAACATGGATGGTGGTTGTATTTCTGTAGCAAAGGTTCTTTGTGACCTCCTCGATGGTGAGACCTCCTCCCATGTGCTGTGGGTGCTTGGGATGCTCTGGGAGCAATGGAGCATTGTGGGCATTGCTCTGGAACCAGTTGTTGGCCCAAGTGGACCTGAGCTTACAGCCAGGCTTGCTGCTGGCAGAAGGAATGGCACAGTTGGCATTGGGGTTGGAGGGTGACAGCTGTCACTGTGCTTGGATGGTTTTGAGCAAGGTTGGAGCAGTGATGACAGGGGACAGGGGGAGGGACTGGGCTGTCTGGTGGCACTGGCATGCAGGAAGGATTTAAAAGTGCCTGCAGCCAAATCCTGCCCTTGGCTCCAGGGAGGTGTGGGAAGGGTTGGATGTGGTCATGGATCCAGCTCTGCCCGAAGCCTGAGCTGTGCTCTGGCCCTCAGTGCTGGACTGTGACTGCTGAAGGGACTGGGAGAGGTGGTGTGGACCTGGTGTGAGCAAACTGCAGAATTTTGGAAGCAAAAAGCTTCAGGGGAAGAGCTGGCCCTGCCTGATGCAGAAGGCAGTGCCTGCTGCAGGGACTGTACAGCCCCAGCCTGTACCAGCACACGTGTAGCCAGTGGCACCAGGACAGTGACTGTCCCCTGGGCTGGGCACTGCTGAGACACATCAAATCATGGGGTCAGTTTTGGGCCCCTTGAAAAGGAAGACATTGAGGGGCTGAAGCATGTCCAAAGAAGGGAACAGAGCTGGGGAAGGGTCTGGAGGACCAGGAGCAGCTGAGGGAACTGGGAACTGGAGAAAAGGGGGCTCAGGGGGAACCTTCTTAATTCTCTACAACTCCCTGACAGGAGGGTGCAGCCAGGTGAGGGTCACTCTCTTTTCCCAGGTTATCAAGGGACAGGACAAGCAGAAATGGTCTCAAGTTGCTCCAGGGAAGGTTTAGGTTTGATGTTAGGCAAAATGTCTGCATAGAAGGGGTTGTCAAACCCAGGAGCAGACTGTGCAGGGCAGTGGTGGAGTCACCATCACTGCAGGGATTTAAATGTACCAACCCATCCCCGGGCTGGCAGCTTGGGCCATGCCCCAGCCTCACTGTGCCAGCAGCTCCTGGCCTGAGTGGCTGTGCCACAAATGGGCACAATTTCAGACTGTAGGGAACAGTTTTCTCTGCCCACTGAGTGGTGGGTAAGAGCAGCACCATGCCTGCTTTTCCTTGTTAGGGTGAGATTTTCACCAGATTTATGGGAGCTCTCTGATCACAAAGGCTCTGGATAACCATGAATGGGATAACTGTGTGAGTTACCCAGGCAAAAGGTGCCACAAAGTGGTGGCAAGGCTGAAAGCTGAGGTCTCTGAATGATTCTGCCCAAATCAGTCACTGTAGGGTGGAAAGACAACTTTAGGGGGCAGGATAGGTATTTCATCTGGCTTATTTCAATGTAAGAGGCCTCTCTCTGGAGAGTGTAGTGGTTACCTCTCTGCAGGTGCAGAGGGGCCATGGAGTGATGTGTAACTGGCTGCAAAAACTACAATCATCATGAGATGAGCACAGACAGTCCTGTCTTAAATCTCCATTCCACTGGATTCTTCTCTCTTGTAAAGATGGAGTAAGAAGAAACTTTTCCAACCTGTTAATTTTCCATTTCCCTCCGTCATACAACTGCTTTGGATAATAATCTTTTAAATGTCTCCTTATGTGGAGGACTGTAATTTTTCCTTCCCTTGAGAGCTTGCATCCCCCGCCTTGCTGGGACAGGAGGTGTTTTCATCTCTGGTGACAATGACACACATGCTTCTGCAGACAAGGACAACCCCTCATTTGCCTGCTGTGACTTTACTAGTTCTGCTGTATTATCTGTTTGCTCCCACCTTTCCTACACTTGCAGCACTCCTTTTATTTTCCCATCACAGCATCCCTTGTGTTTCCCATCGCAGCTTCCCTCGTGCTTTCCCATGGCAGCATCCCTTGTTTTTACCATCATGGCATCCCTAATGTTTTCCTGACATGGCATTCCTCATGTTTTCCTATTGCAGCATCTCTCATTTCCCACTGCAGTTTCCCTCCTGCTTTCCCGTGGCAGCATTCCTTGTGTTTCCTGTGACAGCATCCCTCATGTTTCCCATTGCAGCATCCCTCGTGTTTTCCCATCACAGCATCGCCCATGCCTTCTCCTGTGGCAGCATTCCTTGTGTTTCCCATGGCAGCATCCCTCGTGTTTTCCCATCACAGCATCCCTCCTGCTTTGCCATGGCAGCATCCCCTGTTTCCCCTCATGAAATCCCTCATGTTTTCCCATTGCAGCATTCCTTGTGTTTCCCATGGCAGCATCCCTTGTGTTTTCCCATCACAGCATCATCCCTCGTGCTTTGCCATGGCACCATCCCTTGTTTCCCATTGTGGCATCCCTCATGCTTTCCCATTGCAGCATCCTGGTGTTTCCCATGGTGGAATCTGTGGTGTTTCCCATTCCTGCTCCTTGCAGGAGCTCACACATGGCTGAGGGTGCCCTTGAAGCTCCCACTCCATGGATGTGGGGTGTCCTTAGCTGTGTCCCATGCTTGCTGCTGAGGTTGTGCCATGGAGCACTGGCTGCCATGGTGTTTTGGCCATCCCTCACTGCTGGATGTGTTTGTTCTCTGCTCTCTCAGAGTCTTGAAGTAGCCTGGGGGTGTTCCATGCTCTGGGTAGTGTTTGCCCCAGCTCCTTGGAGCAAGTGAGCACAGGAAAATGGGAAGGTGCCTCATAGGAGCTCCTGAAATAGAGCTGTGAGCTCTGGAGCAAGCACTCATTGATGCCTCTCTCTCTCTCTCTGTGTTGTTGCAGGCAAAGGACAGTGATGATGATGATGAAGTCACCGTCAGTGTGGACCGGGATCGTTTCATGGATGAGTTCTTTGAGCAGGTGAGAGGTTTGTTCCTCCAGTGTGGCTTTGGAGCTGGTTCAGACCTTTCTGCTGGCACCAGGGTGGGTTGTGGACAGTCCAGGCTTCCTGCAGCCACTGGGGATGGGGATGAAGGTCCTGCCCTGGCTGGTGCTGTTCAGCTGATGCTCAGGGTTATGCTGAGTGCTGAACATCAGGAACTTGGCTTCCCTGCAGGCCTGAGGCTGTGCTGCCCTATGGATGTTTTTCTGCTCCTCCAGCACCCAAGGAGGCTGTTTCCCAAGCAATTGGAGCAGGGAAGCCTCACATGCAGCTCTCAGGCCTTTCCCCAGAGCACCTCTGCAGAGCAGCAGTCTCTGCATGGGACTGATTTAATTTTGTGCCTCCCGTTCCCAAACAAGAGGTTGTCTTCTTGGGCCCCTTGAAAAGGAAGACATTGAGGGGCTGGAGTATGTCCAGAGAAGGGAACAGAGCTGGGGAAGGGTCTGGAGGACCAGGAGCAGCTGAGGGAACTGGGGCTGCTCATTCTGGAGAAAAGGAGGCTCAGGGGGAACCTTCTTAACTCTCTACAACTCCCTGACAGGAGGGTGCAGCCAGGTGAGGGTCACTCTCTTTTCCCAGGTTATCAAGGGACAGGACAAGCAGAAATGGTCTCAAGTTGCTCCAGGGAAGGTTTAGGTTTGATGTTAGGCAAAATGTCTGCATAGAAGGGGTTGTCAAACCCAGGAGCAGACTGTGCAGGGCAGTGGTGGAGTCACCATCACTGCAGGGATTTAAATGTACCAACCCATCCCCGGGCTGGCAGCTTGGGCCATGCCCCAGCCTCACTGTGCCAGCAGCAATGGGAGCAGGGAAGCCTCACATGCAGCTCTCAGGCCTTTCCCCAGAGCACCTCTGCAGAGCAGCAGTCTCTGCATGGGACTGATTTAATTTTGTGCCTCCCGTTCCCAAACAAGAGGTTGTCTTCTGGCATGTGGGTGGCTGTAAGATCTGCTCGCGGATTTTTAGCACACCCTTAGCATGGCATGTGTGTGGGGGGTGTTAAAATGGATCTGTGCAGGCAATGGAGTGGGAACTGGGATAAATCTGATGTGCAGGTGGAGGAAGATGAGCAAAGGAGTGGTGTGAGCCGAAGGAGAAGGCTGAGTTAGAGGGTAAGCAGCCTGGCAGGCAGAGAACACAGGAGAGGTTTCCCCTCTTGGGTGATGCTTTGTGTCTTCCTGTAGCTCAGAAGTGCAGGGAAAATGCCAGAATGGATCTTTTGGAAAATGTGGCCTCCCTGGAATGGGGGGTGAGGGTCAAATTGGGAGTTTCTGGAGCTTTTTGTGGAGCAAGGAGCCATGGGGGTCTGAGCTGCTACCAGCCTGGCTTGTGCAGTCTCAGCAGTGTTCTGCCAGAGGCTCAGAGTCTGGGAATCAATCTGATGCTGGTTTATATAAATCCCAAAAGTTTCTCAGTGTATCA
Source organism: Trochalopteron elliotii (assembly GCA_024734555.1). Lineage (NCBI taxonomy): Eukaryota > Metazoa > Chordata > Aves > Passeriformes > Leiothrichidae > Trochalopteron > Trochalopteron elliotii. The sequence continues at coordinate 178,099 of JANPWX010000414.1, forward strand.
TCACAAAGAATACAGGACATACAGTCTGTATTACACTGCTGTGACTCAGAGCTGGCTGGTGGGATGGAGAAGTCTGATTCCACAGTGGTGCTGTAGTTTCAGGCTGGAAAATATTTATCTAGGAGGATGTCATGATTGCTTTGGAATAGGATATAATAATCCCTTCACTTTCCAAAAGTCCAGGTCTGTTGCAGACCACCTGTCTTGTTGTCTCACTTCACAGGTTGAAGAAATTCGAGGCTTCATTGATAAAATCTCAGAGAATGTGGAAGAAGTGAAAAGGAAGCACAGCGCCATTCTTGCTTCACCCAACCCTGATGAAAGTGAGTGAGCTGTGAGCTCTGTGTGTCCTGTGGGCACGTGGCTTCACTGCTGGGGTGGCTGGAGCCAGGCACAATGCCCTGTGCCTGCAGGTGGCCATGGCTGGATGGTGAGGGAGGGCTTGGACTTACCTGGTGGCTTTCAGACCTGGAGAGGTGGTGAGAATCCAGTGAGGCTGCCACAGGGGGATTTCTGAAAGGTTGGGGCAGTGTGGAGGTCGAGGAGAGCAAGTGGCTGTTTCTGTGGTGGTTGGCTGTTGTCTTGCCCTGGGCTGCCTGGGAAAGTCTGTGGATAAGGCAGGGTGGACCAAGTGTCACCTGCTTGTGCCCAGGAATGTTACAGCTCCTCTTTGAGCCAGAGGTGGCAGTTGGGACATTGCATCTCTGTCCTGGGGACAGTTTGTTGCTGGCTGATCAAAAAGTATCCCTTCCAGATCTCTTTCTTCCCCAGCCTTGTCTTCCAGAGGAGAGGTTTGCTGCTAGGAGCTGGAGTTAGGGATTTGAGCACCCAAGAGGTGGCAACATTTGGGTGTCTGGGGGATCTGGCAGAGTGGGAACTGTGAATGCTGTGGTTTCCTGTTCCCAGGTGGGAGCAGTGCTCTCCCAGGGGAGCCAGAGGAGCTGGATGTGGGGGTGGTGAGGTCAGCAGAGGCTTTCCAGCTTCAGTGTCTGGAAGAGACAAATAAGCCAAGCCCTTATTGTGGAGTGGGTGGATCTGAGGGCTGAGCTGTGTAGGGAGAGCTGGGCTGAGCACTGAGGAGTGGGGCTGAACCCTGCCCAGGCTCCCCTGCTGAGGGGCAGCCCTGGAATAGCTCTGCTGCCCCAGGCTCCACCTTCAGTGTAACACTGAGCCCAGCTGGCTCTCCTCTGCCCACCTCCATCATGGTGCTGCTGTCACAGGGATGTTGGATGCTGCAGGATGGCTCTGGGCCACTGGCAGCCCTCATTTTGGCAAAGGTTTTGCTTCCATGGGCTGAGTGCTGCTCGTGCTCCCAGTGCTTAGAGGCTGGAAAGCTGAGACCAGGTCTCTGGTCATCTACCTTCCTCCATCCACTTCTCATTTGCCCAGTGCAATTCCATGTCTGTTTGTGGAATTGTGCCTTGGGGTCCCAGGAGGGTGCCCACACACACCCAGCCCTATGTCAAATCAGTAGATATTGTAATTACTTGAAAGGACTGGCCCTTCCTAAATTGTCACAGGCTCCCCTTTTCCTGCCAGCTGCTCCTCAGCTAAAATTTCCTTGGCCAAGCCTGGAAGGGAGGGATTTTCTCAAGGGAATTCAGATGTCTCAGGCTCAGTCATCCTCCAGGCTCTTGTGCTTTCACAATGTTGCAGTGTTCCTGTTTGAGAGTGTTCAGAGAAGAGCTGCTGTGCTCCTGGCTGCTGCAGTGGCATGGGGTCCACTTGGGGCTGCAAAGGGCACTCATGGCCTAAAAGCATAATAAGCTATTTAAAAGTCTAAGATCTGCAGTGAACAAGATGTGGTGACATTCCCATGACTTCCAGAAACATCCAGGACATTGGAGGTGCTTCTGGGTTTGTTTTACAGTGTTCATTTGCCTTGGTATTGTAGAGAATTCAGTTTGTCATACCAAGAATTGTTTGGACAGGAAGAGAGGAGCCCACACATTAATCTGAAATTAGTGATTTGTAGCATTGTGGTGTGTTCAGGAGGTGTGGCAGGGCTCAGCAGTGGACAGACTCAGAGTCACAGAGTGCTTTGGGTTGGAAGGGACCTTCAAAGATCATCCAGTTCCACATCCCTGCCATGGGCAGGGACAGCTTAAATCTAGACCAGGGGACCACTTGCTCCAAGCCCTGTCCAATGTGCCCTTGAACACTTCCAGGGATGGGGCAGCCACAACTTCTGTGGGGCAAGCTTTGTCAGCCCCTCACCACCCTCACAGTCTGACATTTCTTCCCCCTGTCCAATCTAATCCCACTGCCCCTTGGCCCAGCCCTTGGACCATTTTGGTGGCCACCTCTGGACCTGCTCTGCCAGGTGGTTGTCTGTGCTGGCAGCCTCACCCCCACCTTCCTGTGCTCCTGAACCCACAGAGAACCTGCTCATTAATGCAAAGGCTATTTGTAACTCAGGGCTGTGGATTTATTGAGATTAATTTGGAAATTCAGAAACAAGTTCCCATGAGGCATGTGAGGGGGATGAAGCCAAAGGACACTAAAATGTAGGTTGTGAGAGGCTTATTTTGGGATGTGCCCAGTGGGCTTTGCTGTTTAACGTGGCAAGGAGTGACACCTGGGATGGCCATCAGGGCAAGATGCTGCTCTCTGCAGGGATTTGGGATGCTGCTTGTCCCCTCTGGAACAGCACCTTGCTTATTTCTTAGTGATCTCCAAGTACTTCAGCATCATGTGGAACCTTCACTGCAAGATGATGGGGAGTGTTCCTCCAGGAAACAGGGGAATGTTCCTCCAGGAAACCAGAGAATGTCACGGACTTCTCGTCCTTGTCTGGAGGCACATGTGCTGTGCAGCTTGGTTTGGTGTGGGTGTAGCTTCTCCTTCAGAGATACAAACTCCTTGAACACCACCAGCAAGTTCCTCCTGGAGCTGGAGGACTTTGGAGTGGGGCTTTAGACTGGGACAGAGCTGTGCTGGTAGTCTGGGAAATGTATGGGCAGTGATTGGCATTGCTTTTGGAACACTGAGTGGAGGGATGGATGGAGGGATGTGTAGTGGCTGCTGGTGAATAGCTGCTTTCTCAGCTGTTTTCACTGATAGTAATAGAAGTAATTCACATTACTCAATTACTCAATTCATATCAACTCAGTAAAATTCACTGAGTCAGTAATAGAAGAGAGAGACTCCATGGGCACAATCCCACTGGAATCTGCTTTTTAAGTGGCTGTGCTTAGGCAGATGCAAGCCCTTGGTGTTCTTTGTTTGCAGGAGAAGGTGAGGTCCAGTGTCTGTGTGAGACCTGGGTTTACCCACCCGCCTGCTGTGTGGAGGTGCAGGATCTGCACCTCATGGCAGGGCTCATCCCTCCCTTCCTGCTGATCCCTCTTTTGGCTGCACAGACTGTTTTTGGATCTGGCTTGCCACTGCTGCCTGGGCTTATTTTGGAGCCCGGTGGGTGGGCAGCTGGCTGGCTTTGTCACTGTGACAAGTGAGGTGACAGCCCACGGCTCCAGCAGGTTCTGATCTGGCTGCAGGGGCACCAGGAGGGTCTCCCCACCCAGTGGGCAGTGTCCTGGTGGGACTGGGGTGGGCTTGCAAGAGCTGAGGGGCTGTGTTCCTCCTTGTGTTGAGGCCATTGCTGTGATACTCCAGATTTGAGTCACAGCTCCTGCTAAACCCATTCCTAAAATCCTTCCCACTGAGTGCTGCCAGTGTTGTTGCTCCTGGCGCTGGAATCAGCTGCTCCTACTTGGCCCTTGGTCCAGGCCACATCCCAGGGGAGGTGGCTTTGGGTGGCATTCCAGCCAGCAAGGAATGAAATCACATTTGCCGTTTTCCTGGAGTGGTCAGGAAGGGTTTCTGTGCCATTCCTCTTCTCTGAGCATTGCATCCCTCCAGTGGCCGTGCTCTGTGGCTCTCCAGCTCTGTGTTATGTAACAAAGGCTGTTTGCTCAATGAATTGCCTCTGGGAACAAAAATCTCCAGATCCCAAGTTGTGTCTCTCAGCCTGTCAGCTCAGCCCATCTCTGCAGGCTTCGGGAGACCCAATAAATATTTCAGACCTGGAAGTAGGTCCATTACAGCTGCACCAGGACAGAAGGGGAGGTTCACTTCCATGGATACTTGACTTCCAGCTTCATAATTTTAGCTGTGCAAGCTCAGGGTGGTGGTGTTTGACACCAGGGCTCAGGTGACTTTGTTCAGTCTTTCTGCCTGCTGGGAGTTCCTTGGAGAGTGGCCCCTGTTATTCCTATCAGACCATTTTCTGGTGGAGAGATGTGTCAGGCAGGCAAGGAGACAAGCCGTAGCTGCTCACTTCTGTTTAATGCTGTTGAGGTAGCACTGGCCTGTGTAAAAAAACCAATTTGAGCTCTCTGGGTGCTGAGGTGCTGGCTGGACCCCTCTGAGCTGGCTCTGTGCTCTCCTGTAAGCACAACCTCACCTCTCAGCACTCCTATGGGAGTGTGTCCCAGTGGGAAGCCCGATGTGCTCCAAGGAGCTGCTGCTCTGGTGGTGCTGGAGGAGCAAGGCTGGGGCTGGTTCCTGCTGGAGCTGCCCCCCTCAGACATGGCTTTCTGTGCCCTCTCAGCTCCTCTTACCACTGCAGTGATTTTCTGGGGCTACTTTCCCCTGGTGCCTGGTCCCACCAGGGCAGGGAGGAGGTTTTCTTGGAGATCAGGAGTTGCAGTAGTGCTGTTTTGGAGGCTGCAGGCTCAGGACTGTGATGCTCCTTTGGGAGGAGCAGTGGGGAGGACAGCTGAGGGTGGCTTTGCTCTCCTGTTTTCTCTTTGCTCCTTCACCCTCTCCCAGCCTCCCTTGGATGGGAAATCAGAGACAGCCCAGACTTCATCAGACTTTGAAGATGAAGCAAGTGTAGCCCCCAGCAGAGCAAGGGATCTGGGAAAAGGTGTCTGGGCATGTCCTGGACACAGAAAACAAAAGAAACACATCCTCCCTATTCATCTTCTGCTCTCACCCTTCATCTGCAGCCTTAATGGAGCTGGGAGCTGCCCCTGCCCAGGCAGTCTGGCCTGAAAAAGAGATACATTCACAGATTGGCTTGGACTGGAAGGGACCTTAAAGCTCATCTCATTCCAACCCTCTGCTGTGGGCAGGGACACCTTCCACTAGACCAGGTTGCTCCAAGCCCCTGTCCAACCTGGCTGTAAACACTTCCAGGTTGGATGGGGCAACCACAGCTGCTCTGGGCACCCTGTGCCAGCCCCTCATGGTCTGACATTTTTCCCCATGTCCAACCTGACTCCACCCTCCATTCAACACCATTGTCCTGTGCTGGGACCCCAGAGCTGGAGGCAGCTCCAGGATGTCTCAGGAGAGTGAAACAAAGGGGAAACATCCCCTCCCTCCCCTGCTGCCCACAATGCTGAGGATGAGCCCAGGAGACACTTGGGTTCCTGTGCTGCCAGTGCCCATGGCTAGGTCAAGTCCCATTTGTCACCCCCCAGAATCTTCCAGTTCTTCTTTGCAGGGTGTTCTCCATCCACCCCTTCATCTCTCCATCCATCCCCCAGTCTGTGCACTGGGGATTGCCCTGACCCAGGTGCAGGACTTTGCCCTTGGCCTTGTTGGATGTCAGGATGGGGAGTGGCTTTGATGGACATAAAATCATGAGTGTCCCAGGGAGGCTGGACGATTCTGGTTGCTTCTCACAGCTCCTGGAGTGGGACAGAGGCTGGAGGACACACCAGGGCAGCTGGTGGATGTCATGGTCCTCACCAGCAGCCTCAGTGGGGTGGGAAGGCCATGGTGTGGCAGCAGAGCCACAGCAGAGCAGGCACTCATGGGGACAGCAGGAGCAGGTGCCATCTGCCCCTGTGGCTCTCAGCATCTCTTTGCTTCCTGCTTCTCCCTCCTCCAGGCAGGTCCCTAAGGGAACGTGTTCTCAGCCTGTCTTTTCACCCAGCTGTGGCTGCCCCTTATACCAGACCTGGTGTGTGATGTAGAGACTGGAGGGGTGTTTGGTGCAGGGATGGGGGTCCCTCTGCCCACTGGGAGGGTCCAGGATCTCCTGAACTGTCTCCAGTACTTCACCTGGCCTGGCCATCCCTAGCAGCATGGTGTTTATGCTGCCTGTGGCCCTTATGGCAATGCCACACTGTGCTTGGGTCACCTCAGGTGGCTTCCTCCTGTCCCTGTGTCACACAGATTCTTTTGTCACCCTTGCACACACTGCTCCAGCTCCATCTTGGAGAAGTTTTGCTTCTCCTGCCAGTAATCCTTGTTGAAGGGCCACTCTAGGACATACCCTCCAGGATCTTCTTGTTTCCAGCCTGAGTCTGTTTACGATCGATTTACATTCCAACGTCAGCCCAGGAACAAATATATTTTCCTTAAAGAGCTCTTTGTCCTTCTGGCTTTGTCCTGCCAGGTCACTGCAGCAGCTCAGGTGTTTTGTGTAGGCTTTGCACAACCCCAGCCTTGCCAGGCCACAGCACCTGCCCCAGCTCTGGTTTTTAAAGAGGTGGGGGACTCCAGGGTATAAAATCTCCAGGACTTTTGATGAAGCTGCTGGTCAGCATTTCTTGAACTTTTCAGACTGGGTTGCCCTTCAGTTTCTCTGTGGAATTTGGGATCTGTCTGTGTGGGATGGGTTGGGGTTTCCTGTGTTTGGGTGGTGGGTGCTGCCCTTGGGTATCCACAGGCAATGTGTGTTTGAAGGACATGGGCAGAGTGAGGGCTGGCAGGTCACGGCCACTCCTCTGTGTGTCAGCAAGGGACTCAGCTCTATGTCAGCTTGTGGACACAGCAGTCCAGGGAGTGATCACTCCAGCCCTGCCCATGGTCTCTGGGAACAAGCTGGCAAAATGCCACCCTTCAGCTCTAAAGCAGCCCAGCTCCTCCTGGCACTGGTCCAGTGGGTGCCGTGGGGTGCAGGCAGAACAGGGGTGAATGTGGTCATGGGTGTGCTCAGGCCACGGGTGCCAGGGGTGCCTAGACCACGAGTTTGGGGGTGTTTCAGGCCATGGGTGTGGGGATACTCAGGCCATGGGTGCCAGAGATGCTCAGGTCATGGGAGCAGGAACACTCATGCTGTTCCTCCCCTTCCCTTTGGCACCAGCTGTGTGAGGCTCTGGCAGCCACGTTGTGCCCAGCATGTGGCACCCACTGCCAGCCCCTGGGTGCTGCCCACAGGAATAGGACACATGGGCTTTCTGTGTATCATCCCAACATTGCAGTGAGGGTACCTGGGTCATCTATGTCCTCCTCTCTTCCTGTGCCCCTGTGGCTTTTTCTTTTGTTTCCCCTTAATGTGTTATCCCAGAGGAGATTCCCTTTTCCTGTGCAGTTCTCCTGCCTACCCCACCTCCATGGTCACCAGCATTCATTGTCTGCTCTATCACCCTGAGCAGCACTGAGTGATCCACTACACTGAGTGCAGACTTAATATCAATTAACTGGACTCTGATTCATGGCAACATGAAAGAAAAGAATCAAAATCTGCTGCCCTGTAAATATTTTGGGCTTAATTTAGCCTGAAGGGTTAGTGGCACTCCTGGAACCTGTGTTATTGCTGCTGCTGGAAAACTTGATCTCCTTTGGCCTGCATTCCCTGTTGCACCCCAGAACCTCTTGTGTGGTGGGCAGTGAGGAGATGACTGGAGCAGGAGCCCATCCTTACTGCTGGGGGTGCTGCTGCTCCCATCTCAGTGCAGGAGGGACCTGTGGCTCTTTGGCTTTGTGTGACTGGCAGCAGTGTCACCCAGGACAGCACCTCAGTCCCTGTTGTTCTGTGTGCTGGGTGGTTTGGGATAGAGAGGGAGGCAAGGCGCCCTGGAGGTGAGGGGTCATGAGGCCATCACTGCCCTGAGCTGTGCTGGTGTGGCACTTTGGTCTCTCTCTGCTGGCTCATCCTGTGTGTATGTGTGAATTTGGTCCCACTCCCATTGTGATTTCCAGCCTTTGGCTGGTCCTTGAGCCCTGGCTGGGATCCACGTGGGTGGATGGGTGAGCTGAGCTGGCTGCACAGTGAATCTGTTGGCCCTCTCCTGAAGCCTGAGTCTTTTTGTCCAGGGAGGTTACACAGAGGGAGAAAGGAGCCAAAATGGGGAGGGATATGACAGCTGTGCCCCTTGCTGTCTGGACTGGCAGAGCTCAGCTCCAGTCCAGGGCTCTCCCAGCCATCACTGGATGCAGTGGGCTGGGAGGCTGCCTGTGGCAAGTGGTGTCCTCAGGCTCTCCTTGCCTCTTCCTGCTGGATTTGGAGTGTTCCCAGCTGGGCCCTGTATACCAAGGGGAGAAGAAGAGCCAGAGACCCCTCTGTAGCATCCAGGAACCCTGCTCTGGTGGGCAGTGAACTGGGCTGTGGCATTGTCCCCAGCAGGTGGGGTGCTGGGTGGCATTGGTGGCATCAGACAGCTCTTGACACTGGTCTGTGCTTGAGTTTCTCTCATTTTCTTCCAGCAGCCAGGATCCCCCCATCCCCTCCCCATCCTTTCAGTCCCCCTCATGGCATGACTGGGATTCCTCATGCTTTTGTCTCTCAGGATTGACATTGTCAGGCTGAGGGGAGGAGGTTAAGGGGGGTGTGAAGACCAGAGGGTGAAGAACAGAAATGTGGGGCTGCTCTGGAAAGTGCTGGGGGAAGAGAATGGCAGGATCAGAAGTGGCAGCCTGGCATTGTGAGGAGGCCAGCCCTGCCCTGTGCAGCTGTGTCACCCCTTGGAGGGACATCTCCACTGGATGGGCCATGTCACCCAGCAGTGTAGCTTCCTGGGGTGCTGCCTGTGCAGCAGGCAGAGAGGGGCAGGGACCCCAAGGTGGGGAGGGTGCTCTGCAGCACACCCCCTCCACAGCCCCAGCAGCATTCCTTTTGCATCTGAAGCTCTGCCTTCTCTTGCTGAATCACCATTGTCTTTCTTGGTGCTGACACTGGGGATAATCCCTTATCTGCAGAAATGGGTTTAGGAGGGCTGAGCTGAGCAAACCCTAAATCCTTTTACTCTTTCCTGGGATTATTCTGATGTGTGGGAGACTGGTGCTTTCTAGGCATGCTGAGAGCAAGAGCAGCAGGATCTGGTCAGCAGAGCTGGGCAGCAGCATAGGCAGGAGGAGGAGGGTGGCCAGAAGTCCTGGGATCTCTGGGGCCTCAGCATCACCCATGGAGATCCCACTGTGGGTGCACCAGGAGCTCCTGCTATGGGCACATTCCAAGAACTGACTCTACAAAGCTACAGCTAAATTATTGAGAGGGGAAAAAAATCAGGGATAGTGAGTGGAAAACTGCTGGGAATAGCTTGAGGAGGAATTATTGGTGAAAATCCATTTGGGTCTGGGAAGGCAGTGGCTGTTTGTGTCTCTGGGTGGCTGTACTCACAGGGAGGTGTGTGACTGTGCTTCAGGTGGGAGGAGAGGGAGAAGAAATCAATTAAAAATGGAGAGTCTAGGCAAGCAGGCTGAGGCAGTGGTAGCCAGAGCAGGAAATCTGAGTGCTGAAGGACCCTGGGAGCTCTCACAGTGGGTGTACAGGAGCACAGAGGAGCACAGGTGGGTTGGGTCTGGTGGAGGGGTGGGACATTGCTGGGTGGGTGCATGGACACCTTTGGCTGGGCTGGTGAGGTGGGTGGCCACGTGCCCAGGAGGGGAGACCATGGCTGCAGTATGGGAGAGCTCATGTTGGACAGGGCTGGAGCCTGCCAGAAATGGCTCCTCTTACCCCTTGAGTTGTGTCGGGTTTGGGCTGTGTCTGTCAGAAATGGGGGTTCTCTGGATTGGTGGTGGGGTGCTCTGGTGTGAAAGCTGCAGGTGCTGTGCTTGGTTTGTCTGCCCATGGTTTGCTAACATCAACTGATAAGACATTGAGGAGAAGCTGGAAGAGGAATTGAGGGGTGGACAGCCAGGATACCCAGTGGGAGACTGGACAGCCTGCTGGGAGAACAGGTTGGATGGTGGTGGGACCAGCTCCAAGACACTCCTGGAGCCCTGACAGTCCTGGGCAGCAACCAGGTGAGCCCAGCTGGAGAGTGGGTCTGACATCAGGGTGGGAATGGGTGCCTGTCCTGTCCCTGACTGATCAATGCAGAGCAGAACTCCTCACAAAACCAGCTCAGGGACGAGTGAGCAGTATCCAGGTCAGGCTGGGAATGGGCAGGAACTGGTGAAATGAGCTGTTCTGCCTCAGCCCAGGGCACACCTGGCACTGTGCACAGCTGCCCTGCCATGCTGAACACTGCCCTCCCCACCACTCTGCAAAGCTGACTGCATTCCTTCAGGAATGAGACTACAGCTGCTTTGAGTTCAGACCAAACCAACAGTGCTTCAGGAGTGTTCCTGAGATACATGGGACCTTTTTGCTTCTGAATAGTGACAGAACAAAACCACCTGCAATAGGATGTCCAGTCCAGCAGTTCAGTGGTGCTGGTCCATGGCATGGCTGTGGTGCTGTGCAGCACGTGGTTCTGCATCCAGTGTTCTACCCAGTGCTAAAAACAGCACTCAGGCTGCAGAAAAAAGAGGCTCAGGAGGGACCTTCTTGCTCTCTACAACTCCCTGAAAGGATGTAGCAGGATTGGAGAAAATTTATTCACAGAAAGTGTGGTCAGACAGTGGAACAATGGTGTAGTCACCATGCCTGGAGAGATTCAAGAGATGTGTGGATGTGGCTCTTGGAGATATGGTTAGTGGTGGCAGTGCTGGGTTAACAGGTGAACTCAATAATCTTGGAGGGCTGCTCCAGCCTGAATGATTCCATGATAATCCTGTTCCTTTTCAGAGACAGTTCACACAGTGCTGCCGTGTGTTTGACAAAACCACCGCAGTAATCAAGGCTGCCGTTCTAAATCTTTCCAGGGCTTCTTTTAGGGGAAAACACTCAGGCAGCAAATCTCCCATTTCCCCTTGAACTCCCCCCAAAATCCCTGTGTTTTGTAGCCTCACAGCACCACCCACACTCTGCCTGAGGCTGCAGCCCACTCTTCCGACACGCCGTGCCAGCCCCCTCTCTGCAGGGTCTGTGCCCACTGCCCTCCTCCTGCACCCACGGCTGAGCCAAGGCTGCAGCTGCACACAGGGGTGGGAAATAACGATTCCCTGCGTCCCAGGAAGATGATTAATCACTGTGGGGGCACTGCTGCCCATTTGCTGTTCCTGGAAGCCCTGCAGAGAGCTGCTTGGAAGGGCTCTGCCTCCTGGAAGTGCCTGGGAGCTGCTGACTTGGAGCGGTGGCTGCTCGGGCAGCTGCCAGCCCAACCCCTGCAGGCTGATCCTTGCTGCCTGCCCAGAGCTGCCTGCCTGCCATCCAAGGGCTTGGAATCCCACTGGCAGGGCTGGCACACTGGTATTCACCAACCTGGCCACCCACACACCAGCACGTGGCCTGGACATCTGTGGGACATTCTTGACTATCACTTGGAGCTCCTGTTTCCTGAGCTGAGCAGTATTTGGTGTCATGAGCTGCCCAAAAGCTCAGTCAGGATTTGGGATTTAATTTTGTTTCCCCTTGTCAGGCTCCTTTGCTGTCTCCTGGGTTGTCCCAATCTCCTGTGCCCAGCTTGAGCTGTTGGCAAAGGGACTGAGGGAGTGGGAGGATTTAAGGGTTGGCTTTGTGCATGTTCCACAGCCCAGACCAGTGTCTGTCTCCTGGCTTCTTCCCCACCATGAATGTGAGCTCTCTCTAGCTTATCTCAGGTCCTGGTGAGGCTGAGGCTGTTTGCTCAGAGAGTTTGGGGTGAATAGCAGCTTGTGTGGGTGCTTTGAAGGCCTTGAATGGCAAGGGCTGGGGACACTGTGAGTGGGCAGTGGTTCTGGGTGTTGGGGCCACAGTTAGAGCTCCTCCAGACAAGAGAGAGTCTGCTCCAGCTTAGGCTTTCCATGAAGTCACAGCTTCCTTATGGACACATTCACATGCTCTAGCCTGGCATCCTCCATGCCTGCAGGGGGACATCCTGCCTCACCATGGTTTTCATCACTGGCTGCAGGGAAAAGCTCTGCTCTGGTGCTTGGAGCACCTCCAGCCCCTCCTTCTGCACTGGCCTCTGCGTCTGCAGGGCTCTTTCTCTCACATGTTCTTATTTCTCCCTCACAGCTGCTGTTGGACGTTGTTCTGTAGCCTTTGTCTGAGGCACTGTCACTGGTGGTCTCTGCAGTGTCTGTTTTGCAGCTGTTTGGCACTGGCTGTGCCCTGCAAAGGGGCAGCTCCTGGTGAGGGTCTTCTCACAGAGAACACCTCTGTAGCTCCCCCTCCCAGCAGCTCCCATAGGAATTAGGTTTGGAAGTTCATGAAATCATGGATTGGCAGGATGGTTTGGGTTGGAAGGGACTCAGGGGCTAAATCTTGTTCCTTCCTGTGCCATGGGCCAGGGACACCTTCCACAATCCCAGATCACTCCAAGCCCCATCCAACCTGGCCTGGGACACTTCCAGGGATGGGACAGCCACAGCTTCTCTGGGCAACCTGTGCCAGGGCCTCTCCACCCTCACAGGGATGAATCTCTTCATAATATGTAATCTAAATTTCTCCTCTTTTAGAGACCACAGAGTGCCCTCCATTCCTCCATCCATCCCTTCTGCATCTTTGCCTGTTCTGTCATACCTGCTGCAAAGTGTTTTATTGGCCAGAGTTGAAAAAAATTCTAGAAAATGAGGAAAGAGTTGAGTCAGCATGTGATGTTTTTGTTCTCGTTTTCCTCAGCTTGAATCAATAAGCTGCAATGTGAAACTCTGAGCTCTG
>JANPWX010000414.1:206701-241037 GCA_024734555.1 Trochalopteron elliotii
ATGGATGGATGCATAGAAGAACTGGAGGATTCTGGGGGGTGACAAATGGGACTTGACCTAGCCATGGGCACTGGCAGCACAGAAACCCAAATGTCTCCTGGGCTCATCCTCAGCGCTGTGGGCAGCAGGGGAGGGAGGGGATGTGACCCCTCTGCTCTCCTCTCCTGAGACAGCCCAGAGCTGTCTCCAGCTCTGGGGTCCCAACAGAGGACAGTGGTGTTGAACAGAGGGTGTTCAACATGGTTGGACATGGGGAAAAAAATGTCAGACCATGAGGAGCTGGCACAGGGTGCCCAGAGCAGCTGTGGTTGCCCCATCCTACCTGGAAGTGTTTAAGGCCAGATTGGATGGGGCTTGGAGTAACCTGGTCTAGTGGAAGGTGTCCCTGCCCACAGCAGGGGATTGTACTGGATGATCTTTGAAGGTCACTTCCAGCCCAAATCACCCTGTGAGTCCATGATCCTGTGATTGAAGCTTGGGACAAAAAGGAATTACTGAATTGCTCCAGACATGTCTGTTTATGAGACCAGTTAAAACCCTACAGAATTGCAATTGCTTGTCTGTGATCCCAAATTCAGCCTAGTTTGTGTTCCTCAGACCTGGAAGAAAGATTTGTTTGCATGGAGTATGAAATAACTTTGTCACAACCTGGGAGCAGGACCCTTCGAGGGCAGGTCTCAGTACCAGGGACACTCAGTCATCTGGATGATCCTGTCTTGCTCCTTGATATCAAGAGCTCACAGAATAAATTTAAAGGACTTTATCCCTCCTGCATACCTAAGTGTTTCTTACCACTTCTCTGTGCCTCCTACTCTTGGAGTTTCACTTGCCATGGATTTACATTTGTCTCTGTTTTCCCATGCGTGGTGAGGAGGAGAATATTTTCCCACCCTTTCCCAGTGTCACAGAAACTGGAGCTGGGAGTCACAGGGAGCCAGAAAACCCACCTAGCAGTGGCCTGAAGGACCAGCTGATGTTTCCTTGAGGTGCTTAAAGAAGAGCAGAACTTCTCAACCATTTTGGTGCATTAGTAAAGGAAAATGGGAGAATAATGCAGAAAGGACACAAGCATATAGGAAACACTTCTCTTTTTTTGGGAAATACATGATGTACTAAATTCCAACATTGAATTTAATGTTGGAATTAATGATTAAATGATTAAATTCCAACATTCCAGCAGTAAATCAGTTTGTTGCTAAACAGTTGGTACCAAAAATAGGCACTGCTGGACTCAGACTGCCTGAAGGTATTGATCGGGAAGTTTTCCAGGAGCTGAGTAAGATGGTGCCTTTTCCATTAATGTTGATTTCCAATAATTTCTGGCATACCTAGTGGGCACTGGGAGCTTGGGAAGTAGAAGAGCATCGATTCTAAAGAGAGAAGGAATGAGCTGGGTAATTATTGACTGATTAAACCGACCTTGCCTCTGAGTAAAATAATGGAGTATTCGAAGTGGAGTTCGATCGGGAGAACTAAAGAAAGGAAGTAAGACAATTAGTGCAGTCAGTGTTGTAAAAACAGAGCTGGGGAGCTTTAGTTGGTACCTGTGCCCTCAGTGTCTGTGGGAGGGCTGGGGCAGCTTTGGTCCCTGTGAGCTCCAGCACTGCATCTCAAGTGCCCTGTGTCTGTCCTGAATGTGCCAAGGGTTTGTGTGTGGCTCCAGGCAGAATGGGAGCAGGCAGTGGAGGGACTGGTTTCTCTAGTGCTGCCCTGGAGCTAACAGGATGAATGGAAAGGCTTGGAGGAGAGCCACAGGGAAGACAGAAAAAGACCATAGAAAGAGAAGGAGAGTTTGCTCATCAGCCAGCTAATTGCTCCAGGAGAACAACTTTGGGAATGATGCTGCAGGGCTGAGAAGCTCTGACAGATGGGCACGTTTGCAGCAGGTGGGAGCAGCCATCCACAGTCATTTGCTTGCATAAATTTTGCTGTCTTAATTCAGTGCCCCTCGTGAAGGTGGGATGAGTCCCAGGGGGTGCAGCCACCTGCCCTCACTTCCAGAGCACTCCCTGGATCCTGTGATTCCATCAGGGCTCCCATCACATCCGTTGTCTGCTTTTAATTAAAAGATCTTCTAAAGTCCCTCTGCTCTGAGCTGTTGGTCCTTGCTGTTTCCTGCCAGCTCAGTGACCTCCTGCTTTCCCAGCAGCTGCTCCAGGGGAGCTGTAAGGTGGAAAGGCAGTGTGGGATGTGTTGGGCTGAGGATGCTGGAGATGAGCTGTGGGTCTGGGTTTGCTGCTGGGTGTGAGGCAGGAGGCTCCATGAGCCCTCTGCAGGTAGGATGGGCAGCCAGTTTTGGGAGCTGTGTTGTTACAGGAGTTGGGTTCAAGTTCGTGTCAATGTACAGGCATTAATTTACATTTACACGTGACTCTCCTTCATCCCTCACTGTTTACAAACTGGTGTTTTAGTGTTGATTGGAAAAAAAAATGAGATCCAATTTTCTCTGAAAACAGAGAAACTGGAGCAAGGCACTGCACTGGCTCTGCTCTGCCACCCTTGCATGGGGTTGTCACCAGACCAAGGTCCTCTGGTGTGAGCACTGTGATCCCCTCATTTGTGCTGTTGAGTTATAAACACCCAGCAAGTGGCTGCAGAAGAGGCCACTGTTAGCAGCAATATTGGTACCAGAGCAGGGACCATCCCTCTGTGCTGGGCCCTGCTGAGGCCACAACTCAAATCATGTGTCAAGTTCTGGGCCTCTCACTCCAGGAAAGACATCAAGGGGCTGGAGTGTGTCCAGGGAAGGGTCTGGAAAACCAAGAGCAGCTGAGAGAGCTGGGGGAGCTTTGGCTGGAGAAAAGGAGGCTCAGGGGGGACCTTGTGGCTCTGCACAACTCCCTGACAGGAGGGGACAGCCAGGTGGGGGTCAGGCTCAGCTCCCAGGGAACAAGGGACAAGATGAGGAAACAGCCTGAAGTTGTGCCAGGAGAGGTTTAGATTGGATATTAGGAAAAAATTCTTCAGTGAAAGAGTGGTTAAGTCTTGTCACAAGGCTGTGGTGGAGTCACCATCCCTGGATGTGTAGTGCTGTGGTTTAGTGGGCCTGGTAGTATTTGGTCAAACGTTGGACTTGATGACCTTGAATGTCCTTCCCACCCTTGATGATTCAGTGACTCTGTGGCTAACACATAGCACAGCTCTCCTTTCATCCTGAGATTGGCCTCCTGTGGGGATTTTCCAGCTCTGAGGCTACTTTGAGCAGCAGGAACAGTGGGAGGAAGATGACCAGAGAATGAGAACATCCTGAAGGTGCTCAGGATAGTTGTCTCAGCAACAGGCTGTGGAAGGGCTGAGCTGGGCTTGGTGCACAAGGATGCCCATGGCCACTGTGGTGTTACAAGCCCAGTAATTGCTGAAAAACCCCCTCAGCCTCTGTCCTTCTCAGTGATGGACTGGCCTGGCAGCCTGTGGGGATCATGCTGGGAGTCCAGAGTTTGGGAAACAGGATCCATCACCACCAGTATCAAATGGTATTATATAAATGCAATTCCACTGATGGTACCAGCTTTTAATTACCTACAAATACGTTCTAGGAGCTCACTTAAATGTCCCATCCCTGGAAGTGTCCCAAACCAGGTTGGACAGGGTTTGGAGCAACCTGGTCTAGTTGAAGGTGACCCTGCCCATGTCAGGGTGTGGGATTGATCTTCAAGGTGCCTTCCAACCCAAACCACACTGTGATTCCAGGATTCTGTGATGTCACATTCTTCCTTTTTAATTATGTAAAAAGTCAAAAGCTACAGTTTAATGTGTTCTGGATGACCCCAAAACACAGCCAGGTGGATGAATAAGGGGTGTCTCAGGGTGTACCTTTCATACCAGGAGATCCCACAAGCTTTTCAGACCTTTCTGGGCATCATCTCTGTTCTGCTCCTGTGTAAAAGCCTGGAGATTTTGTACTGACCTTGAATCCTGGCAGTTTCTCCTTGCTGCACCTTGAACAGGATTTGTTCCTGGTATGCAGGAAGTTAAAAATCCCGGGGCTACTGGTCCTTCCTGACAGTCCTGGTTGTCTCCTGTGCCCTGCTCCTGGCAAAGGCAGGTGGATTCCCTTGCCATGTCCTGTTTCTACAGCTTGGCAGGCAGCTGAAGCTCCTTGTGTTGCTCCTGCATGCATGGGACAGGCCTGGCTCTGCTTGGGGCAGAGGTTGAGCAGTTCTCCCCAGTCCCCTTCTGCCTGCCCCCCATTCTGTCATACCTGCTGCAAATAGTTGTGTTGGTCAGGGTTGAAAAGAATTGTAGAAAATGAGGAAGAGGTTGAGTCAGCATGTGATGTTTTTGTTCTCGTTTTCCTCAGCTTGAATCAATAAGCTGCAATGTGAAACTCTGAGCTCTGTTTCCAAGAATAAATGTCAGCCTTTGGGAAGTGAAGGACTGCACAGAGGTCACTGATGTCCCAAATCTCTTTTGGCAAATGGGACTTCAGCTGGAAGGTCCTTCTCTGCAGAGCTGCTCTCCATCCATCCATCCATCCATCCATCCATCCATCCATCCATCCATCCATCCATNCCATCCATCCATCCATCCATCCATCCATCCATCCATCCATCCATCCATCCATCTCTATCCATCCATCCATCCATCCATCCATCCATCCATCCATCCATCCATCATCCATCCATCCATCCATCCATCATCCATCCATCCATCCATCCATCCATCCATCCATCCATCCATCCATCCATCCATCCATCCATCCATCCCTCCCCAGTCTGGGCTGATACTGGGGATTGCTTTCTAGCCAATCTCAACACTAGTGCCTTTTAAAACAGATTTCATTTGTGTTGCTTTAAGGCCATGAAACACAATGGAAGATGTTTCTGCCATAGCGTTCCTAGGAAGGATTCCTTATTATTTGCTACCAGAGACCAGATCCTTGTGGGGCTTTCAGGTCTGTGCTTCCTCTTTGCATTCACCTTTAAAAATACCCACCATTCCATAAATGAAAGTGCCAATATAAACAAGAAAGGTTTATTTTTTTTAAATCTCCTTCAAGGAACTGTTCTCAGGATCTTCTTTAATTTTTTATTGAAAGAGCTAACTCTTTGCCAAAAAGATCCTTCCAGCTTTGCCAGGTACCTCAGCTGGGAATTAGCTTGGAACTGCACTTTTCTTGATGATGTTGATTACTTATTGTCAGTGAAGACTTGCAGGTTGCCAAGGTGAAGTTTCTTAGTCCCAGCAAAGAGTGAGTGAGGCAGCTGAAGGGCTGAGCACCTTGTAAGCAAAGTCACTGGCACCACAGTCCAGAGAGCTGTAGTGACAGTGCCTGCACTTACCTACCTGTGAAGGGTGGAGGTCTGTGCCTGCCAGCACCTGCCTGCTCTCCTGCCTGCTCTTTTGCCTGCTCCTGCTTGATCCTGCCTGCCTGCTCCTGCTCCTTCCTGCATGCCTGTTCCTCCCTTCTGCTTCTGCCTGCTTGCTCTTGATCCTGCCTGCTCCTGTCTGCTCTTTTGTCTGCTCCTGCCTGCTCCTGCTTGATCCTGCCTGCTCCTGCTCCTGCCTGTATGTCTGTTCCTCCCTTCTGCTTCTGCCTGCTCCTCTCTATCTCTTCCTGCCTATTCCTGCCTGCTCCTGCCTATTCCTGCCTGCTCCTGCCTCCCTGCCTGCTCCTGACTGCTCCTATCTGCTTTTGCCTACCTGTTCCTGCCTGCCTGCAGTGTTACCAGCCTGGGCTGGGTGTCTGCTCTCTGTCACAGGGTGGCCTCATTAGCTGTTGGCAGAGGGAAGAGTTTGTGCCCCTGCCTGCACCCCTGCCTGCTCCCTGCACTGCCTGGGCTCCCTCCCAGGCAGGTCACAGCAGACCCTGGGGCTTCTCAGGGGTGTAAGACTTGACCTTGGACCAAAGACTCCTTCTCCCTCCCAGCAGAGACTGGGACACGTGGCCATGGGGATGGACATCTCTGCTCTCATGGTGCTCAATGCCAGTGGGAATGGAGCAGACATCCTGGGTGGGCTGTGGGGAGCTTGACTCATCCTGTAAAACATCCCATCTACACCCTCAGTGCCACTCTGGCATGAAGTGATGCTGGCCATGGCATGGCATTGTTGTGGTACTTCAGCTTCCCCTGGCTGTGTGTCACTCTCTGTGAATGGTTAAATAGATCTCAGTGAGTCACTTAAACAGACACTGGGGACGTGAAAATAATTGTCTGGGCAGCCTGTGCCTGCCAGGCCGCCAAGTAATCCTCACACGGCCTGTGACTCAAACCAAGCCAGAAGGAGTGTTCTTCATGCTGCTCAGTTGGAAATATTTTGAGGGAAGGCATCCAGCCCTGTTCCCTGTCCCCTCCTTCCATCAGTGTGGTCTTGTCTGCTCCCTGAATAGGACTGTGCTGACCACTGGGCCTGTGTGTCCTCAGTGGCAGCTTCACAGCAATGTGCCACAGAATCATGATGGACCTTGAAGACCATCTCATATGTCATCTCATCCCCCTGCCATGGGCAGGGACAAATTCCACTGTCCCAGACTGCTCCAACCCCTGTCCAACCTGGCCTTGAACATTTCCAGGGATGGGGCAGCCAGAGCTGCTTTGGGCAGCCTGTGCCAGAGCTTCACCACCCTCACAGGGAGAAATCTCTTTTCAGTATCCCATCTAAACCTGCTCTCCTGACATTTCCCCTTTTCCTGTCGCTCCATCCCTTGTCCAAAGTCCCTTTCCAGCTCTCCTGGAGCCCCTTTAGGCCCTGGAAGGGGCTCTGAGGTCTCCCCAGAGCCTTCTCTTCTCCAGGCTGAGCACCTCCAGCTCTCCCAGCCTGGCTCCAGAGCAGAGGGGCTCCAGCCCTCAGGGCATCTCTGTGGTCTCCTATGCACAGGCTCCAGGAGCTCCACAGCCTTCCTAGGCTGGGGACTCCAGAGCTGGAAGCAGATGTGCAGTGAGGTCTCACAAGAGCGGAGTGGAGAGGGGGATCCCTCAGCCCAAATTGACAGGGAGAAGGGACAGCACCTGGCACTGAGTTATGTGAGCTGATCAATAGAATTGAAGGTGGATGTGGGTGGGAAGGGACCTTGGAGGCCCCTGCCAATCCCCTCCAGCAGGTCCAGTGCTCAGCCTTTCGCCCAGCCTTGTGCTGAATATCCATAAGGACACATCCCACAGCCTCTCTGTGTCTGGTATTTGACCACCATCATGGCTGGTTTTCTTCTTAATATCTTTTATTTGCATTTTTGCTTGTCCCAGCTTGGTCCAGCACTGCTTGTCCTCTTCCTGTGCACCTCCAAGCTTCAGTAGGAAGCTGAATGTCATCTCCAAGGACCAGCTTCTCTCCACCCTCCTGCAGGGTGGTCTCAGACAGCAATAGGAACCCCCTTGGCTTTCCTCTTTCCAGGTGGACAGTCCCAGCTCTCAGCCCATCCCCGTGTCCATGTCAGCCTGTTGTCTCCAGCACTCCTGGTGCTTATCCAGCCTGGATGGCTGCAGGGAGTTACCCAGCCCAGGCTGGTTTATTTCTTTATTAAGAAATAATTATTAATTCCTTGTTATTGCAGTTTTTATTTCTTATTATAACAGTTTCTTATTGTTTATTGCTTTCCTATTATTGAAAATTATTTCAAGAAATTTCTTCATATTACAATTTCGTATTATTTCTTTATTTCTTATTATTACAAATTTTTTAAGAATGGGGAAAAATAATTAGTCACTTAAATGAGAACTTAAACTGAAAATGTCCTATTCCTGTCACTGCATTTGTGCCAGTTCTCCAGCAAATATCCTGGAGTGAAGGACTTCACAGATGTGTTCCTCCTCTCCTTTTCCCAATAGTGCTGAAGCTTGTAGCTCGGGGGTGGGAATGTGTACAGCCTCCAGAAGGACAGGACCTTCCCCCAAAACATTCCCATCATCAGGATTTTGTAATTATGGCTGTGACTGGCAGCTGGCATCAGAGCCATTGACATGAGTCAGTCAATAGCCTCAGCTCTATTAAACAAAAGTTTTATTTAATTAAGTCTTGATCTTATCAAAATCAGGAGGGAGCGTTGGGGTGGCAGCAGGGAGAGCTGCACTGGCAGACCACATGGGGCTGTGCCCCTGCCCCAGCCCTGCTGCTGTGTTCAGGGGGTCTGGCAGTTCCTGAAGCACAGATTGGTGAGGGGCACATCTGCAAATCCTGGTTTCTTTTAGGACATGCTGGTTTCTGGGAGAGGAGCCTCTGTGTGTGATCACAGATTCACAGGATGGTTTGGGTTTGAAGGGAATTTGAAAGGTTCAACCTCCCTGCCACAGGCAGGGACACCCTCCACTGTCCCAGGTTGCTCCAAGCCCCATTCAGCCTGGCCTTGGACACTTCCTGGGATGGGGTAGCCACAGCTGCTCTGGGCAACCTGTGCCAGGGCCTCACCACTCTCATGGTCTGAAATTTCTTCCCCATGTCTAACCTGACCTCATTCTTGTTCAGTTTAACACTTGTGTTGGGCAACAGAGATGGAAGCAGCTGGAGGTCTCAGGAGTGTGAGGAGAGTCCAGCATGGAGTATGAGGTGGGAATGCTCCCAGTCTGGACTGTGGGAATGCTCCCAGTCTGGATTGTGGGAGTGCTCCCAGTCTGGATTGTGGGAGTGCTCCCAGTCTGGACTGTGGGAATGCTCCCAGTCTGGACTGGGGGAGTGTTCCCAGTCTGGATTGTGGGAGTGCTCCCAGTCTGGATTGTGGGAGTGTTCCCAGTATGGACTGGGGGAATGCTCCCAGTCTGGATTGTGGGAGTGCTCCCAGTCTGGACTGGGAGAGTGCTCCCAGTCTGGATTGTGGGAGTGCTCCCAGTCTGGACTGTGGGAGTGCTCCCAGTCTGGATTGTGGGAGTGTTCCCAGTCTGGATTTTGGGAGTGTTCCCAGCCTGGGGATGGGAATGTTTTCAGTCAGGGGTTGGAAATTCTTCCAGTTAGGGGGTTGAAGTGCTCACAGCTCTGGTCTCTACGCTCTGCAGGGCAGCAGATTTCAGTGGTGTCTGCAGCACATCCATGTTTGCTCTTTCCTCTCTCCCCAGAAACGAAAGAGGAGCTGGAGGAGCTGATGTCTGACATCAAGAAGACGGCGAACAAAGTGCGCTCCAAACTAAAGAGTGAGTGTTGGCCTGGAGCTGTGGGGTTCTGCCTGGAGCACTCTTGTCCCAGGCTGGAAATACTCCCAGGGATGGGCATCACCTTCCCCCTCTGCTGTACCCTCCGGATGCTTTTATTTGCCCTTTGTGAATTTGCCCCCTTGTGCCCCGTTCCTAGAATGGAATTGAGGGAATGGGGCCACGAGCAGCTGGTGGGCTCTGAGTATGTCCTGTGCCACATTGCTGGCAGGGTTTGGACACTGGGCAAAACCCCAGCTTGGCCAAATGTTCTGTTCAGGTCTGGGTGAGTGAAGAGGTGCTGCTGTGGGATGTGACCCTCAGTTTCCACTATTGGAAGAGTCAGTCAATCTCTGAGGTGTGATAACAAGGTGACTGTCAACCCACTGAAGGTCAGGGTTGTGCTGGAGCACTCAGACAACCCAGAATTCCAAGACTGGACCCCAGGGGACTGAAGGAGTCAGAGAGGATGGCAGTGTCCAGAGACAGGAGGCAGGTCACCCCTGGCACCTCAGATTTGCCTGTGGTGATCTTGGACATCAGTCTGGAGTTTGGTTGACATTGTTGCAGAAGACCTGGCTGTGTCTGAAGGGTAGGAGAGGAGCTGATGCTTCCCCCAAGGCAGCAGTGTCCTCACTAATCCCGGGGTTTTGTGGAAGTCTGGCAGTTGTGGAGGACTCAGATGTGTCTGGAGACTTTTTTTGGTAGGTCACCACTGGTGTGGCCATGTCCCATTGTCCCATGTGTGGACCAGGAGACCTGTGCCTCTGTTGTTCCCATGCTCCCTTTGTCCTCCTAATACATCATCTCAACTAGAGCCAGGAAGGAGAGCCAGGGGCCATCTATTATCTATTATTTATCTATTATTATCTCTTCCATATTTCAAGGGATCCATTCCTATGGCCCTGGACACACTGGGATCCCTAATGATAGGGTTTGGCCTTAAGAAGACAGAAGTCCTTTTCCATAAGTGTTTTGTAAGGGACTTTGAAAGCCTGGAGGATTGCAGGACAGGCTCCTGTTTCCTGCTTCCAGAAAAGCCTCTCTGGTGTCCTGTTTACCTGGAGGAGCAGATGACTAGTCCTTGTGCTTTGTCCCAAATTGCCTCGTGGCCAGCATGATCAATGACAGAAAACAGTCAGGACTGATCAAAAACAACATCTGCTGACAACAAACTGACTTCTTCAGGCCAGACATTACTCATGCAGGGGCTAATTCTAATTACTAGCTTCTTGGGAAAATGTGATTCCATTAATTATCAGAAATGCCCAGTGTTTGCCAATACCATTCCTTGGGAATGGGGAGTGGTTTGTGACGAGTGTGGAGGAAGTCCAGCCACTGATGGAATATATTGAGCTGTGCTGGAGGGTGAAGGGGCTGCTCCAGGGAATGGGGAGCCCCTGCAGCAGGAGGAGCCTGCCCTGTCCTGAGCTTGAGGGACCTGCTCCAGAGTGGAAGATGCTGGGGACAGCCAGGCTCTGAGAGCTTTGGGACATCAGTGTTGGGAATGGGGTCTTCAGCCAGACTCCAGGGATGCCACCAGCTCACACTGGGTGGTTTTACATGGAGATGTGTCTCTGCACACTGTCCAGCCTGCTGATGGGAGCTTTCTTCCAAGTTTTATGAGTCCCTGAAATTAAGTCTTTGAATCAGTATGTCCTTGAGGAGGAGGTTTCATAGAATCCTGCAATGATGGAATGGTTTGAATGTCGCTGTTGGACACCAAAGACTCCAAATAATTCAGAAGGCAAAAGTATAGAAAAAGAAGGCTCTTTATTGTCTAATTCTTACAACTTTTATAAGGTGTTCTGATACAGGCTTAACATGATTGGTGAATAGGAACACCACCTCTTCAATGCTTTTGGTTAAACTACAAAAACAGCAAACACCAGCTGGACAAAGATTGTTTTGAGAAAGGAGAGTTGTTTACCGAGATTGTTTTGAGAAAAAGATTTCCTGAGAAACTTTTCCTTGGGAAAATGTTAGCAGCTGCTAACAGGCTAAAATTCTCTCAGGCCTACAGTTGGAATTGGAAGAGGCCTTAAAGGTAATCTCATTTCACTCCCTGCCATGGGCAGGGTCACTTTTCACTACACCAGGTTGCTGCAAGCCTTGTCTAACCGGGCCTTGGACACTTCCAGGGATGGGGAAGGACTGCATTGTCCTGCTCTGTGCCCCCCTGCCCCTGTGATCTCTCCCTGCCCAAAGCAGGTGGGACATGAGTGCTCCTCCCTGCCATGATCCACAGGCTTTGGGCAGGGAGGGCTTCACGTCAATTATCTTCATCATTATAGGGGCAGATCCCTGCCCTGCTACATTGATGCTGAGCACAGTGCAGGGATCATGCCTGGTGGGTGTGGTGGGTACTCCCTGTGCCAGTCCAGGCAGCTGGAAGAGCTGCTATTTTTAGGTTTCCTGGAGGAGTGTTGAGGTTTGGTATTTTGCAGAGACACTTCAGCTCTGGATTTCCTCCTCCTGCCTCTCTGGTGGAAACAGCTCTCCAATTTGTTTGAATACTGGCAATCAGACCTAAGCACCACATTGATTTTATGTGGAAATCCTGGCTCACCAGCCTGGGGGTGACAGTACTGCCCTTCCAGCCCCAAATCACAGCCAGTGGCCAGGCACCAGGTGCTTTGCAGTCATGAAACAGGGCTCTGCTGCCAGGCTGAATGGTGGAGTCAGGATTTGGGAGCTGCCCAGTGCCAGCTGCTCCTTGATCCAGTCTTTCACAGTCCCTTTGCCAAACAATCCCTTTCCTTTGGCCAAGCACTGGAACAGGTGCTCTGGCAAAGTGCTGGAGTCACCATCCCTGGAAGTGTTCAGTAAATGAGTACATGTGGCATTTGGCAGTGTGGATTTATAGGCTTGAGGTAATTGGTCAAAGACTGGATTTGATGATCTTGGGGGTCATTTACAACCTTAATAATTCTGTGTGGTTTTTTTTTTCCAAACAGCACAAAATAATGTGTTTTCCCTTCTCCCCTGCCCAGGCATTGAGCAGAGTATTGAACAAGAGGAAGGACTGAACAGGTCATCGGCCGACCTGCGGATAAGGAAAACTCAGGTGAGTTTTCCCTCTGCCCTGGGGCACCAGGAAGGGGAAGGTGGGAAATGGCAGCTGAGAGATCCCAGGAAGTGCTGGGAGAGGAGGCCTGTGCTTGGCTATGGAGCAGATTTCTCTGTGTGCAGGTCTGCCCTCCTGCCCAGCCATGCAGAGCTGTGTGTAATTTTTACCTCATGGTGATGCTTTGGTGGGAGAGCACCTGGTGGGATGCAGCCTTTGCTCCAGCCTGGAATCTGTCCTTGCATCACTGCAGAGCTGTGTCCTCTGTACTGGGGGATGTGGCTGAAGACAAGGCATCTCAGAGCCTTGTTCTGCAACCAAAAATGTGTTCTAGCAAACCATTGAAGGGATAAAGGCAACAGAAGCAGCCAGTGCTGCTCTTTAGCACTTGGGGTGGGATCCAGATGCAGATCTGTGGCTCTCACAGGGGTTTTCACACACAGAAACTCCTGATATCTCCATGCTCTGCAGTGGTGCTGGAGGAGTTTTGGCTTTTGTATTTTATCTCCTCCTCAGGCTGGGAAGCCACTCAGGGAGCTGCTCTCCCATCTGCAGTTGGTGCCAGATCAATATCTGGCACCAGTGCAATGACAGCAGTGGTAATGGGTCCAGTGCTGCCAGTGAAGTGGCAGTGATGGTAATGGATCAGCTCTGCAGATGCAGCTCCCAGCTGGAACCCCAGCACCCTCCAGCCATGCACCAGCAGGGACATGCTGTCCCAGCTCAGCCCCAGGCTGGGGGGGAACCATCCTCTCCAAAGCTTTGGCTCTGCCATGCCCCAGCAATTCCCTGTCCTGCCCACCCTAGAGACACAAAGCTGTCCTCTGGCTGTGGGAAGCCATTCCCTCTTGTGCTCTCACTCCAGGCCCTTGTCCAAAGTCCTTCTCCAGCTCTCTGGGAGCCCCTCTAGCATTGGAAGTGGCTTCAAGGCCTCCCCAGAACCTTCGCTTCTCCAGGCTGAAAAACTCCTTCAGTTAGAGAGGTGGGAAGTTTTCTTGCAGTCTGGGCATTTCCTAGCATTTCCCTGGGTGCAGGGGAGCACCTCTGGGCCATGGCACAGAGCCCTGAGGTGGCCAATGTGACACTGCTCCACTTTGGAGCTTTGGCTTCTGACCTGGCTGGTCCCAGACTCTGAGCTCCTGCAGGTGTTTGTCTCCCCAGTATCCAGAGGGATGGAGACACCACAGACCAAGGGTCCTCTGGGCCCTGGTCCAGTGCTTGACCACTCTTATGAAAATTTTTCCCCCTTAATATGGGAATTCCATGTCCCAGCTTTGTCCCTCATCTCTTTTCCTGCCCCTGAGCACTTCCAAGATGAGTTTTGCTCCATCTTCTCTCTTTGCCCCCACTGGGTCATTGTAACAAAAGGATCTCTCTAAGCTTTGTCACCTTCAGTTGACCAGATCCTGCTTCTTTCAGCCTGTCCTCACTTGTCCTGTGCCCCACCTGGCATCACCACCACCTTTGTCCTTCTGCAGTGGCACTGCCCAGTTCCAGCCCCTCCTGGGCAATGTGGCTGTGTGTTCCCAAAGCCTGGCCTGCTCTTGCCTCCCTTCCCACATTCTGAATGGAATTTGGGATGAACCAGACTGGAAAGCTGATTGAGACATGCCTGGTGCTTGAAGCTTGGTGTTCCTGTAGGTATTGGTGCCTTCTCCAGTTTGTATGGATTTGCTATTAGCAAAACACTGAGTAAAAGAAGGAATGAGGAGCCAATTCCCCCTTGTTAATGTGTTGTAAAGTACTGTGGAGTAACTGAGCATTAAGATTATGGACTTATATTCTGGCTTTGCTGTGGTCATCTCCAGCCAGAAGAGTCTCATCAGATCTGGACCTGCCTGCAGCAGATCCAGGTACAGGGAGGGGGCTTGGGGTCACAGTCCCTTGGGGCATCCCCAGTCCAGAAATGTGGCCAATGATGCAACTTCCCAGAGGTCTCGACAGTATTTTCCACATTTCTGTATGTATATATCATATATAAATATGTATTTTAAATATAAATATAAATTTTGTGTATTACCCCATGGGATAAACACTTCAAAAACATCATCCTGTTAATCACATGAAGGACCAGGACCCCAGTTTCAGTGTGTGCTTTTAGGGGCTTTCAGAGCCCACTCTGAATACCCAGAAGCTTTTATCAGCTCTTTGGAAATCCAATTTGGGCTGATTTGCCCACGTTTGGGGAGTGAAGAGTTGCTAGACCTGAGTGAAACAAATCCTTTTCCTAACTTCAGTTAATATTTTCTGTTTAATGAGTTCAATCACAAGGTACATTTTGATATGCTTTTTATTTGCTGTGAATATTCAGGTAGGTCTATTTAATGTCTGAAAGCCATTTAAGATGCTTTTTTCCAGCCAGTTTTGCAGAAAACTCCGTGTTTTTCAAAAATCAAATGCATATTGTAGATGTGTGGGATGCCCATGGGAACATAAAATAACAATCTGAGAAAATAAACACTGAGTTAAATAACTTCTTGAGCAAAAGAGGTGTAGCATGGTGTGCTGGTGAGCAGGAAGGGTGTCACTCAGCACCCAGGCTATATTTGGCTCCAGATCAACATATGTTGATAGTTTTCAGCTGAATGAGAATGAAGTGGATTTGAGGAAAAACAATTTTGGAACAGCAGAGGAGTCGCTGGGATGGCACGTCACGTTGTTGCTGGATTTTGAGCTGAGATGTTTGGGAGCTCCTCTGACCTTGCTCTGGGCCAGCACCTCTCAAGCAGAGGATGGAGCTGGAGCTGCCAGGGGCGTTTGTGTGGTGTTTGTGGTGGAGGAGGGAGAAGATGAGCTGAGGCTCTCCATAAATACTCTGCTGTTGCTGCCTTAGAATAGCTGCAGAGCCAGTGCAAGTGTGCCCTGGAGACGTCTCCAGTGTTGTCATCTGGAGGTGGGGCTGTGCTGGCTGGGGCTGCTCCAGGTGTACAAACACCAACAGGTCTGGGTGCTGGTGGTTCCAGGGTCTGACAGTCCCTGTTCCCTCACTGTGCAGAGACTGCAGAGATGGGAATGGAGCTGGGGAAGGGGCTGGAGCACCAGGAGCAGCTGAGGGAGCTGGGGGTGCTCAGCCTGGAGAAAAGGAGGCTCAGGGGGGACCTTCTCACTCTCTACAACTCCATGACAGGAGGGTGCAAGGCAGGTGGGGGACAGGCTCTGCTCCCAGGGAACAAGGGACAAGACAAGAGGAAACAACCTCAAGTTGTACCAGGGGAGGTTGAGGCTGGACATGGGGAAGAATTTCTCTATGGAAAGGGTGGTCAGGCATTGGAAGGAGCTGCCCAGGGCAGTGGTGGAGCTCCCATCCCTGGAGGTGTGCAAGGAATGACTGGATGTGGCACTCAGTGCTCTGGCCTGGGTGACAAGGTAAGGATCAGTCATGGCATGATAATCTTGGAGGTCTTTTCCATTCTTAATGACTCTGTGATTGTGCCTGTGAGCAGGGCTGGGTACTGTTACCCCCAGCATTGCAGAGTGATCCCCATGGATCCATCCTGTGCCTGGCATGTCCTGGCAGCACAGCAGTGGCAGGCAGGGCTCAACCCAGGGCACTGCTGTGGCCTCACCTCCAGCCATTCTAGGCACAGGTAATGCATGGAGAGTGCTGCCACCTCCCAGGATGTCTTCTAGGGCTGGGGGCTGTGCTTAGGTGGGGCTGGATGAGGAGTGCCTCTGGTCCACTCCTCTGGGGATGTGCCACCTGCTGCCACTGTCCCCCTCTTTGCTCTGTCACACTCTCTGGAGCAGCATTTGGGCTGGAAATGCTTTCGGGGTGGTTGGAGGTGCAGGAGGTGCTCAGGGCTGAGCTTTTCCCACTGCAGGGGTGACACTGTTTTAGACCACAATGACACAGACTCCGAGCTTCAGAAGGCTGTAAATGACCCCTTTATTTTTGAGATGTGTCTCCATTATATACTATTTTACACAGACCAATTTGATTGGTGACACAAAACCAAACCTCTTCAATCACATTGGTCAGAGCAGAGGGACATCAAGAAGAAGTCCCTCCTAGGAAAAGGAATGAATGACATAGGTGCAGTTACAAAAACATCTCTCCTATTTACAGAAAATTCCCTGGGAAAAGAATTTCGGAAAACCAAAACATCTCAAGCAGGAAACCAGGGCTACACAGGGGTAGCAGGGCTCTCCCTCCCATGGAATTCTGAGCTCCCTCTGTCCTTCTCTCCCCCCCAGCACTCCACTCTGTCACGGAAGTTCGTGGAGGTGATGTCGGAGTACAATGCCACGCAGACCGACTACCGGGAGCGCTGCAAGGGCAGGATCCAGAGGCAGCTGGAGATCAGTGAGTAAAACTGCAGTGGGAGCACTGCTGTGCTGTGCCTGCCATGGGGACACATCCTGCACTGGCTCCCAGTGGGTCAGAGCTGCTCCCACAGCTGGGCAGAGCTTCCTGGGAAAAGCTGGGATGCACAGGAGCAGGCAGGAGTGTGGCTAGAGGACACCAAAGAACCACGCTCACCCATCAAGTTGAGAAGTGAGGAGAAAAAGTTTTATTATGATTTGGGGGTTTTATAGAGTTTGGAATTTGGTCAGGGATTGGGGGATGAGGGTAACACCTCTCTGACCCCAGTGGTCAACTTAGAAGTCCATCAATTTGTCCTTCCCCCTGGAAGGAATGTGTTGTTTACAAAATATCATTCTTTGTTTTTGTTACAAGCACGAGAAAGCTTGTAACAAAGCTTTCTTTCTAGAATGTTTCACATTCTAGAAATGTGAAACAATCAGACGGCTGAAAAATCGCGGCAGCATCAGAGTGACTGGAACACAGCTTTTGTGGGACATGGACCATGGGCTGGTACCTTGAGCTTCAGTGGCAGAGTGCATCCAGCAAAGTGCATCCCAAAATGCTGCAGAGAGAGCACAGGGATCACAAGGAGAGGAGTTTCTTCTGTGTTTGAGGCTAATTTTTAATTCAGAGAAGCTCCTGGGAATTCCTGATTCCTGCGTGTCCTTGTCGTTCCTCAGGGTGCTCTTCTTCATGGATGAGCTGAGCTAAACATGAAAACAGAGAAGGGAATTCTTGAGATGGGAGCACTCCCTGCTCCTGATGGTCTCCCTTGCACAGGAAGAGCAGGAGCCTCAGGGCTGCCCCAGGCACCTCTCTTAGCAGCCATTATGTTGTGGCCAAGGGTGACACCTCTGAGGCTGGTGACACCCCACCCAGGTGACACTACTGTGGCACTAAGATCTCTGAGTCATCCAGAGCCCATCACTTAGGAGAAGTCCAGTCCTGCCTGTCTATAAAAACACTCTTCTTATGGTTCTTCTGGGCAGTTAGTGAAACTTGGATAGTTTAGGGCAATGGGGTTATCTCCCAGCAAGGAAGAACCATGTAATTAGGGTAATAATCAAGGGGGAAGTCAGGCCATGCAGAGATTAAAGGAGATTTTTGCAAATAATCCCACTGTCAGACAAGTTGTGGGGTTTGTGCTCAGAAAGGAAGGCTCTGAACTTCATCCTTTTTTTTCCCTAACAACCAAATTGATGTTTTTTCTTTCCTCCAACAACTGACTGTGAATAATGACTGGAGATCTGTGAGTCAATCTGGTGTCCTTGGTGGTCACCTGTGAGAATGTGCTTCATTGCTCTGGGAATCTGGGTGCTGTAGGGTATGGGAATTTCTGTGGAGGGCTGGAAGGAGACACAGCTCTGCAAACCTCAGTCTTTGTTCAGATTAGTCTTTCTGATGTCAGATACTAGCAGGGCTGGATGGGGAGGCTGAGTGACACGAGGCTCAACAAGAGCTTGCCAGTTTGCTGTAAAGCAGGATGTGTCACTGCTCGAGCTGCCTGACTCATCCATCAGCCCAACATCACCCTGCAGTTGACAGCTGAGGAGTGGCTTGTCATGTGAGCAGGAATTTAAGGTGTCCCTGAGCCTCCCTCTGAGAGAGGAGATTTGGGAGGACTCAGCCATGTCCTTGGTTGGATGCAGACCTGAAAGAAACCTTCCTCTTGTTTTCCTACTGGATTTTGGGAGGGCTCTGCTGCTCTGCTTAAATTCTGAAGATACAGTGTTATTCTTGTGTCTGCTCTGTCCATCCTGCCAGGTTGTCAGTGCCTGACAGAGTCTGATGGGTGCAGGGAAAGGGCTGCTCAGGAGCCCCCATGGAGCAATGTGTGGTGCAGGGGAAGTTCCTGATAGCAAGGGACTCTGGTTCCCTTCAGGATGGAGGTGTGGAGGAGTGTGGGAGACAAGTGCATTTCTCCTTGCCACAGAAGAGGTGCAGAGGTGGGATGGGAAGGGACATAATCCTCTGCACAGCCCTTTGCCTGTGCTGGATTCCCCCATCAGGACAGTGGAAAATATTTCCTGACAAAAATACTTATCAAAAGGAACAGCTCAAGAGTGTTTTACAAGGACTCAGGGGCTCTGCTTGGCCTGGGGTGTCCCAGGCAGAGCCTTCAGCCCCAGCTGCTCCAGGGGCTCCTGCACAGGCTCCTTGGAACAGAGCTCAGCTGGGATGTGGTGAGTGCACAGACCTCCACAGCATCCTCAGCTCTCCTTTCCTGCTGGGGAGTCCAAAGATAGAAAGTGCTGGGAGCTCTAACAGCAAAGCCAGTGAATCACTTGGGTTTTCAGAGTGTGAGAACAGCAACTTCTCAGCTGCTCTGGGTGGGCTCCCCAGCACCCAGCAGGTTTCCCCATCCTCACCACATCTGGCTCTGCAAGTAGGACAGTGGCAGAGTTGGTGATGCAGAGTCACTGCCCCGGGCTGTAGCCACCCCCTGGGGCTCCCCACAGCCCTCTCAGCATCTGTTCCCTTCTCCTTGTGTAGGCACTGCTGTGTCTGTGTGTGCCAGAGGTTGTGCCTCAGTAACCATCAGCACCACACTGCCCACCCAGGAGCAACTCTGAGGGGGTGAAGTGTATTCAGGTTTTGCTCCCAGAGAAATTGGATTGGGAGCTTGGAGGAGCAGCTCACCGTGGTGGGTTGTGCAGCTGAAGCTGTGGAGGTGCTGCACAGATGCTCCTTGTTTTTAGGGACAGTTTTGTTATGTGCAAAACCAAGGAGGCAAAAATAAAGTATGTTCTGTATCTGAGGGCACTGGAGATTTCATCAGGCCCTGCTGTGCCAGACCAGGTGAACTGGTGTGCAGGACAGTGAGCTGTGGGTGCATCCCACCCTGAGCCAAGAGAGTCTGAGGGCTGCTCTGGCCCTGGCAGCTCATCTGGGCCACTCCAGAGTTTATTTAGGATTCCTGTGGCACTTTCATCTCAGGAATGACCATGGGATTTGTCTTGAGTGCAGATGCTGAGGGACAAGGAGGTGGGTGGCACTTTGTGGTATGCTGGGCAGGGTTTTGTAGCTGAATCCTTCTCATCCTGATACCAGCATGGGCAGTGCCAGACCTGTCTGAGCTGGGTGACAGCCAAGTGGGCCAGTCACTCATGTCTGTTACCTCACATGCAGGTGGACAGGACAGTGTTATCCATCTCTCCATGAACTGTATGGATCTGTGTCTAATAAGAGCTTAAAAGCCAGCTCCAGGCAGAGGATTCCAGCCTTGGAAAAGTGCCTTGTCCTCAGCATGTCCAGTGTGAGCCCCAGCTGTGGCTCTGCAGGTGCTTGTGCAGCCCTGCTGCTGGGAGGAGGGATGCTGCCAGCCCAGGGGGTGCTGCCAGCCTGCAGAGCCCAGCTGAGCCCTTGTTTGGCATATTGGACTCCTTCAGCCCCGAGCTGCCTTCCCTATTTATAGACCATCTGCATGCAGAATTGGACAGACTGGCAGCCAGTGTCAGCTGGGCTGTGGGACTGAGCTGTGGCACCAGAGGCTTCCCTGGGAGCTTCCCCCACACCCTGACAGGCTTGCTCCTGCCCCATCCCCTGGGAGCTGCTCCATGGGGATGGTCACTCTGTCCAGCTGGGCATTACAGGGCCAAGGACTGTGCCTTGAGGTGGGAAGTCCCCTCAGTGGCTTCATGTTTGCCTGTCCCAGAGTTTCCAGTGGCTTTGCAGCAGTGGGACCTGGGCACTGTCTCTTGCTGTTCTCTCCCTGCCACCTTAGGGCTGAGGTTGCTTCTCCTGCTTCCTGCATGCTCTGGGCTTCTTGTCTCACTGGCAGAGCTGCTTCTCCCCAAGAAACTTTAATTCTAGATATGCCAAGTAGGAGGCAGATGTACTCTGGAGCTCTTTGAGGAGGCACAGGTCCAATTCTAAGGATTTTCCAGTGTTTCACCAAATTTCAGGGCAGGAGTTTTCCCAAGGCTCTTCTCCCTTGGTGCCACCTTGCAGTGGCTCCATCCTTTCACTCCTGTTTTTGGCTGTGCCATGGCCCTGTGGGAATGTGAGCAGCAGATCAGGAAGGTACCCAGGACACTCTGAGCTGATTTTACTGCTGTGGAGGAGCTAATGACAGAGCAGGAAGCCAAACCATGAAGCCTGGTTAGGAGGCAGTGGCCTTCCTGGGAAGTCCTCTGAGGTCCTGCAGGTTGGTTGTGTTGTTTGGCAGGTGCTGAACTGTGCAGTGTGGCTGAGATGAAGCCTCCATGCCCCAAGCTTTGGCTCAGCATTAAAGCAAGTTCTTCCTTGAACAGGAAGAAGTTCTTTTTCCCATCCAGCAGCTGTGGCCCTTGGCCAGGCCAGCACTGCCTGCCCAGGTGTTAATCCATGCAATGCCTTTGCTCTCATCCCTCACCTTGCCACAGCTTTTAGCAGCTCTGTGCTCTGCATTAGGGCAATGAGGCAGCAAGGACAGGATGAGGATGTGTATCCCACATCCCATCCCATCTCCAGCATCTCCTGGAGCTGGTCCCACTGCTTTTCCTTGAGGGCTGGCATTTGGCAGAGCAAGTGGCTCTCCATGCACAGCACCTGGCATGCTCCTCCTTATCTCTGGGCCAGTGGCTGCTCAGAGCTGGGCACATCAACAGGAGGGTTTGTAAATTTGTGCTGCTTGGACCCTTGTTCTCCCTTTCTGGGAGCAGGGCAGTGTCAGCCAGAGAGAGGAGCCAACAGGCAAGAAAAGCAGGCAAGGGGTGTCGTGGATCATCCTTGGTGGGGGTGATGCTCTGTCACTCTAAAACATGTAACAGTGTCTGGAAATGGGCTGTGGACCCTTCTCAGAGCTGGGAAAGGTGGGGACCTTGGGGACCTTGATTGATCCTGAGATCCATGAGTCCACAGGTGGCAAAGCTCTGTGAACCCCCTCAGGTTGTTTTTGTGACTCAAAACAGCTTCTCAGGGCTTTGGGACCACTACCAGGTCGTAGTTGTCTAGAGCAGCCTCACACAGAACTCCAACCTCTGCCCACACATCTGAGAGCTCTCCCCATGTCCCCCACTCTGAGGTGCCCTGGACTCATCCTGGAGGATGCTGTTGTCCTTTTCAGTACCACTGGCTGCAGGCAGCATGTCACAGGGGAACATCTACAGACCCCAGCCCTGCTCTGCAGGTTTTGGTTTCATCCAGCTTGGTGGAATCACTTCTTTAGCTGTTCCTGCCTGACTGCCCTGTTTGCACTGGTGGGGTGTCACTTGTCCTCTCTCAGGTGACCTGCTCACCCTCCCCATCCCACTGGGCAGCCCCAGTGCCCTGCCCAGCATCTCCATCTGTTTGGCTGTGGTTCCATGTGTCCCACATGGCTGCTAGCCCAAGAAATACACTGCAGTTAATGAATGCAGGGATCAGTGCCACCCGTGGAGTGATCAGCATCTCTCTCCACTGTGTGGGGTGGGTAGGGGAAGGAAAGGAACCACATGGTGTGGGCGAATTGTTTTTAGAGGAGCCATGGGGCTGGAGGTCCCCAGAGACATGGAGGGTTTTGCCACAGGGGGAAGGACAGAGCCTGGCTCCTCTCCCACAGCAGCTGGGCAAAAACTTGGGCAGTCCAGCTGAGCCCAGTGTTCTCATGGCATTGAACTGGCTTGGACAGGGTTTGTCCAGAATGTACCTGCTTGTGGCTTCTTCCCCATGCCTCCTCCTTCACACACACCATGGATGCTGGTGGCTGCTGGTCCCTTAGCACTGCTCCCTGCCCTGCAGGAATGGTTGGTGTGTCCAGGAGGGACATTCCTGTGTGAGCTGAGCCAAGCTGGCAGCTTGATGCCCTTAAATGAGGGGTGTCAGAGGCAGGCTGTGAGAGGGCAGCCCCTCAAACTGCCCTGTCTGCTCTTGGGGCTGAAAGATTTGCTCTGTCCCACTCGTGGAGCCAGCAGAGCCCTGTGGTAGGGCTGTGGGAGCTGTGGTGGGGACGGGGGGCTCTGGGCTGACCCCTCTGTTGTGTGGTTGCAGCTGGCAGGACCACCACCAGCGAGGAGCTGGAGGACATGCTGGAGAGCGGCAACCCAGCCATCTTCTCCTCTGGGGTAAGCAGGGCCACAAGTGCAGCTGAGCCAGCCCCCTCAGCCCAGGGGATGGGGATGTGCTGCCACAGTGGCCTCAGTATGGGGTAATGACCACAGCCCATGTGGGAGCCAGGCCAAGCAGCTCAGGTCTGCCTGAGGATGCTGTTGGAGCAGAGTCTGAGTCCCAGCATCCTGGGGTGGGTGGAAGGGCTCTGTAGCTCCTGCTCATCCCTCTCTTGGTGCCCCCAGTCCCAGCATCAGAGCTGGGTCTGAGCATGATGCTCAGTGGCTTTATTTTCTCTGCAGATCATCATGGATTCAAACATCACCAAGCAGGCCCTGAACGAGATTGAGACACGGCACAGTGAGATCATCAAGCTGGAGAACAGCATCCGAGAGCTGCACGACATGTTCATGGACATGGCCATGCTGGTGGAGAGCCAGGTGGGGAAATGGTGCAGCTCAGGGGCTCACCTGAAGGGGTTGGAGGGCAATGGAGCTCCCTGTGGTGGGTGGGGAGGCTGGAGAACAGTGCTCCCCTGCCTGGGTGGGTGCTGAGAGGAAAAAACACATCTAGGATCAGCATGACTGCCAGTGGAGCTGAGCTGGGCTCCCCAGGGCTGGAGCCACCCAGAGCTGGGTGCTGTGTGTGGGGGGGTGGGAGGTTCACTGAGGGGCTCAGAAGGAGGGCAGTGGGTGGCTGCCATGCAGGGGGAGATTTCTTCCTCTTCCCTGGAGCACCAGGCCCAGGTGGGTGAGCTCGGGGTGCCCCCTGGGCTGAGCTGCCAGCCCATGGCACCAGTCCCTTCAGCCAGGCACGTGCCCCTGTGTCTTTGCTCACCCCCCTTCTTGCCCGCCATGCTGCCATGGCCCGAGGAGACATCACTGGCAGGTAAAGGCCCACTGCCTGAGCCCCGTGGTGCTGCATGCTCTGCTCTGCTCTGCTCTGCTCTGCTCTGCTCTGCTCTGCTCTGCTCTGCTCTGCTCTGCATGACTGCTCCTGCATGGCTGCTGCTCGCCTGGTGGTGCTGGGATGGCCAGGACAGCAAGGGTCACCAGGGCACAGTGGTGTTGGTGGCCTGTCCTGTCTGCACTGGGGGTCGTATGTGGGGAATTCATGATTCCATGCCCTGCTCTAAGGGCTGGACAGTGCCAGCAGCCTTGTCCTGTGGGTGAGAAGCTCGGAGCTGCTGGCACTGGGAAACTCAGAGCTGCAGGTGGGAAGAAGCAGCAGCAGTTTTATTCCACAGGGAGCAGTTGATGGGGCTCAGTGCTCAGCACCCCTGGGGCCCAAGGTTTTTCCTCCCTGTGCTCTCCAGCATTAGGTTGAGAAATGGGTGTTGCAGTTGCTGGCTAGGAGCCCATGGCTCTGTGGCCTCAATTCACCCCATGCCATGCAGGAGGACACGGGGCTTCAAACCTCCCACTCTGCCAACCCTGTCCAGCTGCTGCAGGACTTGGCTGTTTCCCTACCTGGTCAGGATGGGGCCAGAGGAGGTGAACAAGGCTGGAAGAGCTCACCCCAACCCACATCCCCACACCCACTCCCAGCCTACCCCTGCAGCAGGGGCAGGGGTCCCTGCAGGGCTCTGCAATCCTGGCTGGCCTTCCTCCAGACCCTCCTGCCTTGGGTGCAGTGCTTGTCTGGATCAGAGCAGTGGTCCCTGGTCCCTGCATGTGCATGGTTTCCTGAGCATCCCTCATGGTGCTATTGGTGCTGTCCTTGCCCCCTGCCCTGCCTCCTGTTTCAGCAGCATGTGGTGTGGTGCTGGTGTAGATCCTCTTGTGGCTTTGATGTCACCTGAGGTATTGGACAGGTCAGGACCAGGACTGGGCTGGGAACTCCCTTATCCCTCACCTTTGCTTGTCTCACTGTTGGGATGTGCACAGAGATCCTTTGGGATGGGGCATGCAGTCCAGAGCTCACACCTCAGGAAACACCCAGTGCCCAGTGGGTGGCTGGGACAGTGACAGTGACAGGCGGCTGACAGTGCTTCTCTCCATGCAGGGCTGCTGGGCAGGGCAGCATCCCCCCGGAGGCAGGGAGCAGCCGAGCAGGAAGGAGCTCAGGTCTGCACACCCGTGGGCGCGTGGGCTGTGTCCTCCCCCTGCAGGGAGAGATGATTGACCGCATCGAGTACAACGTGGAGCACTCGGTGGACTACGTGGAGCGGGCGGTGTCCGACACCAAAAAAGCCGTGAAGTACCAGAGCAAAGCCAGGCGGGTGAGTCACAGCTCCGCCCCTGCCTGCCCTGCTCACACCTCCATCCCAGGCACAGGGCCTGGCTGGCACCTTCCCTGCCCCAGGCAGCCTGGCACAGCTTTGCAGGTGCCCCGTGGCCACATTACCCCACACCACTGGGAGCAGCCCAGCCCTGAGGGTTGCACAGCTGAGGCAGAGCTCCCAGTACAGACTGTGTGAAAGCTGACAGTGAGCCATAGGGCAGGGGTGTTGCTTAGGGGAAGGAAAAGAAATATAGGTTGGATATTAGGAAGAAGTTTTTCACTGAAGGAGTGATTAAATACTGGAATGGTCTGCCCAGAGAGGTGGTGGAGTCACCATCCCTGGATGTGTTTAAAAAGAGACTAGATGTGGCTCTTGATACCATGATCTAGTTGAGGTGTTAGGGCTGGGTTGGACTCGATGATCTTGAAGGTCTCTTCCAACCTACACATTCTGTGATTCTGTGATTCTGTGTGAAAAGGGACCTTGGTGGACCCCTGGACCAGGCATGTTGTGCGAGCCACATCCCTTGCAAAGAAAAATAGGGAAAGGTCATGGCTCAGCTCAGACCCTAGCACCGTGCCAGCTGTTTGTCCTGCTCCCAACACCTGAGCAGTTTGGGGACCTGAGAGGCACCAGCTCAGCTCTGCCAACCCAGAGCAGAAGCAGGAGCGGGGGTGTCCCTCCCTGCCCAGGACTGCCAGAGCCCTTCTGGCTCCCAAGGTGCTGCTCGGAGCCCACCACGGGCCGAGGGGAACGGGATGGACTGCTGTTCCAAACTCCTGGGTCCATCCCGCCCCAACACTCACCATCCCCTCTCCCCTCTCTCCCTCCCGCTGCTGGCACACCCGAGCAGAAGAAGATCATGATCATAATCTGCTGCGTGATCCTGGGCATCGTCATCGCCTCCACCTTCGGCGGCATTTTCGGCTAGACTCCACCCCCCAGGACTGTTTGTGTGCGATGGACGGAGCCGCGCGTGCCATGGGGCTGCAGCCACGCCGGAGCGACCCACGCAGCCCCGGAGCCTCCCAGCAGCATTTCAGTTTCTAATGCATGGTTGTTTGTGACGCTGTGTGTGCGGTGCGGTGCGTCTGTGTGGAGGGAGCTCCAGCCCCGGGGCGCAGGCGGGGGAGGGGGGGGCAGGCCATGGTGATGGGCGCAAGGGGGACCCTCAGGGGGGAAACCTGAGCTCTCATCACTGCTCCGGGCTGGGTTGGCTGGGACCGGGTGGGGAGGGACGGAGGTGCCCTCGGGCACTGCTGCTCATCCTGTGATGGGCAGCCTGTGTTAGGGACGGCTGAGGAGGAGGGAGGGATGATGGGTGTTAGGGGTCCTTGGGAGCACGGTGCCCAGCCAACCTCCCAGCTTGCCCGTCACCTCCAACTCTCATGTCTGTCAGCCGCATCTGTGCTTGCAAACACCTTCCCTCGGGCTGCTTCTCTTCGGGGCCCTTCCCCAGGGGTGTGCTCTGCCCAGCCCTGCCTGGCCAGTGACTGTGTCTGGCTCTGGGGCTCCATCCCTGCCACTCCTCCGGTGGCAGGGCTGTCCCCTCCCTACGTGAGCCCTCACCCCAGTAGGGTGCCAAAGGCTGGATGTGCCACTGCAGGAGGTGGGTGCCTGGATGGATGGAGCAGTGTGGGATAAGGAGTTGATGCTTGGGGCCATCGCAGTTGCCTGGGGACAGGAATAGGGCATGTGGGGGCCAGTGCTGCTCCAGGATGCTGGCCTGACAGGGCAGGATGGCACAGATAGTCTAAGGCCAGTGAGTTTCACTGGCTGCTCATCCTGCAGCACAGCCTCATCACAGTGCTCTCAGCCCTGGCACACGGTGGTCCTGGTTCCTCCTGCCCACAGGCCTGGACTCTGCCCACCAGGGTTTGGGGCTGTTGCTGATGTCCACAGCCCTGGGCAGCACTCACCTGCCAGCAGGGCTGCTCCAGCCTTGCTTTTTCATACCCATGGCTGGGGGTTAGATGCAGTTGGGTTTTCTCCTGTTGTGGTCCCAGGAGCAGCCCTTGCTGCATCCAGCCCCCTGCAGGTGAGGAGTAGCAGCCTTCCTCCTGTATCCAGTCTGGTTCTGAACAGGCCAGTGCCTGACTGCCTGTTTGCCACCTCCTGGCACCCTGCTGCTCCTGGCACCGTGCCCTTCTGCCCAGCCACCAGTGAGGCACCTGCTGTCAGTGGGGTGCTGTGGGACAACCTGGGTGCCCTGTGCCCATGACCCAGATGCAGCTGCTGTGGGGTCCAAGCCCAGTGGCAGCTCAGAGGGGTCCAGTACTGCCATTGCCTGTTTCCCTCAGGCTAGGGACAGGGCTCTGCCCTCACCTTCCTCTGCAGACCCCAGGGCTCTGGCTGGCCTGTGCACATGCCAAAGCACCACAGAGGAGTCCCATGGTAGGCTAGGCTCACTGCCACACTGGGACAGGGGCTGGCTGTCAGGTGCTGGTAGCAGAAAAGGGACATTTGACGGCAGCCAGTATTCCAACCTCGGGCAGCATCACCTCCCAGCTCCCACCAGCACCAGGGCAAGGCTGCTCCACAAGCTGGCAGGGTGCTGTGGCTCAGGCACTGGCTGTGTGTGGTGTCCCGGGGTACGGGAGAAAGGCAGTGGCTGCAGGCACAGAGTGCTGCCTCCCCCAGGGCCAGCCCTGCCCAGCAGCAGCCCTGACAAGGCTTCTTCTCTGCCACTGTTACCCGAGGTCCCCCTGTACAGCCCCTTGTTGCATGCAGCTGCCCTTGGGAAGTGGGTCCAGCCTGGTTCCCCCACACTGCCCAGTCTAAGCCCCTCAGGGTGCAGCCATGGGAATATCCCAGACCAGAGCCCCCTTCTTTCACAGTCCTGCACCAACCAATGTGAGCTCCAGCACTGCAGCCTGCGTGCACTGAAGGGCTTGGGGCACCAGGACCATGCAGGCAGGGGTAGGAGGCAGGCAAGGGCAGGGTCTCTGCTCCAGGAGGAC
Source organism: Trochalopteron elliotii (assembly GCA_024734555.1). Taxonomy (NCBI): domain Eukaryota; kingdom Metazoa; phylum Chordata; class Aves; order Passeriformes; family Leiothrichidae; genus Trochalopteron; species Trochalopteron elliotii. Next base: position 234,321 of record JANPWX010000414.1, read on the forward strand.
ACGTCTGGCTGCAGGAAAAGGGAGTGGCCATGCTTCTGTCCCTCAGCAGCTCCCTGCCACTGCCGTCCCTGCTTACTCTGCCAGGCCAGCAAGAGCCCCAGGGCCCCTCCAGGAAGCAATAACACTGGACAGGCAGGAAAACCCTCCTCCCAGGCTCCTGCCCTGCAGCCATGCTCGTGCCCTGCAGCCGTGCCCACTGCTAGCACAAGGTGACTTTTTTTTTCTTCCAGGCAGCGGCTTTAGTGGCACAAGCTCACCTGACATCAGGGCCATGGCACCCCTGTCAAGGCACAAGGCCAGGAACTGCACCATGGGGGGTATTCTTGGCCCTTGCTCCTTGTTGGCACCACCACTGCCAGCAGCCCCCACGGCAGCCAGGAGCAGGATGGGGCCAGTCTGGGCCGCTGGCACTTTGCTGGGATCCTGTGGGCAGCAGCAGTGCTGGGCTCCAGAGCAAGGGAGACGAGGAGCCAGGCTGCCACTGCTGCCCCACAGGCAGGCTCACACTGTCCTCGCTGTGAGGGGAGGGTGTTTTGGTGCAATAATTACCCCTGCACTACGGGAAAGCCCCATTGAGTTCCTTTTCACCTACCTGTCGTTGCATGTACAGACCAAATCACCGAGTGTGGTTGTGCTTTGGGAAGATGTTTCACCTTTTTCTTTCCAGCCCCCGACCTGCACCCGCTTGTCCTTTGGGTCCCACCACCTCTGTTCCAAGTGCCACCCGCCCTCCCCACGCCGGGAGCGTGTCGATGCAGTATTCCATGAGCAGTGTGGGGCACGCACAGCTTGCACTTGAACTGGGGATTGGGTTTTTTTTGTAATTAATGTACTTGAAGGCTTTCCGAGCCCCCCGTGGAGTTCTACTGTTGCTGTACTGTGAGCTAAGTGTCCTTGTTTTCTATGTGGATCTTGACCCTGGCTTGCTCTGTCTCACTGGGCTGGATGACACTGTATGTTGCCTCTCTTCTCCTCTTCCCTCTTTTCCCTCCCTGCTAGCATTCCTTTCTTCTCCCAAGGCTTTGGGTGCAAAACAGCTTCCCATTTTGTGGAATTTTTATGTAGAATAAACATTTGTAACTGTAAAGCTCTGAGTGGCACCTCTCCTTGTTTCAAGGGAAGGGATGAGGTGATGGGGGGCCCAGTCAGCCCCAGCACCCTGGAAGCACTAAAGCAAACAGGGTGGGCTTGGTGCCAAGCATCGACAGGAGTAAATGACTTCTGGAATAACAGCTGTGTCAGGAGCAACTTTTTCCTCATGGATCTACACCAGGACAGTGTGGATCCTCTGCAGGCAGAGGGGATGCTGGCAGGGAAGGAGGTACCATATTCCCACCTCAGTACTCTCAGCACCAAGGGCAGGACGCAGGAGATCAACAAACACTTCCAACTCTTTGACTCTTTAGTGAGGAACTGGAGATCACGTCCTGGCTTACCTGGAGCTCAGCTGGCTCACTGCACTTGGGAAGGTAAGTGATGGCACTGCAGACACCCAAGTGGCCAGAGCACTGTCTGCACCTCCACCAGGGAAACAGGGCTGGAAGCTTTGCTGTTTGGCAGCACCTGAGCCAGTCTGTACCTTTAAGAGCCACAGTGACCAGTCCCAGCAAGTCCCCAGGCACGGGGTGCCATCTGTGCCATCCACAGGAGGCTCTTGGAGGCACCCACGTGCCACCTTCTGTGCCAGCAGTGTCCAGAGCAATTCAGAAGTGAGGACGGCGCTTCCGACCCGTGTATTTGGTGTCTGGTCTCACCTCCCTGTGGGAAAGGCAGGGACAGCTCAGCACCACCTGCAGGTCACTTCGGGAGGGGAAGGGAAGGGAGCAGCTTTGTGGAAGGAGTTTGGACAGGTTAGTGCAGCCTTTGAGGCAGGACTCAGCTGAACTCACTTGCCCTGGCGTCGCCTACGCTCCTTCTTCTCCAGGATCCAGTCCCGGCTTTTCTTCACAGACTTGCCCTTGACATTCCTGAACCGTGTCCTGTGGGGAAAGTGGACAGCAGCTGCAGAGGAACTGAGGTGTGGGGGCACATTTCTCTGCCCCAGAGGATTGTCACCCAGAACTGGGTCACACAAGTAGTGAGCTTCCCTCCCAGCAGCCCTGGGCAAAAGGCTCAGCCAGCACTGGGGCAGGTGGCCAAACTCCAGACACACTGGAGGAGGAGGAGGGTGATCCCAGCCCTGGCTTGGAGCTGAGGGATTCTGACCTATGAACTCCAGCAGTCCAGAACATCCCCGTGTCACACAGCAGCATGCTGCACTTTGGGACCTCAGGGGCTTATGCACAACCATCTTCCCCTTGTCTGCTCTGCTCCAAGCAGGGCAGACAAAGTCAGACTTCCTACAAAGTTCCCAGCTCTGCTACTGCCCTCCAAGACCAGGTACCCCTTAGAGTATTTGGTCTACCCCTAAGTAAGCAGAGAACAGCAATGTAAGAGGCAGGAAAACATGGCAGCCACAAGCTCCTGGCAGCCACGACGACTTTCCTCTGGCTTTTGTTTTGTCTCTCCCACTGGCTGCAAAAGGGGCTCCTCCCTGCACCACTGCTGTGGGAAAGAGACTTGGCCAGCAGCAAAAACCCCCAGGGCACAGCTAAACAGGTGAGCAAAGACCTGCACAGGAGGAAAAAGGGAATGCCAGGACTCAGGCACAGCAGCCTGCCTCCATGGCTCCATCATGAACCCTGTGAACATTCCCACACCACTGGCCTCAGCTGGAGAGCCCAGTGCTGGACAGAAAACACACCTGATTGCTCAGCTACAGCTCTAGGGTGAGCACCTACAGCCCCATGGAAGAGCCCTGGGAACTAACTAGTTCTGTTCCCTGTGTCCAGGCCCTTAGGAAGATAAAGCAGTTCTCTCCTGGGCTGCTGTGAGTCCTCCCTGTCCTTCCCCTCCCATTGCTTCTCACACAGCAGCAGTGTGGTCCCCAGTAAAACTCAGCCCTCAAAGCCCCCCACTCCTTGCTGAGGCTGCAGCCTCACCCCCAGACAATACCTCTCATTGGTGAACTTTGCCTGGTGCTGCTCTTCACTGGCACACTCAGTACCAAGGCCCTGGGAAGCAAAATTGGGAAGTTGTGTTCCCCTCTGGACCAGGCACAGCTGTTAGCCAGCCCATCAAAACCAAGGGGAATGCAGGGATCTGCAAGGGGAACGACCAGAGCAGGAACAAACTGGTCTTCCAGAAATCATGGCAAAGAAAAGCACATGTCAGAAGAACAGCTTTAAAGAGGGAAGGGTTAGATTGGCTATTGGAAGGAATTCTCCCCCTGTGAGGGTGGGGAGACCCTGGCACAGGGTGCCCAGAGAAGCTGTGGCTGCCCCATCCCAGGAAGTTTTTAAAGCCCAGGTTGGACAGGGCTTGGAACAACCTGGTCTAGTGGAATTTGTCCCTGCCCATGGCAGGGGGTTGGAACAAGATGAGCTTTAAGGTCCCTTCCAACCCAAACCAGTCTGATTATATGAGAGCAGGGCTTGGTGACTGCAGAGAATGTATAAATGAAGTCACATCTGCACTCACAGAGCTCTCTGGCTCCCACACTGCCCACAGCTCTTCCACATCACCCAGCAGCCAGGACAGCAGCTCTGCTGCCTCATGGAGGCCCTCACCTTTGGTAATGTGCCAGATGTCCCAACAAAGAGACAGAGGAAGAACCTGAAAGAACAAGAATAAGAAGCATGAACGTGGGATTCAGCATGTGAGCCTCAGTCCCCAGGCAAGACTGAGATGGTTTATAACAGAGTCAGATCTAAGCTTTAACCTCTGTCCAGGACTGTGTAATGGGAGAGAGAACATCTCAGGGGGAAAAAAGAAAAACTCACCACTAAACCCATGCCTCACCCCAAAGACACAGAGAGATCCAGGACTCACTTCTTGGCTTTGGCACTGTTGGGGTAATCAACCACCATTCCCCCTGTAAATCCAGCTCTCATGGCCTGGGCTGTGATGAGCTCCAGCTGGGAAAAGCAGCAGGTACAAAGTTAATTAATTAGCAGTCATCGCCCAGGAAAGCCCAGGACACCTCTGGGAGGACCACACCTGACTGGGCATTCCCAAGAGAGATTCCTCCTCCTCCTCCTGCTGCTGATCCCTGCACCTATCTCCTGGTTCTGCAGCACCATCCAGGCACCAATTCCCTGCTTTTGCTGGCTCTCCCTGCTCCTCAGTCTAGCCTGGCACAGCAGACTCTCCAGGAGAGGGATACTGGATTTTCCAGACCTGAGTTAAAGTGCAGTGCTGATGATTACAGCCAGTCTTCAAACCCACATTCACATCCTGCCCCACCACTTTAATTTCAAGGCTCAGCCCAAGACAATCTATCAAACAACAGAAATTGCACAAGGTACCTCCTTACAGGTTATTTTTTTTTGGCTTTTGAAGAGCTTTAGGAGTGGCAGGCAGGGCAGAGACACAGAGCTGATGTGGAAGAACACAGTGAGCCCCAAACAGTGTATGATTTCTCTGCCTGTCCCCCTTCCTGACTGAGGGAAGGGCTGTACCTGCTCTGAGTTCTCAGGGTACAGCTGCAGCACAGCTCGGGATCCTCGGGCCTGCAGGAAACAAAGCTGGTCACACACCTCTCCCAGGGCAGGAAACCCCTCTGGCTCACCCCAGCCCCAGACACCCTCCCCAGAGCTCCCTCCTCCCCAAAACATCCAGGACAAGGCTCCCAGGAGAGCTGCTCAGCCCACAGAGCCACGAGGAACATCAGGTATCACAGAATCATGGAACTGTTAAGTGTGGAAAAGACCAAGACCATCAATCCAACCTTGATGAGAAGCAGCACCAGGCAAGAAGGGAGGCAGTGGGTGCCCCTGCCAGTCCTTCTTCAGGGCAGCATTTACTTAAACCAACCTGAGTTGAAATATCTTGCTAAAAAGCCCCAACAAAGACATAAGAGCAGCAGAGACGTGGCTGGTAGAGGGTGGCACTTACCAGGGCAGTGTAAAGAGTGGAGAAGAATCTGTAGAGGCGTTTTGGGGGGCTGTGTGATTTCTTGTCAGCATTGCAGAGCCACTGCACTGCAGAAATACTGAGGAGGAAAACAAGGGAAATAAGGAAAACAAGACCCCCCAGGACACTGAGTCACTGGTTCCTTCACAGAGCTTGCCACCTCCCTTTGAGCTCAATTCTTGCACTAGGCATCTGCTGGACCTCAGGGAAATGATTTAATTTCCTCTGTGTTGCTTTGCCTTCTGCTTTGCAGTTACATAAACTCCTCTGGAGACTCACTTAACAAGGTGCATAAGTTAAAGGACAGAAGCATCACCAAGCCTTCCCTTTAGTATGTGTGCTCAAATCATAAAATGACAGAATGGTTTGGGTTGGAAGGGACATTAAAGCTCAGCCTGTTCCAGCCCCTGCTGGGGGCAGGAACACCTCCCACTATCCCAGGGTGCTCCAAGCTCTGTCCAGCCTGGCCTTGGACACTTTCAGGGATGGGGCAGCCACAGCTGCTCTGGGCACCCTGTGGCAGGCCTCCTCACCCTCACAGGGGAGAATTTCTTCTGTGTCTCCCACCTAAATTTTCCCCCTTTCAGCTTGATCCTGTTACTCCTAGTCCAATCATTACAGTTCCTGATGAGCATTTGAGAGCTCAGCTGTGTCCCTTCGCTGGCCAAGCAGGTTTTCCCAGTGAGCAATCCAAACCAGAGCTTTTGGCTCAGCAACAGACAATCCCAGCTTCTTCCCAGCTGTTTCCTTCTGCCCCTTCATCCCAAAATCAACCATCAAATCCTTGATCCAGGGGCTGACTTTCCTAAGCAATGCCACATCCTTTGTTCTCCTCCTCCTCGGTGCAGGTCTCAGCCATCCTGACATCCCCAGCTTTACTTTATTTTCTCCAACAAAATTCCTAGCTCAGCAGCCCAAAAGGACAAGGATCACTTGGGAAACAGCTGCCACAAGCTGTTTCTACCATCCAGAATTCTGGAGGTTTGTCCTGCAGTGGTGGAGAGTGGCTGGCAAGGCCAGTCCCTCTCACCTGTGACTGAGCAGATGTGCACACATCACTGTGCAGCTCTGTGGGGCACAGGAGGGCTCAGCCCCGTGCACAGACTCACCTGATGCAGCCATCAAACATGCCAGGCCTGAAGGGAATGCCATGGCCCACATCTGCAAGGAGAAGGTCTCCTTCCACCTCCCTCTCCACGGCCACATCTGCACAGAACAGAGCCTGGCTCAGGCAATCAGCTCCCACCTCTGGGGCCCCTGAGGGCCTCGGGGGAGGTTGTGCTCACCCAGCATGGCAGGGCTGATGTCCATGCCAATCCAGTAGTGACCCTCCTCAGAGATGTAATCCCCACTCAGCCCTGAGCCACAGCTGGAGGGAGGAAAAGGAGGAAAGTGCTGGGACTGCTCTGAGGCTGCTGCTGGCCAGACACAGCCAACCTCACAGCAGCCTGTCCCTCTTTTTCGGCCCACTGAAGGCACTGTGGGACCTGTGGCTGCCCCTGTGCCCCGTGCACCCCTCCAGCCCCGGACCCGGGCAGAGCCCTGCTCACCCCACGTCCAGGAGGAGGCACGGACGGTCCTCGGGCAGCCCCAGCAGCTCCACAGCGCGCTCCGACATCTGCGACTGGATCTCCACCACCCGGGAGCTGAGGCGAAGGCAGAGCGTGGGCGACGGGCGACATCCCCCCCACCTCAGCGCTGGATTTGATGGCACAGCGCCTCACGGCAGGACCTGAGCACCGCTCGGCCTCACGGCAGGACCTG
>JANPWX010000414.1:256037-277721 GCA_024734555.1 Trochalopteron elliotii
CCCGCACCGCGCCGCCCCTGGCCGGGGACACCGGGCTGCTCCTGCTCCGCGCACCCTGCGTGCCCTGCACCTGCTGCGCGCAACCAGAACCCTCTGTGAGGACCCTGCACCCGCTGTGCGCACCCTACACCCACTGTCCGCACCCTGCACCCGCTCCGCGCACCCCGCTCCCCGCTGTGGGCACAGCCCGAACCCTCTGTGCGCACCCTGCACCCGCTGCGCGCAACCCGAACCTTCTGTGAGCACCCTGCACCTGATGTGCGCACCCTGCACCCGCTGTGGGTACCCTGCTCCCCGCTCCGCACATCCTGCACCCGGCTGTGAGCACCCTGCACCCGATGTGCGCACCACCCGAACCCTCTGTGAGCACCCTGCACTCCTTGTGCCCACCCTGCACCCGCTGTGGGCACAAACTGAACCCTCTGTGGGCACCCTGCACCCACTGTGCGCACCCTGCTCCTGGCTGTGTGCACCCTGCACCCGCTGTACGCACAACCCGAACAGTGTGTGAGCACCCTGCAGCCGCTGTGTGCACCCTGCTCCCTGCTGCACGGACCCTGCACCCCGCTGTGTGCATCCTACACCCCGCTGTGTGCATCCTGCACCCCCAGTGCACACCCTGAGGGCCCCGCTGTGCAGCCCGCAGCCCCCTGTGCTCGTCCCGCACGCCGCTGTGCGAGTCCCTCCTGCCGCCACCGCGGTCTCACTGTCACTGCCCGGAGCCGCCCTGTAACAGCCTGGTGGTGCCCTGTTATCCACTGGCTCAGGAGAGGTGGGAGACGTGGGGCACCCTGTCACTGGGGCACCCTGTCACTGGGGTACCCTATCACTCTGACACCCTGTCACTGGGGCACCCTGTCACTCTGACACCCTGTTGCTGGGGCACCCTGTCACTGGAGCACCTCTCGCTGGGGCACCCTGTCCCTGGGGCACCCTGTCACTCTGACACCTTGTCACTGGGGCACCCTGTCACTCTGACACCCTGTCATTGGGGCATCCTGTCATAGGGGCACCCTGTCACTCTGACACCCTGTCATTGGGGCACCCTGTCACTGGGGCACCCTGTCACGGTGGGTCTGTGCAAGTCCCTTTGTCCCCTGAGGAAGGCTGCCCCACTGGGACCAGAAACTGCTGCCACAGGGTCACTAAATGTTTGTAGGGATTCAGAAAAGTAGAAGAAAAAATTCCAGGACACCCCTAACAGCCATGTCTCCTACTCTACCAGTTTCTGACCCTGGCACAGGAGAGCTGCTCTTCCAGCCAACACAAATCCATCCTGGAGCTGCTCTGTGGATCCCTTCCCTGTGCTGTGGGGCACATTCCAAGGCAGGCACGGGCTGTAAGTGGAGGCCCCACCAGTCCTTCATGGTCTGCTCTGGGGGCTCAGTGCCTGGTGCTGGAGGCTCTCAGTGGGACAAGTACAGCCCTGAGAGATACTTCCAGCAGGAGCAGCCCTGAGCTCACTTTTTCCTCAGATATTCCCAGGAGCAGGTGCCTCCACTCCACAGTGCTGAGGGCCATTCCCTGGAGCAGTGTCAGGCCCTTTCTGTCTCAGACATTCCCCACTGCTCATTTCTCTCAGCATTTTCTAATTCCTCAAACCTCTCTGGATGGCTCCCAGTGCCTATTGGACTCTGCAGCTGGGGACCAGGGATGGGTTTTCCCTGAGTCCTTGGTCCTGGAAGTAAAACTCATGGCTGTTACCCTGCTGCTGCAGGACCAAACCAGACAGGGTTTATGAATACCAAAGTGCTTCTCTGACAGTCTCTCCAAGCAGTACTGGAACAATCATGGGACAATGGAGCTGTCCTGCCCCCTCACAGCATTGGCTCTGTCTGTTTTTTTCCTGGCAAAGGTTCATCTAAATCTAATCCTTCAGAAACTTGGATATGGTGGTCCCATGCATGAAGTTAGGTCTGACCTCATTAGTATCTCCTAATTCAAGTGGAGAATTCTTCATTTCTAACACCTAGCCTACTTCTCCTTTGCTTCCATTTAAGTTCATTGCTCCATGATCACAGCAGACAAATCCACTGATGGCTTTGAAATCCTGTTCCTGCAGGATCAAAGCATGGCAGTACAGACAGCCAGGCAGCACAGAACACATCCTGACAGGTTCAGCTTCCTAGCAGGAGTGGGGCCTTGGCACCAGGACATTGCCTTAACTCCTGACCAATGACTGTGAGTGAGGTGATGATGTAGGATCAGTTCTCCCACGTGCCAGGTCCCTTCTGAACACCCCTGTGCAGATCACAGGGCCTTTGTCACAGTGTAACTGGCTTTAATTTTCTTACATCCAAGAGAAACACTCAAGGCTTTCTCTCTCTAGGCTGAGTAACCTGGTTTAGGGGAAGGTACCCATGGCAGGGGGTTTGAATGAGATGGGTTTTAAGGTCCCTTCCAACCCAAACCAGGCTGTCAGTCCTGGCACCTGACATGGGATTTCTTGGGTCTCAGGGGAGAAAATCAGAGGTACAGAACAGATGTCATTACTGAAGAATGAGCTCAAGCAAGCATGTTTATTGGATGCTTTATCAAACACTGCAGAGAGGCTCAGAGTACATGGAAATTTGGGGCATGCAGCATTTTTGCTTTCTATGAGTTCTCTCTGATATAACTCCAGGGCTGTGTGTCTTCCTCCTACAGAGAAGGTACATGTGGAATCCACACATTTCATAAGTGTTTTTTTAATTCTTGATTATGAACACAATAACAAGGAATCATTGGCAAGCACAGGGGAATGGAGCTGAGCAGAGGGGAGTCTGCAATTGAAGTGCGGGGTTGTAAAATGGGATTTAATTAAAGCCCTGCTACCCTTGTGCTCCTCACCCTGCTCCAGAGAGGCTCACACTCTTTGGCCACGCAGAGCCTTTGCAGAGTGTCCACTGTGGACAGCAGGAGGCAGAAGCACTAACAGTATGAAGCTGGTTTAATGAGGATCATGGAGGCTTTGCAGTTCCCCTTGCACAGGTTGCCCCACGTCATGCCGCCCTTGTAATTCAGCCGCACCGAGTAACACGACGAGTACCACCACCCTCCCTCATAGCTGTAGGCACAGTTCTTACTGTAAGTGTCCTGGTCCTTGTCCTTTGTGGAGAATTTCATGTTGTCGTGCATGCTGTTGGGGTTGTCTGAGGTCATGGCATCCCCGGCTGTGCCGTTGTAGGAGCCCAGGCGGAGCCGGTAGCCCTGGGACTCGTCCTCCACGCTGAACAGGTTGTAGTCGGCGAAGCTGAAGCTGTCAGCAGAGTCCTGGATGACAAACCTGACCTGGTAGACCTTCTGCTTGGCGATCTGGTGGATGTACTCAGTGCCCAGCCAGTACTCGGTGCGCACGTTGCCAAAGCCAAACTTGTAGGTGCTCCAGGACTCGGCCCAGGTGACGGGAGTGTCCCTCTGGTTCCTCTGGATGACGGTCCAGCCGCCGTGGGTCACGTTCATCTCGCAGTACACCACCAGGTGGTGGAGCCCCTTGGGCTGGATGATGTAAACACCACTGTGGCTCCCACGGGGAATCTCACTGCAGTCCTTGGGCCAACCTGGGGCTGGGAACAAGTGTTGTAGGAGAGGAAAGAAAGATGAGAGACTCCAAATATTTCAGAAGGCAAAGAGCATAGAAAAAAGGCTTTTATTGTCTCATTCTTACTACCTCCTATAAACTGTTTCAATACAGACTTAACATGGTTGGTGAATAGGAATGACACCTCTCTAATGCCATTGGTTAAACTAGAGAAACAGCAAAACACCACCTGGAGAAAGTTTGTTTTGAGAAAGGAGAGTTGTTTGCCAAGATTGCTTTGAGGAGAAGCTTTCCTGAGAAATTTTTCCTTGGGAAAAAGTTAGCAGCTGCTAGCAGGCTAAAATCACTCAGACCCAGAAATATCAGGCCTACAAACAAGAGCTGCTTATTAAATCCCCCTAAAAGTGGGATATTTCTTTTGTGTCTGCATCCTTTCGCACACGCATTCCTGCCATGTGCTCACAGGAGTAAATCAAAATCTTAACATGATCAGTGTAAGAGTTGAGCTTCACATCTTCCTAAGACTGGGTTCAAACTGGTGGGGACACACTGTGAAAATGGCTGGTGTTGAGACATTGTTGGTGAGACCAAGGCAGGCATCACTGTCACCCAAAGACCCTCACCCAGGGTGGGTTCAGTCTCAGTGATCTGCCTGTGTCATGCAGATGATGTATGACCACAGACAAACCCCAATCTGGAGGACAAAGTCACTTGCTGGTACAGCACAGAGGTTTAGTGCTTTGCCCCAGAGAGAGCGTGATCATGACATCCATATCTCTGACAATTAAATCAGCCCTTGGGATCTCAACAGGGCAAAGCCATTGTTGTTCTCTAGCCTTACCCAAACAGCTCTTTAGAGACTTCCTGACTTGTTGGATTTGATTATGGCCTTTCCATGCTCCAGAGTGTCTGCACCTCATTCAACAAACAGTTGAATGTACCTACACACTGCTGGGAAGGAATTTGCTCCACTCCCAGTACCTCTGTCACCAGCTGTCCCCACACAGGTAGGACCTATCTTTGGCCTTATCTGCTAATGTTGAGCCAACCAGTTCAGTAACTCTGCCAGATCCAGTCTTCTCATCAGCTGTGTAGTGAAAATAGGAAAATGACTAATCACCACTCCCCAGTAATGAAGCATCACTTTCCAGTTGGGACCTTTATCTGGAAAATTCCCCATGCAAAAGCACCTCGTCAAGCACTGAGCCCAGGACACAGCAGAGCCCCCTGAGGTTATTGAGCTGTGGCACCCCTGCAGCCCATCAGAAAACTTCTGGGAGGAGCCAGTGCATGGGTAAGGCAGGGGTAAGTTGTGTGAGAGCTCTTGGTGAGCCCAGTGATGGTGAAACCTCCCAGGCAGATGCAGACTCACCGTGGCTCACCGGCGGGTGGTGGCCGAGGTCTCTGGCCTGTCGGACGTGTCCATCACCATCATCTAAATTAACACAGGAGACAGCAGTGAGTGTGGAGAGCAGACATGTCAAATGCCTGCTAGGAGAGCTCAATCTTCTCCAGATTATATTCCAGTTTTTTCTGTTGCTGTTCTTAATTCCAGAGTTTACCAGTTTCAGATATTGGCAAGTTGGTAATTTGGGGGAATTTACATGGTGTTAGAGTGAGGCTGATGCTTTTTGGGTGGAAAGGATTTGGGCATACTGTGTAGGGGAAACCCCCTAATGGTGGTGGCAACACTGGGAAGATGGTTGTTAGAGTGCAGCAGCAGCAGTTAGGGACTTGGGGAGAAGAGGGATTAAAGACAGGGGGAAGAAATGTGAGAGCAGACACAGGAAAACTGGCTCAGGTGTCAGGAGTTGGGAGAGGTGTCTGCTCAAAAGGGAATTTGAAGGGTGTTCCTGGAAGAGAGGATGGTTTAGAACAAATTAATACAATTCTTTTGCAAGGACATCTCTGTATCCACTGATGGCTGTAAAGCAGAGGAATGGAATCAGAAAAGCCATTCCTGTCCCCTCTCTAAAACAATTAACCCTGCAGCTGCTGCTCTGACATCCTCAAATACCTGCTCCCTGCTTTCCTTCTCAGCTGGCACTGTCTTACCTCCTTGTGAAGTGTTTAACTCAAGCCTCTTGCCCTCTGTATAAACCCATTCCTGACACACTCTGCCTGCCAGACTTCTGACTGTCTGAATTTTGATATTGACTCTCTTTTTGACTCCTTTTGACTGTTTCAACCTGATCCTATGTGGAGTGGGAAACACTCATGTGACATGGTCTGGAAGACTTTCCTACCATGGCATTTACTTTTACTACAGACACATGAAGCTGTTCACTCAGGTTTGTGTTGAAAGGCAGTCTGCCTCTGCTCCTTCCTGCCTTCATACCCCACCCCTTTGGAAGCACTCCTCTCCAAGTCAAGACTTTGGAATTCTGGCCTGTCTTTTCTGGTGTGCCTCCCTGCTCACCCAGCATGAATTCATGCTGCTGATGTTTTCAGAGCACACTGCCAGTGCTGCAGGTGAGAGATCACAGAATCATAGAATATCCCAGGCTGGAAGGAAACCATCAGGGTCATCAAGTCCAACTCCTGGCCCTGCACAAGACAACCCTCAAATCACACCATGTTCCTGAGAGCACTGTGGAGCCCAGAGCACACATTCTTTCTCTACTCAGACTTGCAGTTCTTGCTGAACTCTTATCTCAGGCTCTGATCTCAGTCATGGTGCTCCCTGTGGTGGCAGTTTTCTGACAGGAAATGTGAAACCAGGACCAAACTCTTGGACCTTGAGCTCTTCTGCTGAGCACACTTCCTCCTCCCTTGGAAGGGAATCAGCTCTCTCTGTTGTGCCACATCCCACCCACAGCCCCTGGGTTTTTTCCCAGGATCATTTCTTGAAGGCTTCCTCATTCCTCCAACATATCCTGGTACCTGTAGGTTAATCTGTGCCATCACCTGGCTGATTGCCCTGTGCCAGTCCCACTGCTTAAACTCTTTGTACTAACTTCATTTATTTCCTCTTTGTATCGAGGTCTCCTTTGAATTCAGTTCTCCACTGACCTTGTGATTTGCAGAGGTGGGAACTGTTCTCCATGTCCTCAAAACACACTGTGAGCATCTTTAACCCTTCTTCTCCAAGGAAGAGCACATGGCCCACAAGACTCTGGGCTTGGTCTTCCTGCCAGTGAGGCCAAATTGTCCTTTCTCCTGGGATCCTGTGAGCTCTGAGCTTTGGGCTATTCTTCTGTCCCTTATGGACAGGAGAACTTTATGCCATGCAGGGGATGAGACAGGCAGCAAGCAGAGGGGGACCCTGAGGTTACCCTTGTTCCAGTAAGACACCCTCAGATCAGTATTTAGTCCTTCCCTGGCGTGACAGAGGTGTGGGCAGGCTGGTGAGGATGTAGCTGTGTAGGATCAGGACCTCTCCCTGTTGCAGGGCCATACTCACCGAGCTGGGAGGACTCTGGGGGAGCATTCATGATGTCATCCATTGTGCCATTGAGGAGGTAAAAGTTTCTTATGTCAACACCAGGAAAAGATGCTGCCAGGGCCAGCAGGCAGGTCAAAAGCAGGAGACAAAGGCACTGGGTAGCTGAAATGGGAAGAGATTGGAAGAAAGAGATCATAACTCTTCTACTGGAAAGCCACTAATCCCATTCAGAGTAAAATAGGAAAATAAAGCTCTGTGTAGAGCTCCCTCAGAGCCATGAGCCCCATGCAGATGAGTTAATTTAGATGAGCTGTCATACACACATTAGCAGGAGTCATTAGTGGTGGCACCTGCTGTAGTGGTACTTGAGACCAAAGAAGTGCCAAAACCTTGACAAACCCAAAGTGTCCACAATCAGAAATCCCTGTAACACTCAAGACTCAGGACTAGACACAAGCAGGGTAAACATGGAGGGAGGAATCCCCTTCCTTCCCAGCTGCCATCATGCTCCCACAGCACATTCAAGTGGTTTGAGCTGGCACTGCCCTGGGGCTGAGGGCAGTAAGGCCCTGGGTGTCTGGGTGGGAACAGCTTAGGCAGGGCTGTGTGTGTGCAGGCAGCATGACAAGGGCAGCACAGACCTTCAGGAGTTAGAGTGGCTCTGGGGTGAAATATGCCCTTTCTGTGGTTATGTTGGTTACGTGGCTACTTCAGGATTTCCATGTGTGGACAGCTGGTCTGGTCTGCTCTGGTTCAGAGCACTAGGAAGAACCAGCACATTTCTTGCAGTATTCAAGCTAAATAAAATAACAGAAAGTTTGTCATGATTCCTAAAGAGTGGGGCATTGTGGGGATGCCTGCCCATGAGGAATCCTGTTCCTGATAAGACACATACAGCTCGCCTGGCAGATTATTGATGTGAACCCCTCACTGCTCAAAACCAAGCAGAGCCAACACCTATTGCATTTCCCAGGGGTACCTGGGTTTGGCACCATTTTCTGGGATGCCTGAGAAGGAAAATGATCAGGGATGCCAGCCTGGAACCACTGTGTGGAATTGCAGCCACCCTGGAGACAAACACCCCTTTCTGGGAATGCTCAGAGATGTCCCAATCATTTGTGCTGGTTACAGTTTTACAGCAAGTCTTTTAAACTCACTTCAGTCCAACTGATTCACTTCTCAGTTCCTACATAACATTTGGTGTGCTGATATACTAGGGACATGTTTAAAGACATTTTTCTTTGAGGCCCCCAGGGAAGAAATGCTCCCCCCACTGCCAGCCCTTCCCCTGGGACACGTCATGAGAAGTCTGCATAGGAAGGAGATGCAGGAGGAGGATCAGCCTCTTGTGGGTGTTCTGCTGGGGACACCAATGTGCTTTTGAGCATCTGACCTCCAAATCTGGGTACCTGTTCATTATCACACACTCAGCAAGAAAATCTAAAAAATCCCTTTTCTAGTCTAGAGTATTTAACACTTTCCTTGGAGAACTGAAAATTGCAAAGAATGGTAAATATGAATCTTGTAAAATTGTCTGTGTGGCACTCCAGGGCTACAACCTAGAAACAGCAGAGCATGCAGGCTCCTGCCCCAGCTCCCAGCCCAGGGCAGAGCAGGCACAGACAAGGCAATGGACTCAGCACCAGGATATTCAGGGTGTGGGGAGGACAGACCCCGCAGCAAACAAAGTGTTGGGGTACCCTGTGACCTGCAGCCACACACAGAGCTGCCATCCTGTCCCATCCCCCATTCCATCCCATCCCATCCCATTCCATCCCATTCCATCCCATCCCATCCCATCCCATCCCATCCCATCCCATCCCATCCCATCCCATCCCATCCCATCCCATCCCATCCCATCCCATCCTGTCCCGTCCCGTCCCCTCCATCCCACCCCACACTCACCCATGCTGTCTCTGTGGGCACCCTGTGGAGCACAAAGCTGGGTGGTTTTGGCCAGGCTGGAGGGGTGTCCAGCCTGAAAGTTATAGGGTTGATCAGGTGAGGGGGTGGAGGCATGAGACCCAAACCTGGGCACTTGTCCTCTGCTTGGCAGCAGGACCAGTGGTTCAGGGCTTATTTGCTCTTCAACATCAAGTGATCAGTCCTTGGACAAGTCTGTGTGTCACACAGGTGAAGAGCTTTCTTCAGAGGCAAAGCAAATAATTTGGTGCCAAAAAGCAAATGGCTTAAAATAGCCATAATTCACTGTGCAGTGTTTCCCCAGGGAATGACGTTGTTGGGGCACCTCCACAGAGCTCAACTGCTGAGTAAATACCCAGATGGCTTTCACCTCCTGGATGGAAATCAAACATCAGGCGTAAATCACTCCCTTCAGAGTTGACATTGAGCTCAACAGCCCCTGGGAACCCCAGAGACCCTTCAGGGGAGAGGTACTCCAGTGTTCCTGGGAACCTGTGCCCTGAACTACAGAAAGTTCCACTCCAGTGCCTCCTGACACCCCTGCCCTGCCACCGCCATGCTGCCCCTTGTGCAACACACACTGTGGTCACCTTGGCACCATGGTGGCCCTTGCAGCAATCACAAGGGAGTTCTGGGCATCATGAAGTGCCTCTGATGAAAAATGGTCTCACTTCAAGCCCCTCTCTGCTCCAGGAGTACTTACACCATGGATGTCTACAGCAAATGCCAGACCTCCCTTTTCCCAGGGATGGATGCCTGCAGTGTTCTGAGTTGTGAGGCCACCCTGTAGCCCAGCAGCCACCCTGGGCTGGACAGGCAGGGCTTTCTGTCACAGACTGTGTCCTTGCAGTGTGGTCAGCTGCTCATGGACACTCCTGTGCCTGTGCAAGGACAGGCAGTGACCCTCAGCAGGGCTTCTCCAGCAGCTTCCAGCCAGCTTTCACAGGAGGCTGTGGCCCATGTGAAGACTGGGACGAGCAAAGCAGGCAGGGGAAAGGTCACAGAAAAGATTTCTCCAAACCCTCAGCTCTATCCTGGGCTCCAGCTCCTGTTCAGTGTATTTCCCAGAAACACAGAATCCTGGAAAGGTTTGTGTTGGAAGGTTTCTTCAAAGATCACCTTGTTCCATCCCCCTGCAATGGGCAGGGACACCTTCCACTTGCTCCAAGCCCTGTGCCTCCAACCTGGCCTTGATTAATGCTTGATACTGGAACAGCCACAGTTCTCTTTGTTGCTGCATTCCACGCTGCATTTTTCAATTTTTGCATCTGGAAAAATGCAGCCAGGAGGGTGAGGGGAGGGATTATTCACTGCCACAGGTGAGATGAGGGCTGGAGGGCTGTGTGGGGGTCCCCTGTGCAGGGCAGCAGCTTCAGCTCCAGAGCTCAGAGCACCAGGACAGCTGAGCCAGGAGTGCATGGCATATGTGGGGATGCTGAGAAAGATGAGTTTGCCCAGTCTGGAGAAGAGAAGGCTGGGATGGGATCTTGTGGCTGCCTAGAGATACCTCCTGGAAGGGTGAGGAGCAGGTGGAGTCAGGCTCCTCAGAGCACTGTGTCTTGCTTTGGACCCCTCATGGCAAGAAACAGACTGGAGCAAGTCTGGAGGCCACTGGAGGCCACCAGGCTGGTTGGAGTCCTGGAGCTCAGACATGTCAGGAGAATTGGAGAGTGTCAGAAAAACCCTTTTTCAGACCCAGAGACGGGGCTCCTGAGAGGTGTTTTAGAAGATTTTATTCCATTTTCAGTCTCATGTGAAGGGTCAGACAGTACAGATGTTACAATTCACACCATCACCATCAGAAGCCAAACTATTTCCTAATTACAATACATTATAAGTGTTTCTTGGCCTATCAGCTTTTGCCACACAATGCTGTTAATGCCTTAAAGCCAATCATCTAAAAATACCCCTTGTGGGTGCTAATACAATGCACCTTTCATAGTTCTATTTCTCCAAAATATCTAGTCTATTTGCAAGGTCATCATTTGAAACTTGTTTCTAGTTCCACTTCTCTCTCAACAATGTCTGTCCTATTCCATGGCCTTTCTAAGTCAGCATACNTTAGAAATAGAGCTTTGCTTTAACATGAGCATGATCAATCACTGGGAGAGGTGCCCAGAGAGAGGCTGTGGGACTTCTCTTCTTAGGGGTGTTCAAGACTTGGATGGACAAGGACTTCCAACATCCTGTCAAGGGAGGTTAATGTGGAGACCTAAGCTTCACCCTGGTCTTTTCCCTACTTGCCCAATGCAGGTGGCATGTGTGGTTGCTCAGGGATCCTGCCCCAGGCATGGTGGCATCTCCTCCAGGAGCTGAGTTAGTGCAGGGTGTTAGGGGGGTGCTGTTGGTCAGCACAGAGGGTTTGTTTGGGCTTGTATCCCTGTGTGGGCCAGGAAATTTCCTCCTGTCTGCTTGGGAGCAGTGCAGTAGGACCCGTGGTGATGGGCACTTTCCTCCCCAGGGCTCCAGGCTGGGACACCCTGGCTCCAGAGGGACCTTGTCCTCCTGCCCACCCTGGTGGCAATGCTTCTTCTCTGTGCCAGTGCTGGCCCTGCACCCACTGCCAGCTCCAGGAGTGGTGAGTAGAGGGTGGGAGGGGGGCACTGTCTGGGCACTGAGGGGCAGAGCAGCACACTCAGGTCTGCTCTGGGCTGGGGAAGGTGAGCAAACACCCAAAGGGATGCACAGCACAGGAGCTCCTCACACACACAACCCCTGGGCCATGGCTTTTAGAGCCTGACTCCTGCCAAGTCACCCCCCTTGGTGGGCCCATGCTGAAACCAACAGGTTTTTGCCAAAACACCCCAGCTTGGAAGGATTGCTGTGCCATGTTTGTGAGGCTCAGTTATAGGAGGGATCCTCCTAGCTGTTTGGCTTTTTGTTTAGCTCTTGTTGGATTAAGAACTTCCCCTTCCTCCCTCTAAGGACCCCCTCTGCAAGACCCCAGAGTTTCATGGGTTGAATTGGAATTACCCACAGCAAATTGTCTCCCATCAGACACAAACCAAGGAAAACAAATTAGATGGCAAATTAGTTTGGTTAGTAAGTCATGAGAGATTGGATAAATTATAACAAGCTGGGGAAGAGACCCCATGTTATCTGGAGGAGGTGGGGGAGGAAATAGGTCTTTGTCTTCCCCTTCCTACTTTCTAAAGGAATGGTTGAGTGTATCAGGTTGAGCATAAGACCAAGGCAGAACTCAGCCTACTTAACCAATGCCATGAACCCCAGGGAAAACATAATTTTTCACTACATATCCTCATCCAGTGGAGTATTTTGGACACTTCTGGTCCCTATAACAGCTGCAGCTCAATATATCAAGGGTATATGGGCCAGACATACTTGGAGGATATCATTTTCAATCCTGGAGATTTTTTTCACCCTTCTATGCTTGTCATTGTAGGACATGAAAGAAAGATGAGAGACTCCAAATAATTCAGAAGGCAAAGAGCATAGAAAAAAGGCTTTGTTGTCTCATTCTTACTACCTTTTATAAGGTGTTCCCATACAGACTTAACATGGTTGGTGAATAGGAATGACACCTCTCTAATGCCATTGGTTAAACTAGAGAAACAGCAAACACCACCTGGACAAAGATTGTTTTGAGAAAGGAGAGTTGTTTGCCAAGATGGTTTTGAGAAGAAGCTTTCTTGAGAAATTTTTCCTTGGGAAAAAGTTAGCAGCTGCTAGCAGGCTAAAACCTCTCAGACCCAGAAATATCAGGCCCACACTATGCTTAGCAAGATGCATTAGAAGGCTCCAAATGAAGGAGCAAATCACGGGAAGCAGGTTCCAGAGCTCTTACAGAGGCCACTGGCTCAGACACCTTTGGGTTCGCTGAGGATGAGCCAGTGGAAAAGCCGCAGAGAGCTTTTTGTCCTGAGTCCTCCTGACCTTCAGAAGCTCCTTGTTGCCTTGACAGACTCATGGCCCTTCTCTCTCCCCCTGCTGCAGCCACAGCGTTCCCCCCCGACTGCAGCCGGCTGCGCAGGAACAGCCCCAGCGGAGTGTACGTGATCCAGCCCGCCCGCTCCCCGCCCCGCGTGGTCTGGTGTGACATGGACACCGAGGGCAAGGGCTGGACCGTGGTGCAGAGGAACTCCCATGACACCGAGCTGACGTGGAAGCAATCCTGGACCACCTACAAGTACGGCTTCGGGAATGTGCACAGCGATTACTGGCTGGGCACCGAGTACCTGCACCTGCTGACGCAGCAGGGCACCTACAAGGTGCGCTTCGTGGTGAGGGACAAAGCCAACGTCACCCACTACGCTGAGTATGACATCTTCAGGGTGGAGGATGAGGCCAGTGGGTACCCCCTGAGGCTGGGCCGGCATTCCGGGGATGGGGATGACTACCTGACCCTCTACCACCCCAAGAAGGGGGGCATTCATGACAACATGAAGTTCAGCACGGTGGACAAGGACCAGGACCAGTACAGCGGGAACTGCGCCAAGAGCTACGGGGGGTGGTGGTACAACAGGTGCCAGAACGTCCTGCTCAATGCCAAAAACTACATTGTCTGGCCTGGATTCTGTGATAACGGTGACTGCGCGGCCTCCCTCATCCTGGTCAAACCCACAGATGTGTGCTGAGCCTGCCCAGCCCCCCGGGAGGTGGGGGGGTGCCACCATCCCCAGCTCAGTGCCCCGTTCCCATGCCAGTCCCAGTGCACATCCTGCTCTGCCCACTGCTCCTGTTCCCTCACCAGCCAAAACACAGCAGCCCTGGGGTTCAGGAGCCATCGCCCGGAGCGCTGGGCACACGGGCAGCTTTGTCCAGTGCCAGGATGCTGGCTGGGGGGCACAGGCACTGGTTTGGGGTGGGTGCACCCGCTCCCATCCTGGGGAGGGGGACATGGTGCCAGTTCCCTTCCCCTGCAGTCGGTGAACCCTGCTTTGCCCAGGCCCTGCTCCCTCCCTGGGCCCCGCACACCCCACAGCTCTGCTACCCACGGTGGGAGGAATCAGCTGCAATAAACCCTGGAGCCAGACTGTGCTGCCTCATGTCTACCTGCACACAGGTGTGGGGGGATCTCTCTGTCCAGTCTTTAGGGTGGCAGACTTGGGGGAAAGTAAGTGTGTTAGGCAATATTCCTTTTAATGGCTCATTCCAGCCACTGCACACTGGACTGTGGCTGTAAGGCTGCAATAAGCCAACAGGGCCAGCAATGCCCTGATCATGCAAAACCCTCACTCATAGTTTGCCCCTGTTCATGGCTGGGTGGTTGCTCTATGCTGGGAAAGAGAAGAAACCACCACAGCCTGGAGTGTGGAGAGGGCAGTGGGCTCCCTGAGGGTGTCAGTGATGTGGGTAAGTCAGTGCCATCATTCCCTGCTGCAGACAGGGAATGTGTCTGTGAGTCCCCTCGTGATGCAGGGAAGTTTGAACCTGGGGCTTGAAAGAACCCACAGCTCCTCTCCTCACTCCGTGGAAGCAAAGCTGAGCTCAGGGAAGGTTTGTGGCTTGGAATGCTGAACAACATGGGACTCTGGAGCCAAGGTCTGTGACCAAGGTCCCAGGGCACCCTGCAGAGCTCTGGCAGTGCATTGCTCCTGAGGAGCCATCAAGTTCTCAAGGAGCATTCTTTGGCAGCCTTGGAGGCACCTGCAGGTGGGCAGCACTGCTTCAGGGGAAGATGGAAATACAAAAGTGCTTCTGGTTGAGAAAGGCTTCCCAGCTGGAGCTGACTTCAGAGTAGCACTTCTGGACTAAGAGATACGTCTGCTGGTTTAAAAAGGCATTGGTGCTCTGGATGCACAACCTGACAGAAGGGGAGAGTCTGGACAAAGTCTTGGGGCTCCTGGTAAACAGCAGCCAGCCCTGAGTGATGCTGAGTTGCATTCCTGGATCTCTCCTGGAAAGAGAATAGTCGCACTCCATGGTCCTTGTGGGTCCCTTCCAACTCAGAATATTGTGTGAATATTCACACAATATTGAGTGCAGCCAGTGAGACATCTCCTGCTCTGGTCAGCACCACTAGACCAACATCCTCCCTCTGCTCAGCATCAGGAGACCACATCACAGGTACCATGTCCAGTGCACAGAGTTATCACCACCCTGGAGCACTTTCATACAGACCCAAGCTGATCCAGAATCTTGAAATTCTGGGATCCCTGCCATGTTCATGTCTCAGCTCTCACACCAGCCCAGACAGACCAACCATATGGTGCTGTGTGGCCTTGCAGTACTGTTGTACTTTTGTACTGCAGTTCCTTTCCACTCTCCCAGTTCCCTCCCAGCATCCACAGGTTAAGGAGGCAGGATGACATTGGCCTGGCTTTCCAGGTCATGGCTGGCAGGGTTGTACTGACCTGATGCTTCCCTTGCACCCTCTGCTTGAAGTTGGCTGTGTGATGCCACATTCTGTTTTTGGAAGGTCCTCACCTTGGAATGCAGCCCTCTTCTTTAAGTGAAAGTTTTGTCTCTAATTACTCACTTGAGTTGTATGAAAAAATTTTCCTTTGAATGCTTTTCCTTACTGCATCAGACGCCTCAGGAGGGCTTCTGGCAGGAAACAGGCAGCAGTTGCAAGGAGTTCCCAAATAAATAAAGGACACTATGCAGGTCTGAAAGTGATTTTATTCTGCAGGATGAACACAGACTGCAGCAGGGGTGTGTTGTGGACATGGTCTGATCTGGGCTCAGTATAGCTTAGGTTAGATCAGTATTAGGTATTAGGTTAGGTTACCTATTAGGTTAACCTATTAGGTTAGGGCTTAGTATTAGGTATTAGGTTAGGTTAGCTGCTGCTGCTGCTGGCTATTTTTCTGCTGAAAACATCTGTACCCACAAAGCAAAAAGAGCATAAGACCATGCTGATCAAAAAGGTTTTAGGTTTCTGAGCACAGAGTTCTCTCCAGAAGAAACATGCTTGGATACTGCAGCGTTTATAAGATGCATTCTAATAATATTCCCCCCCAAAACCCACCACAGGTGAATGACCAGAAACAGAGCCAGGAGCTTTGCTACTTTTCAGGACAGGAGGAAAACAAAGCAGTTCTTGATATAGAGGAACAACCCCATTCACCCCCAAGGTGTCATCATCAAACCCCAGCAGGGCACTGGCCATGTGCCACGTGTGGACAGAAGGGGGAAGCAGCTCTAGTGGTATGGAATTGGTTTGATGAGGATGGCTGAGGCTCTGCAGTTCCCCTTGCACAGGCTGCCCCATGTCAGCCCCCCCTTGACGTTCAGCTGCACGGAGTAACAGGCCGAGTACCACCACCCTCCCCCATAGCGTGAGGCACAGTTCCCTCTGTAGGTGTCCTGATCCCGGTCCTTTGTGGAGAACTTCATGTTGTTGTGCACTTTCCTGGGATTGTCTGAGTCCATGGCATCCTCTGCTGTCCCCGAGTGTGCCCCCAGCCGGAGCCGGTAGCCCTGGGCCTCGTCGTCCAGGCTGAACAGGTTGTAGTCTGCAAACCTCATGTTGTTTGCAGCGTCCCAGATGACAAACCTGACCTGGTAGATCTTCTGCCTGGCGATCTGGTGGATGTACTCAGTGCCCAGCCAGAACTCTGTGTGCACATTCCCAAATCCGTGCTTGTAGGTGCTCCAGGACTCGGCCCAGGCGATGTCCGTGTCCTGCCGGTTCCTCTGGATGACGGTCCAGCCCCCGTCTGCCCCACTCATCTCACAGGACACCATGATGGGGTGCAGCCCCACGGGCTGGATGATGTAGGGGCCACTGGGGCTGCCAGCTGGAACCTCGCTGCAGTCCCTGGGCCAAGCTGGGTCAGGACAGAGGGGGGACACAACAAAAGCCTGGGCATCAGGACAGCGCCTTGGGCAGGAGGGAGATTTACCTGGCCAGAACACGTGGGGGATCACCAGCTCTCCCAGCCCAGAGAGGTCTGGAGGTGGGAGTGGGTTGGCCTCAACCCTCTGTTCCTTTTCTGTATGGAGGACCAACAGGAGTCAGCCCCAGACTGGCTGAGCTATGGTGATATCAGTCCAAGAGACAGAATATGGGCACCAGTGGGCTCCTTTGGGTCTCCTGAAAAAGGGGTTGTGCCACTACAGCAGGGTCATGCTGGGAGGAAGGTGAAGAGGACCTAGCCCCTGCCTGTGACTAAGGGAATGGGGAAAAATGATCCCTTCAAGCACAGAGCCACCCTTTCCAGGCAGCACAGTGCACACACACACAAACACACACACAGAGCACTGCAGCCTGCCCTGGGCTGCATCCACCATCCTCCATCCTGGGCAGAGCCAGGGCTAGGGACAGTGCACAGTCCTGCCCTACCCAGAGCTGGCTGAACACATGCACACAACACCCACAGGATGCTACCTACTGGTTCTCTTCAGAACACTCGATGAGGTGTTGGAGGGAGATTTCTTGAAGGTGTTTAGGGTTTGTGTGTGCACAGAATGCCCTGGTGCAGCCAAGATGAGCAGGGAAGCAAGGAGCAGAAGACACTGAGCTGGTAGAAAGGGACAAGAAGAAAAGAAGAAATGTGACCATCCCTCCCAGCACTGCAGTTAACAAGAGCCTGTGAGGTGCAGGAGGGCACCAAGCATGTTGGGCAGCACCAGGCTGCTCCCTGCAAGCTGCAAAGCTTGCCAAAGGGGTAGACAACCTGCCCTTTCCCCCTTGATCTGCTTTGGACAAATTAAACATGGGGTAGTTTTGGGCAGAGCAATGTACCCAACAGTTTCACCCCTGTTCCCTGGAGCAGGGGCCTGGCTGTGGTGAGCCAGAAGACAGGGGATGAGCAGCTGGTGCTCAAAGAGGTGACAAGTGCCCCTAAAGGGCACCAGTGCCACTGCTCCCCATCAGGGTGCAAGAACCAGTGCATGGAGCCTCTCCCTCTTGCTGAGCTGCCCTGCCTTTGCTCTCCCCACTGCTGGCAAGGAGCACCCACTCCCCAGCCCTGTACTCACCCATTGCTGCCTGTGGGAATGCCCTCTGGAGCACAGAGCTCTGCAGTGGCTGGTGGCACAGAGGGATTTGTAGTGCCCTCTGCACTGGGCGGGCTGGGTGGGTCCTGCCCCCCTTTTCTGCTGGAAAATATCAGGTTGGTTTCCTTTGTGCCTGCAGAAAACACCAGCTGAGGTGGAGGTGCCTGTGGTTCTGGATTGCAAGGAAAATAATTCCTGTGCCAGCAAGAATCCTTGGAATGGTCTCTTCTGTGAGGGCTTAGTGACTTGGATGGAATTTCCCCTGGGAACAGCATATTTGAGAACTTTGAAGAGCATTGCTCAGCAAACACTTGGATGCCACAGCCACCAGCCAGGTGGAGAGCAAACATAGGTCTGTCTCTGCCTCCCACCACTGCAGCTGGTGCTGCCAGGTCAAGGGGCTCTTGTTTAATCTGCTCCAGCCCAGCCTGGCTTTGGGTGGGGCAGCAGAGCAGCCCCAAGATCCTCAGGGAGGTGAGCTGCTGTGGGGCAGTGTTTGAAGCAGCTGGTGAGTTCTGGGGCACATGGCACTGGCAGAGGGTCCTGGTGCAGGGGTCTGTGCCTGGGGAAAGCAGGAGAATCTTGACTCCCCAGTGGGACACAGTCCTAACCTGAAAGGAAAGCAGCTGAAGGGCCTGGTGAAAGGTTTCTGTAAGGCAGATGAGAGAGCTGTGGCCTCTGGGCACTGGGTTTGGGAGAGTGGCCATGCAGGATGAGAGGAAAGCAAGTGGAGTGAAAAAAGCCCAGGAGTGGAGTGAAAACAGGTGGATGGAGGGCAGCAATGGGGATCTGAGCATGTACAGAGGGGAGCTAAGCATGCATGGAGGAAAACCAGAGGGCTTTGAGCATGCACAGAGGGGCATTGAGGGATGTCATGGTGAAACCCATAGAACTGAGCACCCACAGAAGGGACAGTGGGATCTGAGCATCGATGAAGGCCAGCAGAGGGAATCTGAGGGCACCTGTTGTGAAAAAGAGGGATGTGAGCTTGCCCAGGGGAGAAAAGTCAGCACTAAAGAGATGCTGAAAGGACCAAAGGATATCTGGGTACTCGAGGAGGGAAACAGATGAGATCTGGGTGCACACAGAGGGAAATGGAGGGCACACGAGTGTACAATGGTGCCACTAAAAATGGTGATGATCTGTTTGTGCAAGGAGAACAACAGAGGGGTTCTGAGAAAGCACAACAAGGGGAATGAAGAGGATATGAAATCAGCTGGATAGGAAAGGAGCACATCTGAGAGTGGCTGGAAGTGAAGAGAATGAGTAAGAGGGGATCCAGAGAAGCACTCAGGGGGAACAGAGGGAATTTGGAAACATGCAAAGGTAGAGTAGTTTGGTTGTAAGGCACTCAGAAAGGATGGCAGGGACAGGCAGTGCACAAAAATAGATCTGATACAATACCTGGCTTGATAAATCTGGCTGTGTTCAGTGGGAACTTGTGAGATCACAGACTCCCTGTAGTGCAATTTACCAACATGGTCTGGCCCAGCTGAATAAGAACTTGCACAATCCAGGTTCACAATTAGTGTGGTTTAGGGAAGGAACAGGAAAGCAGATTCAGGACTATTGGTAATAAATGCACTAATTACAGGGTGTTAACATGTATTATGGCAGAAGGGATAGTAACTGGGACCTAGTAGCTATAAATATGTGGATGTGTTTTAAAAAAGACTGGATGTGCCACTCGGTGCCAGGGTTTAGTGGAGGTGTTAGGGCATGGGTTGAACTCGATGATCTTGAAGGTCTTTCCCAACCTGGTGATTGTGTGAATTCTGTGATTCTGTGACCCAGTTATACATACATAACTATTTCCAGGTCTGCTCCAATGCAGTTGGAGATGTGAAGCTCAGTCAGAGGCATCCCTTCAGGGCAGAGGGAGAGACACTGTCCATCTGCTGATCTCAAGCAAGCAGAGATAACTTCTCCTCCTCTTTTTGCCCAGACATCCCACTTTGATACTATAATTTTTGGCCAGTTTTGCTCCAGGCATTGTTCCATTGTTGGCCCTTGGTGGAGTCAGGGGCAGCCAAGGGACCCATCCCTTGTATTTCTCAACCAGTCCCATTGATTCTTGACCAACTTAAGGCAGCTCTAAAGCAAATCTGTCAAGTTAATACCCTTCTCCCCCACCCTGCACCATCACTGACAGCTCTGCAGCTTCTGCTGCAGCTGGAATGTCCACCCAGGGAAAGGAAAGGCTACCCAGTACCTGGTTTTAATGTCTGCAAGCCCAAGAACCCAATATTTCCATCACAAGCATAATCCAGGTTTTCAGAACTCTTTATTTCTGTTTTAAGACTATTCCCATCCAAACACCCGGCATGAGAAAAGCAACTGCAGAAATTTTGGTTCTCTGGGGTGGATCCACGTGCTAAAGTCCCCTACACTGACTCCAGGGATCTGGAATCCTCTTGGGTACCCTCCTGTCCACCTCTGTGGCATGTCTTATGGCCACAGAAGTGTTGCCAGATGGCCCTGGGAGAGAGAAGGAGGAATGGGGAGCAGGGAGGACACCCTATTCCCATTAGGGTGTATGTGGGGAGGACAGGGACACAAATGGGGCATTTGGAAGGCTCAAGGAGCAACTGGGGGGTCCTTGGAGCAACTGATGGGCCTAAGGGTGAAGCTGTGATGTCCTGGGGGCAACTGGGGTAAGTGACTGTAACTTTGGGTGTCCCCAAAGGGACAGTGAGGGTTCTAGGGGAAACAGGAGAGTTGCAGGGTCTCAGGGGCAGTTAGGGAATCTGGGGGAAGTAAAGGCAGCCTGGAGAGCAAGAGGGAGATCTTGGAGTGGGCCAGAGGACAAAGGGAGTCCCAGGAGACATGGAGGGTCCTGTGAATTCAGGAGTCCTGGCAGTTTTTGGCCCACCCTTGGATACCTGGGTCCCCTTGTACTTGCAGGGAATCCCAAGGGACTGAGAATCCAGAGGGAATAGGGAGTCCCATGGTGGTCTGTGAGGAGCTCCAGAGTCATGGGGATTTTTAGGGTACAGCTGAGCAGGTCAGGAGTACTCACACCACCAGCAGGACAAATACCATGGAGCCAACAGCCAGAGCCAGCCCCATGGCTGGTGTGTGGGGCACGGGGGTCTTGTCATCCACCCAGTGCAGCACAGTGCCAAACACAGCCTGGAGTCCTTTCTCCTCCTCCACACTTCCCTCTGACACTGTGGGGACCCAGACCCTCAGGCCATGGGGCCCTGTAGGAACGTACCCCCAACCCCCAAGCAGATGTTTCCATATAGGGGAAGGTTTTAAGACTCACCCCAAAACCTTTTAAGGGAAGAACACCAGAAGTTACTTTGCTCTCCTGACAGTAATTGGCTCAGTGTCAAAAAGAAAGCACTGACAGGTCTCTTTGGCTGTCCCTCAGGTAAGTAGCTATTCCTTATTGGGCTGTCTGCCATGAAAACCCACCTAAATCATCCAACACTTAAGGGAGAGCACGAGGCTTCTCAGTGCATTCTCGAGGTGTTGTAGCAGGTGTATGGGACCTGTCACTGTGCTCAGCTTTGTTCTTTGTTTTTTGTATTATTTTCTTCCTTTATTAAAACCTTTTTGCTTTTTCAAGACATACTCAACCGTGCCATCTCGATCTTGATTTAAGCCATTTTCTGTGAGGTGCTGGACACCCTCAGAGGTATTGAGAGATTCAATAGGGCCCTGCACCTACAGGGACCAGCTACCCCTGCAGCTCCTGCTGCAGCCACAGACCTGGCTGTCCCCAGGCATCTGGGGGTCCCTGCTCCACCCCACATGCTCCCAGAGGCACCAGGGAACACATGCTCTAAGCCACATGGCCACCATGAAGCCAGGTGTCCTGACACCCTGCTCACCCTCTTCCTGTGGACCCAGGTGTCCCAGCTCTGCTCCACTTCTTGAGGTTTTTGGGGGTTTGGGGGTGGTTTTTTTGGGGCTTTTTTGGGAGGATTTTTGAAGTTTTTGGGGG
>JANPWX010000415.1:0-33227 GCA_024734555.1 Trochalopteron elliotii
CTCACGATGGCACTGGGATTTTTACAAACTCTATGCAAAGCCTCGGTGTTAAGTGCAGGATTCCTCCCTTGTAATGAGGCTTTAAAAGTTCCCTTTTCAACCCAAACAAGACATTTTGGGTTTATTTTTTTTTGCACAGGGGGACCTTTCCTGGTTCTTTAACAAAGGCATGAACTGATATATTTTTATTGATTTTCCTGTTCCTGAAAAACAGATTTTCGATAATAACCTCTTTTACTTGTAAGCCATAAAAAAAAAGAAAAAGAAAGCAACCAAAGTGCTGCAGGGGAAAATGTTATGAAATATCAAGGAAAACAACTTTCTGTCATGTTTCTGATACTTTCCAAAATGTTTCTCTCCTGCTAAGAAGCAGGAAGGGCAGTTTGGGATCAAACCCATCCTATCTCTTTTTTAATTCAGGGTTTTATTTGGATGTTGAACTCTGTCCTATCCCTCCTGCTCCATCCTCAGAGGGTTGAACCCTTCTGTTTCCAGCTGGAATGGGCTCTATCACGACATGGGTTTTTCTCCCTAGGACATCATGGAAGCACATCCCACCAGGAGCATCCCAAGCCTGGTAGGAACCACATGGCATCTACAGCTACTAACCCTGGAGAAAAAAAAAAAACCCATTTGCTGCATATTTTTTTGCTGTGATTTTGAAAAAGCCTTGGTTTTGCCTTCTTTCAGGCAGGATGAAGATGCAATATTCCCAAAAACTCTGCTTTTTTCCTCCCCAGGCTCTGTTGGGTGCCTGCAAACCTCTCAGTGCTCCCACGCTTTTGCTTTTTCCTCTTTGAAAATTTCAATTTCAAAAAACCATCTCTTTTTTGGGGGGAGGGCAGCAAACAGAGGGAAAAGTGGCTGGTGGCACTGGAATGCTCATCCTTTCCAAGCTGCTGCCACCAGCTGCATCCCAGCCTCTCCTGGGCAGGGACTCAGACCCTGCAGGTCTAATTTAGGAGGATTTTTATTCCTCTGTGGTGGGAAATGGGAAAAAAAACTCTGCTAATCCACCTTTTTCTCACACTAAGACATGACATTTTTAAAATTTTTTAAATTTTTAGATTTTTTAAATCCCCATGTTTCCATGTGGGATGGATGAATTTTCTGGTGTCTCCATGATGGAGACTGCTGGGCTGGGCTGCTCCTCACTTTGGGGGCTCTAAGGGGTGAAGAGAAAAGGAAAAACATCAAATATCTGTGTGGGCTGCCATGGCCAGGAGTTGCCTCTTCCATCCAGAAAATTCAGTCAGGTTTTATTTTTCTTAAACAAAATTTTTTTTTTTTCTTATTTAAAGTGTCCTTTCAGATGAAAGAGAGACAGTGTCTCTGCTGCAGCTGGTTGAGGACCAGCCCAATGGGTCAGGCACATCCAGAGGGTGAATTTGCTCCTGACTCCCTGTCTCCATCTCTGCTTTCAGAAAATATTTCTGTATTTTCCTTAAGGCTGGCCTGGGAGCTGGGCTGAAACACTCAATAGCAGAAGGAAGTGGACAACAGGAAAAGCAGGATGGATTCCCCACATTTCCCAGCCCTGAGGTGAAAATAAACACGTGGAAGCAGATGTTAAAAATTAAAATGAAATGCAGGTATGATCCCAAACACAGGGAAAACACACCTTGGATACCGCAGAGTGAAGCTTTTGGGTTTTTTTCCCCCAAACCAAGCCCGGTTTTCTCGCGGGGGAGGCAGAGCCGGGCTCGGGGAAGGCAGAGCCGGGCTCAGGGAAGGCTCATTCCGGCAAACGGCCCCGCCGGCTCCTCCTCGGGCTCTGAATAATCCAGAGGCTGCAAAGGAAACCTTCGGCAGGCGGTCACCCTCCAGCGAGCCCGGGATGGGGTCGCTGGGGCTGCACGGAGCTCTCTGAATTGAAGCAGTGGAGTGTGAAATAGGAATTACTGACAGCTCTTAAGTATATCAAGAGAACAGCCCTATTCCTTAATACAGAGCTGCTAATAGACATCTAAAGACCTATAAAGCAGACAATTCCTCTATATCATCCTAGTTAAATCAATGTACTTATATTACTCTCATCATTTTCCCTTTAACGTTTATTACATTTTGCCACTGTAATTTATTTTTTCATATCCATCAGCCGATTAAAGACTTTATTCTGAAGATACACACACAGCCTTGTGACCTACTTGAGGCTGACCGAGGCTGTTAAATAAAAGCAATTTGGCGGAGGAGGTTGGAGGGGTTTTGCCCTCCCTCTCTCGCTGTTTTTTTGCCCTTGCTCGGGGAGCGCGGGAGATGGGAATGTGGGACTATCCCGACACCAGCACGGACGTGTGTCCTTGGCAAGCCTTGAGCAGTTTTTACTCTGTTTTAAACACTCCCCGTCATTCCTGGAGACCTGGAATACCCCGACCTCGGAGCTGTGCCTTCCCAAGCTATAGGAGAGGAGGGCTGGGAGGCCATTCGAGCTCCCAAAGCTGTTCCCCAGCCGATCCATCACCTCTCCAGCGTCCCCACACTTGTGACAGGAGTAAGGAGCAGTTCTGGAGTGCCATCTATTGATGCCGCGCCTCGGAGGTGCCGGAGAGCGCCGGGAGCTGGGCCGGGTCCCACCCGTTTCCTCCCAGGCATGGCATCCAGCCCAGCCCCGCTCTGCTTTGGCCATGCCTGGAGCTGCCTCCTCCTGAGCCGACCCCTGCCTTGGCCAACCTCTTGCTTTTTATTCATTCCTCTGCCTGAATTATTTATACATCCCCCCCTAGACTTTTACGTGTCTGGAGCCACTCCTCTTCCTCTATGTCCAAATAATTTCTCCCTCGGGAAAGAAAGGAATAAATTATTCTTTCACCATTTGGGCCTTTGTGCACCCAATACTCCCATTTTATTGGATTTGTTGCCTTTTTTTAATCTTTTAATATTCTTTTTCTTTTCCTTTTTTTTTTCAGAGGGCTCATTATTATGGTACCAGTATCAGGACAAGTTTTTCTCGGTGCTCACATGATGCCAATAAGGAGAAGCAAAGCAATGGGGGATGTGGAGAGATCCAGGCTGTGCCAGTACCTGGGGGGGGTGTTACTGACCAGGAGGAAATAGAAGGAGAAAAATCACTGAGTAAAGTGACTGAAAAAAGGATGGAATGCCTGAAAACAAGAAGGAATGACTGAAAATAGGAAGAACATTCCATAATCTTGCAAGGAAATAAACCCCACATGAGGCAAGGATCAGGAAACCCAAAGTTTTTACACCTGGGGCTGTTGGAAGTGGCTTTCCATGTGGAAACAGCAGAGTTGGGATGCAGCAAGATCAGCTGCTCTGGGATTTTTAATTGTATTTATTATTTACCATGGACATTTATGGCTTTTTGTTTATTACTGTAAATAAAGAGGAGTCAATTTGACCTCTTCCCTCCATGTCACCCTCCAAAAACCCAGCCAAGAGCAGCAGCACACCTGGACCTTACAGGGTAAAGAGCATTCCTGGGCAAGAGAAGGTGGATCTTGTCCAAACAGCCACATCAGGAAGGATAAAAACCCCAAACTTCTGGCACAAAATCACCCAGAGATGGGCGGGAGGGAATTCAACACCCCCATTTCCATCCCAGGCGTTCAGGGCACCTTTTCCTCAACAAAGCCAACTCCCAGGACTGCAGCTTCCAGAAGTGAATATTTCCCAGTTTTATTCTCCCAAATCTTTCCTCCTGCCCCAGCAGCTCATGGTCCTTATCTCAACGAGACCCTGAGCTCCAATCTTCGGCATTTAGCAGTGAGGGAATGGCAGCTCTGAGGGTGCTTTGCTCCACGAAATTATCTTTTCTCCCTAATTATTTCCATTTTGTTTGGCTCAGTGATGCCAGGATGCTCTTTGTGCCTCATCCAGAGGCCATCCAGGGAAATGACTCTTTGAGCTCCACAAAAATGATGCCCTGGATGCCAACGGATCCAGCTCCACTTTATTTTTAGAGATATTATTATTTCCACACTCCCATGGTCATTGGAGAGCCCATGAGGACCAGGGACCTTCATGGAGGTTATAGATGAGAATCCTGCCCTGCTTTGCACCAAAACACTCCTTTTTGACTGCAAAATGGGCAAACTAAGCAAAGTTTTCCCTGTGGAGCATAACTGGGAGTTAGTTACCTTGGGAACGAGATTTATCTCTTCACTTGTTCCTGCTTAATCCAGGGAGGGCACTTTTAATAACCAATTGATGGGAATTGCCGGGGATAAATTATGCATTCCGGGCCTGGCAGTGAGTTATGGACTTCTCCCTCCTGCTCCAGCACACGAGGACCTGGCTCTGAGCTGCTCCTGTGCCCTTTGGAAGTGGAAAATCCACTGAAGATGGAATTTTTCCTGGCAGAAAGGGCTCTTTTGACTTTTCCAGCCCAAATCCCTAAGCCACATTTGAAAGTAATCGGGTCAGTGTTGTCTCCAAAGTGCAAACAGACACAGCAAAATGTGGAGAGGATGAGGAGGGGATGGAATATGATATTTATATTTAACATCTATAAAATATACATCACACTCTTGCAATGAATGCAGGGAGGGGCCCTCCCCTCATTCCATAATCTCAGCAAAAAAACCTTCCAATACGGCTTGGAAATGACATTTTTTAAAATTCATCCCATTTAAAATATTAATCTCGCATGTTATTAACAACGTGAGGCAGAAATGTATATTTTAAGTGAAGGTTTT
Source organism: Trochalopteron elliotii (assembly GCA_024734555.1). Classification (NCBI taxonomy): domain Eukaryota; kingdom Metazoa; phylum Chordata; class Aves; order Passeriformes; family Leiothrichidae; genus Trochalopteron; species Trochalopteron elliotii. The sequence continues at coordinate 4,656 of JANPWX010000415.1, forward strand.
TATCATCTGGCTCTGGCTTTAATGCGCAGTTTGTCCTTTTCCTGCAGACATCCATCCTCTGGACATCACTGGGAGATGAAAACTTAAATCGGAGTCGCTCTTGAATTTTTCATTTGAGCCTGATTCTCTCTTTAATATCCTATTTTTATAAAATAATCATCGTCCAGCTCGCAGGGCTGGTAAAAACAAGCCTGACATAGATGTGAAATGCAGCCCTGCCTGTTCCCATCTTCATTTGCAGCTTGTCCAGGTATCCATGGGCCACGAAGCCAGGGAAGTTATCCTGGACGTCCCTCACCATCCATTGACTTAGGGGGGTGTTCAGTCCTTGTCAGTTGGGCCAGGTTTGCACAAGATGGGACAAAATTGCCCCGGATTTGAGGGATCCATGAGTTTATTTGGTGGTTTTTGTGCATTTATTTGGGGTTCCTGTGAGTTTTTAGGTGTTTCCAGAGTTATTCTCTGCTTCCAAGGTCCCTTTTGCCAGTCTGCTTTTTCAGGCATTGCTCCCTTTCCATGGTAAACACAATTAGAATCTCAACCAGCCATGATTTTTGGGATGCTACAGGGTAGAGTAATACACCAGCTTGGTAATTTTTCAGGGAGATGCTTCCTCCCGGCATCCCTTGGATAAATCCAGGGCAGGACTGTGCAGCTGGGACAGCCCCAAGCCTCCCCTGCACTCCTGGGATGCTCAGCACCAATGGGACACTCCACCTCTGGAAATTCAGCTGGAGGATCTGGAGAGGGAAAGGTTAAACCAAAGAAATAAAAAATAATACAGCACCTTTTCCCTTGACTTCTCTGCCTTGGCAGCAGCCTGGCCCTGCTGCTCAGGAAGCATGTCCCATCTCCCAGAACCCTGAGGGATGCTGCCAGCCTGGGCTGGCACCACTTTTCCCCTCCCCTCTCCCCAGTGTGCCCCCACAGCTCCCCACTCTGTCCCACACTCCGTGAGTTGCCGTTCCAGATATTCCACACCCTGCTGAACCCAGTCCCGTGGATCCATCTGGAAGCAGAGGGTGGGATCCTGCCATGCCAGGGAAAGAATGGTTTTTAATTAAATTCCAACATCAGGGTTTTATCACCAGCATCAGGCAGGCAGAGCCTGGCACTCGTGGGCAGACACTGGCTTTGCCAAGGAAATCTTTATGGGATGTGGGATGCTCGTCCACCCAGGGATGATGGTGGGAAGAGGCTTTCCCTGAATATCCACATCCCTCCTTCCCTCTGTCCCCGCTGCCCTAGGGACAATGCTCAAGGAAAGGGGAATATTTGACAGCAGGAGCTGGCACTGCCCCAGTGTGAGGAGCACCAGCTTTAATTAACTCCCAGCAAAATTGGCAGGGCCTTATCTGGAAGCTCCACCAGCACATTGCAGCCCATGTCCCGCCCCAGCAGCAAACCTGGGGAAGGGAAGGGCAGCAGGAGCAGGAGATGGTGGTGGGGACACGAGACGTGGCAGCACCGCCCGCCCAGCTGGGCTCACACCACCCAGAGCTCCACGCGCCAAAAGCAGGAAGGCTCAGCCTTTATTTCCCCCTCCTTTAAAAAATATAATAAAAGAAATCGCATCCAAGGCTGTTTCTTTTTTCTTTTTTCCCTTTTTTTTTTTTTTTTTTTCCAGCTGCCCCAATTATCCCATTTGTTCAAAGCAAAATCTTGCAATTCCAGGCAGTTTATTTATTCTGCCCAAGCCGTGTTTACAGCGGCGCATCGGAGCACTGGGGGTGAGTTAAGCGGTGCTGGGGGTTGGGGAGGGGAAAAGGAGGGGGGAAAGCATCTTTTTGGGCAAAAAAAAAAAAAAAAAATTAAAATAAGGAAATTAGAAAGAGCCGTTTTAAAGAGGCAGACATCAAAGGCATCATTTATATTTCAAATGGTGGGGAAATAACTTTCTAATGAGGAATCATAATGGGGAAAGTGAAGATTCCGGCGTTATTGCATTGCCAGCTTCAAAACCCTCCCATTGTTCTACTTGAGAGAGGAAAAATAAACCCTCAACCAGTCAATTAGAGGGAAGAGGGGGAAAAGGGGAATAAACTATTAATTTTTAAAGGAGCAGCTCCATGGTGGGAAGGGCCTCCCTAAAAATTTGGGGTGTTGTGCTCCAAGCCTCCTGCTTCTCTCTCTTTTCTAACATGGGGATTGTGTTTAATTTATTTTATATTAAATATATCCAATCCATGCTGGCCCCATAGGGTGCTCCAAGCATCTCCCACCACCCCCAAACCCAGACCATCACTTTTTTGGATCAGAAGGATAGGATTGGTCCCAAAGATGTTCCCCTGTTCATGACAACTGGGGTGTTAAAAACAACTCCTGCTGTTCCAGGATTAATGAGTTGCTGTCTGGGAAGGACGATAGAGCTGCCAACCAGTGTCACTATTGTCCCATTCACAGGAGTCAGCTCTGCTTATGATTAATTATTATTATTATTACAACCACTTGGGGAGCAGCAGGGGAAAAAAACGAAAAAAAAAAAAAATCCAAGGGGTTTGTTTGGAAATTAAATGCCCATTTTCCCCTGTGAGAGTTTGGGAAGAAAGGGATCGTGGTATTTGCAACGCCCGAGGAAGCAGCTCCGGGAAGATAAGGGTGGGTTGGGAAGAAGGGATGCTGAGCCCAGGGAGGTTTTATGGAGCTGCTCTTGGCAGGAGCAGCAGGTGACTCCACTGGCTGCACATGCTGAGACAATGAACATCCTTGGAGATGGGAACATCTCCCAAATCCATGGGAACATTGGGAATCATGGTCCATCCTGCTGATCTGTGGCACTGCTGAACTCTGCCCTTGGATGAGCACCATGATGGCCACGGGACCTACCAGGGGCCCAACCCAGCACCAGGATGGAGCAGACAACAGGCAAACTCCATCCCTGGCTCCTGACAAGGCTTAAGGGATTTGGGAACTCAGCCTCGATTTCGTCTAATTCCTCTTGTTCTTTTTAATTGGACTCATGCATCTAAACCCCCTCGGCAAATCTCCGCTTTAATCTCCCCACGCCCTGGTTCATCATCTGTTCAATTATTAACATCTCTAATTACTATTAACCACAGCTCTCCTCCCAACTTGCCAGCTGGCTGCTTGGCTCCCAGGATGGCAGAGGGGGATTTCAAAGAGCCCAGTGTTTTGGGTTTTTTTTGTGGGGCACACAGGGATTTCTGTGTCCTTTGGGAGCTGCCAGATGCCAGGACGGATTTCAGGGTGGCTTCATCCCATCCAGGGATAAAGTGCTTCAAAGTGGGAGATGAGAAGAGTTTAAAGAGCTGAAAGGGATGATAAAGCCAGATGGACAATTACCAGGTGGGCAAAAGGGGAGGGAAAAAGCTCCTGGAATCAACTGCTGGATGCTCATCCACATCCAAAGTCACCCTGAGTTCGCTGTGGGCCGTTCCCTTCCTGTGCCTTGGCTTTCCCTGCAGAATTGGAGCTCTAACTAATTGTTAGCCTAACCCTAACCCTAACCCTAACCCTTGCTCCACCTGCAACCCCAGCACTGAAATAAAACTCCTTAATAGGAACAAATGGAAGCAAAACTTTCCTGAGAATCTTCTCCTTCACTTCAGATTTCCCTTCAATTCTAATTCCCTTTCATTTCAGACAGGAGAGGGGGATTTCAAAGAGCCCAGTGCCTTTTTGTAAAGCATCCAGGGATTTCTGTATCCTTTCAGAGCTGCCAGCTTCAGGGATGGGGCTCAGGGCAGCTCCAGCCCATCCAAAGGCCAGTGGTGCCATAGGAAGTGATTTAAAGAGGTGAAAGGGATGATAAAACCCCAGGCTGGGAGGGATGACCTCTGTGCAGCATCTCCTGGAGGCTCATCCACATCCAGGGGAGGCTCAGTCTGGATTTAGGGAAAGGTTCTTCCCCCAGAGGGTTCAGGCACTGCCCAGGCTCCCCAGGGAATGGGCACAGCCCCGAGGCTGCCAGAGCTCCAGGAGCCTTTGGACAGCACTGCCAGGGATGCCCAGGGTGGGATTGTTGGGGTGTCTGTGCAGGGCCAGGGGTTGGACTGGATGGTCCTGGTGGGTCTAGCTCATCCTGAGCTTGCAATGGAATGTTTCCTTCCCATGCCTCAGTTTCCCCCACCAAAATGTGGATATCGTGATACTGAACCTGCCAGCCCCACCTGGGAAATAAAGCTCTGTAATAAAAACAAATTCAAACAAAACCTTCCTGTGGATCTTCCCTCCATTTCAGATTCCTCCCGGTCCTGATGCCATACCAGCCTTTGGATCTGGACACTTTGGTTTCTCCATCAGCACCACAAACTCAGGTGGAAAACTTGCTCTTCAGCAGCCTCTCCCAGAGAGTTTGTCAGGAGGGAGCAAGGAGATGTGTTCCTCTCTGTATCCCACAGCCCAGGAATGTTTGTTATGCAGAATTGCTCGTGCTGCTCTCCTGGGAACAGCATTGGGTCTGGAGATAAATCCTTCCCTCAGCTGCTCCGTGCCAGCTCCGTGCTGGAGTGGAGTGTTGGGATTCTGCCCCAGCACTGGCTGATTTATGTCACCAAGCAGCACAGCAGGAGCTGCAATTTTTACAATCAAAACCACAATTGATGCTGCATTTTCAGGTGCATATTTGAGCAGCCGAGCTGGAAATTGCCTGTTGGAGTCGCCCAGGAGTTTGGGAGGGTTGGTGCTGCTGCCTCTGGAGTTGGAGAATATATAAAGTCAATGTGCACCAACATGATGCTGCAAAGAGGGAAGCTCCTGTCCCTGATAGACTTCTCCCTCCTGCTCCAGCACACGAGGACCTGGCTCTGAGCTGCTCCTGTGCCCTTTGGAAGCAGGAAATCCATTGAAGATGGAATTTTTCCTGGCAGAAAGGGCCCTTTTGACTTTCCCAGCCCAAATCCCTAAGCCCAATTTCACCCCAAAATTTCACCCCAAATTCTCTGTCTGCATCTGCTTCCCTGCCTCAGTTTCCCCCTTGCCTGCCTGATGTCCATTTTTAGGGACTCACTGGGTCAGGAGCCACTCAACACCACGGAGCTGCTGGCATCTCCCTGGGCTCAGGCTTTTCCCTCGCACCAATCCCACGGATCAACACTTCCCGGGAACTGCAGCAATGAATTTTTCATAGCAGCAAGGAAATTTGAGCCCTGGTTTGGTTGTTTTATTAAACAGACAACAGGGATCCTTCAGGGGAGACATCACGGGCAGTGATTGGCGTGGTGGATAACGCGGCCATACAGATGTTAATTCCTGATTTGCTGCAGAGCCTTGCCCCGGGGACATCACGCCTGGGAAAGAGGAAATTTCTTCTGGTTCAAAACCTCAGGAGGGACCCACCCCGCTGGAAAGGGGAAAAGAGTTGGGAAAACTCAATTAAGCCTCGTGTGTTTGGAACCAAAGGTTTGGGAGGCGAAAAGAAAAGGGGATGGAAAGGAAAAGGGGGTGAGTGAACCCCCCACATCCCAGTTTTCTTCCCAAAAGGGATGTGCAGCAACTTTGGCTCAAGCACAGGCAACAATTTCATGGAATTGTTGGTAATTTTTTCTAATTTCCCATTGCACAAACTCCATTTTAATTGAAGGGGAGGATTGCAGAGGCGGCAGATGAGTAAGAGCAATCTTGGCCACTAATTGAAATTAAACTTCTCCTCTGGAAAACCTCGGCCTCCACGTGAATTCAAATGGTTGCACTGTGATCAGTGCAAATATTCCCAAATATTCCCATTGCTCTGCAGGGAGAGGGGCTGCCAGGGCCAAAAAAGGAGTTTATCCAAAATGAGGCATAATCTTGTTCACGACCTCCAGAAACTGCCAAAAAATCCTCTCCAGAAGAAAATGTGAGGCTGAAATCTGCCCAGAGCCACAGCACTTATGAAGAGAAGGAGGAAATCTGGATTTGGTGCTATGGATATTTTTTGGAGAGAGCTGGAGTTGCAAATGTTGGTGTATAAACATTAGGAGCATCACTGCAGGATGATCCCAAATCCCTCCTCCCCTGAAAAGGTGATGATGTTCCAGGAGGGAGGAGCTGTGAATACCATCCCATGGAAGGGAGGATTGAAGAAGGAGCCATCCCAAAACCTGCAGCAGTGCCAGGGATTTCTGGAGATAAAGTAATGCTTTTCCAGCTGGGAACATGTCACAGTCCATATATTCCTCTCTGGATGCAGGAATGGGTTCCTGGGTGGTTCCCTGTGGATGCACAACTCCTCTCAGCAGCCCTTTCTGGGACTCCAGGATGTGCATAATAACAACCCAAGGCCACTTTCCCTTTTCCTTCCCTGAAAAGTTCAGCCCAGCCTTTCTCACAGCTCATTTCCAGCTCTCCAGTTTTCCCTGTAAACAACTCCAGGTGGGAAAAGCCCCGAGGTGAGGCACTGCTGGTGCTCAGGGTCAAAGGAATGTGAAAATTGGTGGGGTTTGCCTTAAATCCCTTGATCCAGGGGTCACTCAGGAGCCCTGGCTTTTATTGAAAAGCAGAGTTGGTGGCTTTGGCAGGAGTAAGCTTGGAAAGAGAAATTGCAGAGGGGTCAGGGAGGAGGTGGGAATGAAAACCACCCACCAAAGGAGCTGGAGATATGTAAGGACTCTGTAAAATCATGGATCACTCCTGACACCTCCCAGACAACCTGAGCCACTGTTTGTGCCAGCAAAAATAGAAATGTGTAGGGAAGAGCCAGACTGCTCTTGGAATAACTCTGACATGCCCCATTTGTAGCAGGTTTTTAAGTTTAGTGGGTTTTTTTTTCTCCTTCTGGCAGAATTTAGAAGACTTGCAGACCTCCTAGAATATAAATATCCATAGGGAATTGCTTCCTTTCCCAGGCTGCTCCCGGGGCACCCGTTCCTTACAGTGATTTTTGCTCCCTTGGACGTGCAACATCCATGGGCTGCCCTTCCTCATCTCATCCCAGGGATGACAGCTCCAGTGACAGCTGTCAGTCTCAGCCAGCTCCTAAGGAACATTCTGGAGAATCGACTCTCTGGGTGTTTATGGAATTTATGGAATTCATGGAATTCCTGACCGAGGCCTGTTATCACAATTGCCCATTGCCATCATCCACCCTGGGAGTCACAGGCAATTTGTTTCCCATTATGGATCTGCTGGAGTCTGAAGGAATCAACAGGGGCTGGTTTCCATGCCAGGTGCTGACATGGCACATTGGGGAGTCATGGGAATATTTTGGGATGTAGGTCCAGTAAATGCTGCCAATGCCATTCCCCATTCCACATCCCAGAGAGATTTCTCCACTGGATGCCCCATGCTCAGATCCTGGCTAATAGAAATCCTACTTTATTTTATTTTATTTTATTTTATTTTAGTTTAGTTTAGTTTAGTTTATATTTTAGTTTAGTTTAATTTATATTTTAATTTATATTTTTTATTTTATATTTTTATTTTATTATTTTATATTTTATTTTATTTTATTTCATTTTATATTTTATTTTATTTTATTTTATTGTTTTATTTTCTTTTATATTTTATTTTATTTTATTTTATTTCATTTTATTTCATTTCATTTCATTTCATTTCATTTCATTTTATTTCATTTTATTTTATTTCAATCCCACATGGATTTTTTAATTATCTCTGGGTATGTCCTGATCTCCCTGGGCCCACTGGCTGCTTGTGAGGGATCCTGTGGGATCTGGATGCTGCAGAAGTAAAGCCCCACCATCCTCCTCCCTGACTCAGCATCTTCATCTTGTGCTGTTTGAGCACAGCAGCACCTGAGTGTCACCAAACATTGGGAAGAAATTCCCTTTTCATTGTCCCACATACAGGGATACACTTGTCCTCCCAAAGCTGCTGGAAAATGCCCTTTGGTGGGGAAACACCACCTTAATCAGCAGATTTGGGGTACCTAAATTGTCAGCACCACCCTGGAAATACACATAGAAAAAATATAAATAAAGAAGGGATTTATTTTATTCTTGGAGGCATGGAAAGCTTTGGGAAAAATAAAAATGATGTTGGTGGAGAAAGTGCTGGAAATTTAATTATTTGGTGAGGAATGAACTGTCCAGGGGGACTTGTCTGTGCCTCCTGGAGGAGAGGGACACACTGCAAGGCAGGTTAAGAATGAGTGGCTGAATTAAGGTGAACAACACCCATATCCAGCCCTGATGGAAAGGCTGATCCCTCAAAATCATGTCCTGATTCCTCCTTCATCCTCTCTCCAGGACTGTCCCCAGCTCCTGGGTATCTCCCAGTACAACACTGCTTGTGTGGAGATTTTCTCTCCCTAGGGAGGAAAAAAAAAAAAGCTGAAATTGAGACATTTCACACAAAGCTGTAGTGAGCTTCATATGTTCCCTGCTCACAGCCACCTGCCTCCAGACAGCCAGGACACATTCCCATCTGGGATGGGAAACTGCCTGGCTTTGGGATTCCTTCCCCAACACACAGGCTGGGACAGAGAGATCCCAGCCTCTGCTCCAGAGGACAAATCCAAAGTGTTCAAACACTGACAGAAGGATTGAATCCCAGGGAAGTGGTCACAGCCCCAAGGCTGGCAGAATTCCAGAGATCCAATCCTCCTGGGCATGTGGTCACTCTTAGGGTGTCCCGGGCAGGGCTGGGGGTGGGACTCCATCCTGGTGGGTCCCATCCAACTCAGTGTATTCTGTGATCCTGGAACGTCTCCTGTGCCCTGAGAAGAGGGAGAAAAGGAGATTTTTGGGCTTTGCTTTGAGAGCTGCATCCTCAGTGAGGCTGTCAGTTATCCCTGTGATCCAGAGCAGAGTCTTTAATAACTGGAGAGGACAAAGAGCCAGGCTTGTTGTCGGAGGCGTGCAGGGAAAGGCTGGGGCTGTATCAATTAAGATAAGAGCCCTGTCTGAGGCAGCTCACAAAACCAAGGAAATGCCTTTAACCTCTCATTTCCTCACTTTGGAGGCTCCCAATCCAAGCTGTGGTGTCACCAGCTGTGACATTCCCTGGATTGTGGTGCCTAATGAATTACCAGCTTTATTTGATTGAGATTTATGAGATTGGTCCTGATTTTTTCAAGGACATTCCCAAGGAAGAAGAAATGGGCCAGAATTGCAATTTATTTACTGATTTATTTACTGATTTATTTACCCAGTTTTCCTTCCTGGGCGTGAGTAGGCCCTGGGAGCTGTGAGGGTGTGGGATGAAATCTCTTCTGGAGGCTTATCCCTCAGCTGGGCTTTCATGGCACTGTTTGGTGACAGCAAGTGTGGCTTGTCACAAGTGTCCCCTCCCACACCTCATTTCCCCCCATTTTAGAGCAGCATCCCATTGGGATGGAGCTCTGGGATGAAATTTCTTGTGGGTTTGGTGATGGAGACTTGCCTGGCTCAGCTGCTCAGGGCCACTGTGGAGTGACATCCTTGTCCTCCATCTGGGGACAATCCAAGCTGTTGATTGAATTCTGTTTTAATAAAAACATCTTGTGTAAAACACAAACTGCCCCTGCCTGGGTGGTTTTGTCCCCAGTCACCCCAGCAGGGCTGGAATCACTGCCATGGGCTCAGCCTTTAAAATCAACTCAGAAATGATGCTCAGTCCCAATTTAAGCCCCAGACCCTCCTGACACTGCTCTGCTCTGTGATCAGTGACGAAAAGGGATGGTCCATCTGTTAAGAGCTTCTCTGTCCAGGAGTCCTGAGCTCAGAGCCACGCCAGGAATTTCAATTATTCCTGCAGTTCTTGCTGAGGACGAATCAGCTCAGCTGTGCAGCGTGTCTGTGCTCCACAGCCCGGATTTTAATTGGGAAAAGGCAGGTTTGGGGCTGCCAGGCATGTCTGGGAACACACCAGGCTGCCCAGGACTCCAGCACCATGACGGCTCCAGCCTGGGGCAGGCTCAAGGATTTCAGCTCCTTCTGCCCCAGCACTGCTGTAAATTTTCCCTGGTGTTCAAACCCTGACCCAAAACGAGCCGAGAAAGTTTAATGCATAATTGAAATAAAATTTCTATTTCCTCTTTGGATTATCTTACAAAATTTTAATTTCACAGAAAAGTCATTACTTCATTTGTTTTGCTAATCCTTCGGATCTGCTCCATACGGAGGATGATCTGGAGCATTATTAGAGTCCCTAATAAGATCTCATTTCCTCCTCAAGGCCACTCAGTAAAGTCTGAACAAACAACGTGGGGCTGCTTCTTCAGTCGTGCTTTAGACACACTGGGCTGGAACTGGAGGCATCCCAGATTTTCCTGCTCCTCATCCCAGAGGGTTTGTTGTGCTGCAGCCCTGGGATGGGACAGCTGCCTGGTGTTTGGGCAGCCACTGAGCCAGGAACCCCCAAAATACACCATGAAAAGAGCTTTGCCAGGCAAGGAGGCCGTTCCCAAGAGGAGCAGCAATAGGAAAAGGCTTTTGGGCTGCAGGAGGAGAGGTGGAAAATGGGGGAAGCTCAGGCAAGGCCATAAAGGACATGATTGGATAAAACCTTCCAGAGATGGGCTCCTGAAAGCTCCCTCCATCCCAGAAGTGAATCAAATTTCCAGGCTTGGCTGTGTCCTTCATCCTCCTCTGTCTCTCAAACAACCCAGCAGGAGCAGCAAACTGTGTCCTTATCCCAGGGACAGATGGGAATGTGCTCCCAGCTGGTGCCATGGGGTCTCCATCAGGGTGGGAAGGGCAGAGGGGACCTCTCCATCCCCCCAGCATCTTCCCACTCCTCCCTTTCTCCTTCCAGGAAGCTCAACTTTGAATGCAGGCAGAGGCCAGCCAGGAGCAATGGGAAGGAGGAAGATCCTGCAAAGGCTGGGGCCCCTTTCTCATGGAGCCAGGCTGGGAGAGCTAGGGGTGCTCACCTGGAGAGAAGAAGGCTCCAGGGAGAGCTCAGAGCCCCTGCCAGGGCGTAAAGGGGCTCCAGGAGAGCTGGAGAGGGACTGGGGACAAGGGATGGAGGGACAGGACACAGGGAATGGCTTCCCAGTGCCAGAGGGCAGGGCTGGATGGGAGATTGGGCAGGAATTGTTCCCTGTGAGGGTGGGCAGGCCCTGGCACAGGGTGCCCAGAGCAGCTGTGGCTGCCCCTGGATCCCTGGGAGTGCCCAAGGCCAGGCTGGACATTGGGGCTTGGAGCAGCCTAGGGTAGTGGAAGGTGTCCCTGCCCATGGCAGGGGTGGAATGGGATGAGCTTTATGATTCCTTCCACCCAAACCATTCCAGGATTTTGTGATCCTACTGTCATCTTCTGGATGATCCCTCAAGCTGAGAGGCCCTGCCCAGACATGGCTCACAAACCCCTTTGAGCAGTGTGATGCTCTGCAGTTCTGGGCTGGAACCCTCTGCCTCCCCCTGCTCTGCTCTGCACCCCAAAACCCCCAGGCCCCCTTGGACAGGGCTTGGAGCAACCTGGAACAGTGGGAGGTGTCCCTGCCCATGGCAGGGGTGGGAGGAGATGGATTGTAACATCCCGTTTTCAAGAGCCCAAACCTTTCTGGTTTTCCCCGGTTCCCAGACAATAAAGGAGGAGCCAGCCCAGGGGCCCGGGGCCGTTCCCTCCCGGGGTCTGTGGGGGTTCTGTGGGATCACGGCTCCCACTAGTGGCTTCTCCCAAACGCACTCGTCTGCCGGATACTTGGAGTTTTGCATCCTGGAATTTGGGGGACCACAGGCCTGCTTTCCTCTGCCCCGGGGTGCACAGGGATGCTGCACAGAGCAGGAACACAGGAATCCCATTTCACCACAGCTGAACTTTGCAAACTGCTCCCCAAAAGGGCCCTTTTGTGCCACTTTACAACCCAAGAGATGCCCAAATCGACCAGGACAAGACCTGACCTTTGTCTTGCTGAGATCTCCCTGGGAAAGAGGGGCCTGCCCACCAAATAACAGGTTACAGGACGTCCTGGGAATGCTGGGTTTGCAGATCCTCTGGAATATCAACCCCGTGTTTGCTGAGTTACTCTCACAGCTGGGTCTGTTTCCAGAGGTGTTAATAAAACACACAGAATTCACTGTGAGGGAGACCTGGGGAGCTTCGAGTGCCTCTGAAAGGTTAAACTGGCAGCTGGTTCTAAGAGGAATCAGCAGAAAATTCACATTTCATTGATCAGCATCAAAATAGTTGCTCCTACTTTGTACAGTACCTGTTGGATCGCTTAGCCTCCCAAATCCCCCCAAATCCATCACGTTTTAGGTAATTACTGCTCCATTACACTGAGTTTACTGTGATCTATTTGCAATCATGGGATGAATTATCCCTTACCAGGGGAAAAAATGTATAAGTTTGGGGCAGCGCAGAGAGGAGTGAATAAAGAGCAGAAATTAAAATCAATTCATGGCTCCATTAACACCCAACCACAAAGCTCCTCACCACAGTGCATTCCTGTACCTACAGCTCCTGGGCAGCCAGCAAAGAGCCTAAAAAGCAATTACAGAATAGAATTAAAATCACCTTTTTAAGCGAAAGTTCTCGAGACGCCTCCCTGCGAAGATTTAATCAGGCGGGTATTGAGTGCCAGGGCGATAATTGATTATTAAATCACTATAAATACACATCTGTACAGGGCTCCAGTCCAATTTCCCCTCTGCAATAAATATTTCTCGGGGTGTTTATTTAATCCACGCCTGCCCACGTGAATTTGGGTGATGGATCTTGGGCTGCCTGGATGCAAAACAGAGCCCAGGCAACGCCGCCATCCATCAGCCACTAAGTTGCTGTTAATAACGTTCCCCAGGGAGAAATTCCAGGCAAACAGTTATGAATTTAGTGATAGGGAGACTCAATCTTCTGTTTATGGAGAAAAGGTGAAGAGGAGTGCAAGGAGAAGGCACTGAGCTGGGCAAGGATGGAGGGAAAAATTCTTGATGTATTTGGGGTGGAAATACCTCCTGAAATGGCTTTTTTTGTGTTTTGCTTTGCTTTCTAGGCAATCAATCACAAACGTGTGGTTCCCTTTGCCTTTCCTCTCACTGGGGAGAGCATTTGGGGAGAGAAAGGAAGAGCAGCTCATGAGCAAAGAGTCTCCAAACAGCTCTAATTGGTTCAGCCAAGCCCCCAAAATGCAGAAATTACAAGGAAATACGAGCATTCAGCAGGGGGATGAGGCTCGAAGGGTAACGGGGATAATAATAGTGTAAATAAACAAAAAACATTCCTTTCTCCTTCAAAGTCCAGCCCAAGAGTTTTATACCCAGAGGTGCTGGCCTATGGCTTGGAAATGCTGTTTTCAGGGTCTTGGCTACCCAAATGGGTTAAAATTATCATGGTCTGGCCATGAAGCCAAAGGAGGGAATCTGTACAGCCAGGGATTCTAATGGAGAGCAGCTCTGGAAATCCTTCCATCCTTCCTCTCATCCTCCTTTCCTCACATCCTCTCATCTTTCCTCCCATCCTTCCATCCTTCTGCACTTCCATCTTTCTATCTTTCCATCCTTCCATCTTTCCATCCTTCCATCCTTCCACACTTCCATCTTTCCATCCTCTCATCCTTCCATCCTTCTGCACGTCCATCTTTCTATCTTTCCATCCTTCCATCCTTCCATCCTTCCACACTTCCATCCTCTCATCCTCCCACCCTTCCATCTTTCCATCCTTTCATTCTTCCATGTTTCCATCTTTCCATTGTCCCAGCCTTCCATCTTCCCTCCCACCCTTCCATCCCTGTGTTCCTGTGCAGGGTTTATTACCATTCTCACCCTCCTTTAGCTGAGATCAAAATTTAACAAGGACAAAATAAGCCCTGAATGAGGAGATTTTCGAGGCTGTTTGAAGATCTAATGAGAACAGGGAATGATGCATAATTAAACACGTGGAGAATCCAAACCCCAGGGAAGGGGAGTGAGGGGCTCTGCACTGGCCACACCTGAGGCCTTACCCCACCTGGGCCATGCCCCACCTTCACCTGTCCTAAAAATGAGCAATTTTTTACAGGTTTCTTTAAAAAGCCCCAAAACCTGCGTTTTCCAAGAGGGAAACTGAGGCACGGGGGTTCTGGAATCACTGATGTCCATCAGATCCCTGGAATCCCCTGGAGTTGAAGGGAAGAAGGGAAACTTCCCTGTTGTGCTTAGGGTTGAAATGCGTAATGAAAAAAATCATTTTCCTTTGATTTTCTGGAGCTTCCAAACTTTTCCAAGGAGTTGCCCAAGTTGGGTCGACCCAGAGCTTCAGAAGAACAATCCCCAGCACCACGAGGAAGCAGCCTGGGGAATATTTTGGAATAATTCAGCTTCATTTCCCTTTGTTTATCAATATTTCCTGATAGGGAGCTGCAAACTTTACCATGCAAGATTCCCAGCATCCCACGATTACGGAGCCATAGCTCAGAAGGGAAAATGGGATGCTTTATTTGGATTTTTTTTTTTCTTTTAAAGGTATTTCTCAGGATTATCTCACCTCCATCCCAGCTGCACCCACGCATGGATAAATCACTTCTCCTGTGTCACTTTTTGAAAGGATAAATGTTTCCGCTCCCAGGATATTTATTCCTTTTTGCTCTCATTTGACAGACAAATTGCATCATCTCAGGATTTCCCCAGCAAACTTTGGAGCAGCCAACTTGCCCCCAGGGATTTATTTCACTATCAAACTGTCTTCTTTTGGAGGGGGATGTGGAATTTTTGGTCAGCCTGATGGGGTTTGTGAACAGGCTGAGATTCATCAGTGGATTTACCTTTCCTGGATTGGCTGATTTAATGACATGCTCAACGAAGATGGGGATGTGATGGGGATGGAGGTGGGATGGGAGAGCAGGGCTCTCCTGGGTGCAGGTAAAAATGAAGGTAGAGATGGCTTTCCACCTCACATGGTCCTTTGAAGTCCAACATCATCGATATCTACAACTTCCTCCTGAGGGAATTGGAGGGGCAGCTCTGATCTCTGCTCCCTGTGACAGGGACAGGACCTGAGGAACAGCTGGAGCTGTGCCAGGGAGGTTTAGGTTGGATTTAGGGAAAGGTTCTTCCCCCAGAGGGTGCTGGACACTGCCCAGGCTCCCCAGGGAATGGGCACAGAGGCTGCCAGAGCTCCAGGAGAGCTTGGACACCCAGGGATGCCCAAAGTGGGATTGTTGGGGTGTCTGTGCAGGGCCAGGAGATCCTTGTTGGTCACTTCCAGCTCAGGGTATTCCATGATTTCTGACTCCCTAGAAGAGGACCCCACCACATCTGCAGCTGCAAAATCCCGTTTTCCCTCTAAAAACCCCAAGTTAGGGATTGTCTCATAAAACAGCCTGTGGAAAATGAAGGATTTATAGAATAGTACATAAAATCCTTACACGCCAGGCTGGTCCTCTGTGTCTGGACATCCCTGTTTTCCCCTAAATGCAAAAGGGATTTTGGAGTCAACACCATTTGCTGTAAGAGCAGGCTGGTAGAAAAGCAGAGTCCCCTAATGGCTGGGAGATGTTTTACAGACCTTAATAACTGTGAGCTCACAACAACTCAGCAAGAAATAGGGAATGTAATTGTCCCCATTTGCAGGAAAAAGAAAAATAGATACACAGGAATCAAATGAGGAGCTGAGTAAAGTCTTACCAGGAGCTGGATGAGCTCTCCATTACCTGATGTCTTAAAATCAGTGCTGGATCTCTTTATATCAATCATACTCTGCCTGTGTCAGGAAGAAGAAGTGGCTGGGTTAAAAAAAGGCTCTTTGCCTCTCTCCCTCCTTCCCTTTCTTCAGGAATGTGTTTTTCCACTGAAAAATGAGGAAAATTCACTTTTCTTCAAGCAGTTCTAGCCAGACTTTATGAAATTGGTCCTGATTTTTTCAAGGACATTCCCAAGGAAGAAGAAATGGGCCAGGATTGCAAGCACCAGGCTCCATACCCTCCTGTGTGAGAATAACCCTGGGATGCTGCAAGCAGCTTTGGCTTGATGGAAAACAAATCAAATCTTCAGGCAAGATTTTTTTCTCCAAATGTTTTGAGATGGGGCAGATTTGTCCTGATTTCCCCAATGTGCTCCCTTCCCACACATCCTGAGCATCATTAAAGCCCTGACATGAATCCAAAAGATAAGTAGGACAGGAATTTGGGGATTTAGGGGTGTAAGTGTGCAGGAACACCTTCCACTATCCCAGGTGGCTCCAAATCTTGTCCAACCTGGCTTTGAGCACTTCCAGGGATGGAGCAGCCACAGCTTCTCTGGGCAACCTCTTCCAGTGAATGTGGAACATGAGGCAAACCAGCTGTTCTTTTCCCAAATTGTTGAACATGGAGTAGGGAAGCTGAGAGAGATTAGAGCCTGGCACACAAACCCCAGCATGAATTCCATACCCAGCCAGTGCTGCCAAGGGTTTTTGTTTGCAAATTGCCTGCAAACAGATAGGAGAATTCCCCACCATATTTCTTGTTTGAAATTTTTTTTCAAATTTCTTCATGGTCTGAGGATCAGTTGGAGTCCCAAATGTGATTATGGAATCTACAGTTCCCAGTCACACAATTCCCACTGGCCAAGCCGTGGCCTTTTGATGTTCCTGCACCATAAATACACTAGAAAGGAGTCTGAAAGTCAGTTTTAAAGCTGGAAGGGAACAAAATCATCCAGCTGGACTTCCAAAAGATCTGTTGGTTGTTGCTCAAACTTCCCCAAAAAGCAACTTTTAGGAAAAGTCAGTGCCTGGATTCAGCACCTTGGAGTGGTGAAGACTTCACTGCCTTCTGCAACTGGCTGAGCTGAGGTTTAATTCCCCTCCTGCTGAATTTGTATCTGGACGTTTCTCATCCACATTCAGCTCTTGTGACAGCTTTGCTGAAGATCCTTTGGCTCCCTGGAGCTTCTCCCACTGTGGCTGCCCATGGACCAACAATTTTCCTCCATTCCAAGTGCTGCACTTGGATTTTCCAAAGCCAAGACCCTTCATTTGCAAATTTGAGTTCCAAATCAAACCAAACTTGGATCGAAAGAAAGCAAGAGAGCACCTCTTCTAAAACCCAACTGGCCCACCACAAACTGGGAATTTTGTGACCAAGGAGAGGTTTTGAAACATCCCTGGCAGGGAAGATCTGCAGGAAAAGTTTGCTTTCTGGGAAAATTCATGCTGGCAGAGCTCAGCTGGCTCTGTTCAAGGTGAGTGAGCACAAAAGGGTCAAGCTGCAGCTGTCTTTGGAATTAGAATAAATTATCCTCTTTCAGATGCCTCCTTAATGGCTCTGCTCTGCCGGATCCTGCTCCGACCACACGCAGCTCGGAGGTGAGCTGAGACTGCTGCTAATAATCAGCTCATTACATCCATGAATTATGCACACAGCCAGGTTATGCAAAACAAGCCTGGGATTATTATTAAACTCCTGACACCAGCCCAGCAGCTGGAGGCTCCCTGGCTGTCATCCTTGACTCCTGGTGAACATGCTGGCCAATATTGCCTCCGTGTGACTCCGTGCTCTTCCATCTGTCTGCACAGCCCCACTTTTTGGTTTTTTTTTCTGTCTCAGGCACCTTTTGTTAAAAGCTTGTTCAGTCTCTCACAGGAGATTGGCATGTCCCACGCTGGGGCCACAAATCAGGGAAAAAATGCATTAAAACTTCACGTAGACTTTGGGTTTAAGGAATTAAAGATATTTGCTGAGCTCGGGGGGAGAAAGTGCTGGGCATGGCACAAACTGGGATATCTGGTTCTTACAGCTGTGGATTTCCAGTCCAAACTCCCCAGTGCTCCTGCTACCTTATCTCTTCCAGCCTTTGCACCTTTCTGGGAGAAACTGCTCATGCTCCAAACTTGGATCCTGCCTGTGCTGTGCTCTTCCAGCTCTTCCCAGGAGTCCTGGATCCTGCAGGAGCTTCTACATGCTGCTGTTGTCCAAATATTATTAAAGATGAATACTCAAGGAAATTTGTTTTCTACTGTTTTCTTGGCTCTTCTCAGTGCACACTCAGTGTTTAAATGGTATTGGAGAGTGTGGATGAGAGGGAGAGGGGAAAAGAAGGGGGAAGGAGGGAGGGAGGGAGGGAGCACATCTGGTGCTTTGAGGAACTTGGTTTGAAGCTCAGAGCTTCTTCCTCTCAACTTCTCACAGGGCTGTGCATGAAGAGCCCATTGAGGAACCTCTGGATTGACCACACAGAGGGGACCTCTGACACTTTGGGAACCATGTGTTTCATTTATCTGTCACCTTTGTTTACTCTCATTTGTATACTTAACTAATTTGACTTGACACAATAAGGGCATGACCATGAGAAGCAAAAGACATTGCTTAAATATTTCATAAAATGCTTTAAAAAAAGGGAGGCGTGAGAGAATAAAGTCCTGGCTCCTTGGTCCTGCTCGTTTTTATTAGAAAGAAAGCAGTTTGGGGGGAAATCTCCATCATTACCTCAGATTCTGCATGAATGCCTGATAAAACTCCTAAGGATATGTGAAATATCCGTGTGTTCACTAATGGGAATTGATTCAGCATTTGATCCATTTTTAAGCAGATTTAATGACGTTTCCTTGTCTGTGTCTCCCCGTGGTTCATTATTCCATTAAGTGCCATTTAGGCTGGGTGATGTGTGTAGAAGGGAACAGCTTGTGATGGCTTTTGTTTGACAAAGCCCTCCCTGGTGCTCCCTGGGCTCCAAACCATGACAGGCCCCATCCCTGCACGGTGGCCACCACTGCAGTCACATGAAAGATGCATGGGATCAGCTGGGAGTCAACTGGTTTTGGCAGCTGTGCTCCTCACTGATGGATTTGGGGCGGGATTAACAATTTAAACCCAGCCCTTGTGTTAACATCTCCCTCTCTCATTAGCAGGGGCACTCCTGGAAGAGCTGCAGAGAAATTACCTTGGAATAACATGGCAATCTGGGTTGGAAGATTCCCTGCTGGATTTGGGGTGTTCTGTTTTGCTCCTTGGGGTGCTTTGCAATGTGTTGGGGCTGCAGTGGCTCCTGGTCACCTCCCAGGGCTTGGCCTTGACCAGGAGCTGTGGGAGGAACCATCGGGACAGGTCTGGCCTCATCCCATTCTCCAACAGATCAGGTTTAATCTTCCAAGGAGTTCAGCTGGTTCTGAACCAAACTGCTTTGCCTCTTAGGCCCCTTCCTTTGTCTTGCAATCTAAATTTAGCTGCTGTTCAATCACGGCCTTTAACTTCAGCCATTATTTCCTCCCTTTGTTTCTCTTCCCTGACATATTTATAGAGAGCAGCCGGGTCCCTGGGAAGGCTGGAGGAGCCTGGCTCTGATCCTTCCCCCTCCCAGGATTGCTCTCCCTTCTCAAGGACAGTGAGGTTTCTCTCTGTAGCAGCTGTTCCAGGGCCACTCCAGCCTTTCCCAACAGTGGATATTGAAAGTGTCCTGTGGGTGTCAGGGACAATCTCACCTGGGGCTGGCACACCAGCAGGAATCCATCGTCATCCTGACTGGAAATTGCTCCTTCCAGATGTTCCTGGAGGAAAATGCTTCAAACACTGAGGGCAGCAAGTGGATTTTCTTTTCTTTTCTAGCCATACCACGCTGCAAGAAGGACATTGAGGTGCTGGAGCGTGTCCAGAAAAGGGAGTGGAGCTGGAGAAGGGGCTGGAGCACCAGGAGAGGCTGAGGGAGCTGGGAAAGGGGCTCAGCCTGGAGAAAAGGAGGCTCAGAGGGGACCTGCTGGCAGGCTCTGCTCCCAGGGAGCAAGGGACAGGACAAGGGGAAGCAGTCTCAAGTGGTGCCAGGGGAGGTTTAGTGGGAAAATTTATATATTAAGGAAAATTCTTTCATGGAAAGGGCTGTCCAGCCCTGGCACAGCTGCCCGGGGCAGTCGTGGATTCCCCCATCCCTGGTGGGATTTAAAAGCTGTGTGAATGTGGCACTTGGGGGCATGGGCTAGTGATGGACTTGCCAATTTTAGGTCAGGCCTTGGACACAATGATGTTAGAGAGCTTTTCCAGCCAAATGATTAAATGATTCCATGATTTGAGCTGTCCCACGGGGTCCTGACCTCCCAGACAGCTCCACGCCTACCCTGGGATTTGGGACGAGCAGATACCAGGGCCCAAACTGTCCCCTCATTTCACCTCCTTACACAACGTCCCAAGCACAGACCCTGCCCAAACCTGCCCAGAAATCTGCTCCCGGGGTCGCTGGCTCCCAGTGGTGCTGGAATAAAGGAAAAGGGAGTGCCTTGCATCTGCTCTGAGCTCAGCAGGATTCAGGCCATTGAAATGCAGAGTTAATTGGAAATACTCAATGACTGGAGCCAGGGGGGTGCTGGAAATCCTGCCATGGAAATGTTTGAGGTGACTCGACCCCCACAGCAGAGCCACAGCAGCCTTAGGACAGCGTTAGTGCCACCATCACCCACTCAGAGCCACTTAAAGGCAATATTTAAAGGCCCTGTGGAGATTCCTGACTCAATTTTATGCTGCAGCCAGTGACACACATCTTCAGCCTGAGCTCACCCCAACCAGAAAGGTGCTGACACATCCCCACACAGGGAGGGCTTGCTTTGCGTGCAGTGGAGTAAGAGAAAAAAAAAAAATCAATATCACGCAAAATAAAGGCATTTTCAAAAATAAACCGAGCCATGATTCACTTTATTTCAGAGCCTGTGCCCACAGCCCTCGTGTGTAACCTGCTGGCAAAGCTGAGCAGAGAGCAGAGCTGGATCCTGGCCAGTAATTACAGTGATCAGGAGAATTGAAATGTTTTGCAAAGCTTGCTTGGCTTTTATAGGTGAGCTGCAGAACAAGACAGCTTGGAAGTCTCCTCGCCTTTAACAAAGATGCCATTTCATTATTCAAATGAGCAGGTACCGTGGAGTGGTGATTACACAGCTGGTATATGCCTTTCCCTGAGACTCCAGCTCTTTAGGGGATTTTGCTGTCTGATTCCAAGGGAAAATGGGAATAGCAGGGCAGATGATTGCTCCTCAGGTGGGCTGTGCTTGGTGGATGTGATATCTCCCTCCGGAATGCTTCCAAATTCCATGCTGGAGGAACTCAGGCTGCACAGAGAGCTGGGATGGCCCTCCAGAGCTCTCCAAAATGTCTGGCAGGAGATTGGTAGCACGAAGTAAATGGGAAACTGAGGCAGGGAGGGACAGATCCTGTTTGGAGCTGACCCAGCCAAGAGATTGGATGAGGCACAGTCAGATAAATCAGTCTGGGCTGGTCAGGGCTGTCTGCAGGGACCAGAGGGATGGTGCCAGACCTGGGGCATTTGTGCCCCTGGGCCTGCCCTCACCTCTATCGAGGAGCATCATAGCAGCAACCAAAAAAAAAAAGAGAGAAAAAAATGAAAAGGAAACGTTATTTAGGAGAAAAAGCATTAAAAAAGAATCACTTCTTCTCCTTAAGTAACGGCAGCGGAGTCTGAATCCTGCTCATCATTTCAAAGTGCTGACTCATTTACCACTTGAAATGAATTGAGGGCTGTTAAAGGGTTTATAGAAGATTTCATTAAATATGGATTGAGCCAGCTTAAGATGGAAATTGTTATAAAAGCTGGCACTGGCTCCAAGAGCCAAATGGTTCCGTTTATTACGGAGATATTTTACTGCTGCCTCTGGCCCCAGCCCGCGGCGGCCGCAGGATGGAAAACACAGCAGAGTGGGAATGGAGCTGTGACATTCCAGAGGGGGAATGGAGCTCCTGTATTCCAGAGTGAGAATGGAGCTGGGAATTCCAGAGTGAGAATGGAGCTGGGAATTCTGGAGTGGGAATGGAGCTGGGAATTCCAGAGGGGGAACGGAGCTGGGAACTCCAGAGGGGGAATGGAGCTGTCACATTCCAGAGGGGGAATGGATCTGTGCTATTCCAGGGGGACAATGGAGCTGTGACATTCCAGACTGGGAATAGAGCTGTCACATTCCAAAGTGGGAACAGAGTTGTCATATTCCAGGGTGGGAATGGAGCTGTGATATTCCAGAGTGGGAACAGAGTTGTCATATTCCAGGGTGGGAAGGGACCTGCCATGTCCCGAGTGGAAGCAGATCTGACATGTCCAGTGTGACCCTTCTCCCTGCAGGGCTGTTGGTGGTCCAAATCACAGGGCTGATATCACATATCCCAAAATCCCAGAATGGTTTGGGTTGGAAGGGACCTTAAAGCCAATCTATTTTCCCTGCCTTGGCCAGGGACACCTTCTACTGCCCCAGGTTTTTCCAAGCCCCTTCCCACCTCTGCCAGGATGGGGGCAGAGATGGACACGAGCTTCCCTGTGCAGCTCCAGCAGGAATGGGAAGGCCAAGCCAAGATCTTTGAGGTGATGTGAAGGATACAACAGACACCCTTCAAAGTACATTTCTGGACAAACCCCACAGTCTGTGCTATACCTCGCACCAGCTCTGAGCCTCTCCTGGGATTTGGGATCACCAATAAGAGGGTTGGGGCATGAGGCAGTGCCCAACTCCCAGGTTCCCTGGAACAGCAGGGAGCTAAGCCTTCCATGCCTTCACCCTTTGCTGGACCCAACACATCCTGCCAGTTCCCAACCCATCCTGCCAGTTCCCAACCCATCCTGCCAGTTCCCAACCCATCCTGCCTGTTCCCAACACATCCTGCCTGTTCCCAACCCATCCTGCCCATTCCCAACCCATCCTGCCTGTTCCCAACCCATCCTGCCTCTTCCCAACCCATGCTGGCTATTCCAAACACATCCTGCCAGTTCCCAACCCATCCTGCCTGTTCCCAAC
The DNA here is from genome assembly GCA_024734555.1 of Trochalopteron elliotii. Lineage (NCBI taxonomy): Eukaryota > Metazoa > Chordata > Aves > Passeriformes > Leiothrichidae > Trochalopteron > Trochalopteron elliotii. The sequence continues at coordinate 27,146 of JANPWX010000415.1, forward strand.
CCATCCTGCCCGTTCCCAACATATCCTGGCTATTCCCAACACATTCTGGCTGTTCCAAACACATCCTGGCTATTCCCAGCTCTCCAGCTCCAGGCAGTGGGATGCTGGTGTGTGAATGAAAGGGTTTGTCAGGATCAGGACAACATTAATGTCCCCCCAGGCGAGGCACAGATGTGTTTGCACTCCAACACGATCCCGACAATTAAAACAACTGTACCTGCATTTATCATATTGATGGGATGGAACACGCTTGGCTGCACTGAGGCTATTCCAGTACATTATTCATGGGGTCTGATACATTAAAACTGTTTTCATCTCACTTTATAAATGTGTATGGGGTGAGAGGGGCTGTGGGAAGATGAGGAGAAATGCCTGTGGAGGCAAGACAGTGTCTGTCCATCCACTACTGCTGGAGTGACACTTATCTCATCCAGAGTATTTTATTTCATTTCAAACTGAGGAATTCAGCAAGATGGAAATCTTCTGGCTCCAATGTCCCCCACCAGCATGAAACTGTGAGTTTGAGCCACGTGCAAACCACAGAGCAGAACTTGGCCTTGAAGGCTGTTGTAGAATTTGGGAATAGTTTGGGGTGGAAAGACCTTCAAGTAGATCAGAGACAAAACCAGCACAAGTTATGGGACACTTGACTTAGAGAGAGCTGTGGGAAAAGTCACTCTTTAATGCTGAGGGTGAAGGGACCTCTGATAGGTCCTTTCTGATAGGTGCCCAGAGTGTTTTCAGTGCCTGAGCCTTGAGAGCTGTGCCTGGAAATGCATCCAGGATAAAGGCACTGATTTCCTGCTCACATCTACTTGTTAACTCTGACATTCCCAAGGGAATGGGGGAAAAACTCCAACCACAAAAAGAGAGATGAGAAAGAGGCTGGGGGAGGATTCCCTGCTGGGAAAACAGCAGGCAGTGTCATCTGCAGGCAGCAGGCAGGGGTGACAGGCTCCTCTGTCAGGTGAGGTGAGGAGGTGCCAGCCGGGCCCAGGGCCATGGGTAGATCCCATATATCCCACTCTGGGTGTTCCAGAGGGGGGATGTCTCCTCAGGCTGGGCTGGCACCTCTCTCCACATCCCACCTCCTGCCCACAGCCCCATCACTGAAGCTGCAGCTCTTTTATTTCCAACTTGTGTCCCTATTTTTGGCTGGTGACAAGGCTCATCACGAGCTGGTTGTGCTCACAGCCTTGCAAAGCCAGCACTGGTTCAGCAGCACCTCTAAATGAACCCCTCACCCCCAAAAGTAACCAAACCAGGCAAAACTAAAAAAGGGGTGAGGGTGGAAGCCCCCATATTTTTGTGTCCTCCCCACAGTGGCAAATGAAAAGGGGCTGGGTTCGTTACTGACAGCACCAAATGATTAAGGATTCTCATGGTTGATTTGCTTATGTTGAGACAGTTATTTTTAAAACCAGGAGCAAAATAAGTGGCTTCACCTTTGCTGAACCTCCTCTCTTTACAGCAGGGAGAGACAAGCTGAGCTGGCTGAATTTTCTTTTATTGGAGTCTTTTGATTTTTCTTGGACATCTACCTGGAACATTAAATGTCGTTTCTCTCCCTATTGTCCAGCCTGTGCAACAAAATATGAGAATCCTTCACCTTCTGTTATAGGAGAAAAACGCCTTCACCTTGTGATAAGAAAGGATGAGGCACTTTTCCCCAGAAAGGTAAAAGAATTTACAAGTAACACGTTCAAAGATCCCCAAGACTGCAGCAGCAGCTCCCTGAATGAGGAGAGCAGCAGTTGCTGAGCTTTTGCCATGGATGGAAATGCTCAAACACCAGCCCCTCTGGATAAAGAAAAGGAGAAATTGGGCTCCATTTGCTTTCCTCATTCAGAAAGCAGTGATGAGATGTCTGTTTGCTGTGACACCCCCAGGCCCCCTCTCTGTGTCTGACCTTCAGGGATGCTCCTGGGTGCAGATGGGGCCTCCTGAATCCTTGGATGCTCATCCCACCCTGTGTGTCCCCAGCACTGCACTGGGAACACCCCTGCTGGCACCTGCAGTGACACATGCTGTGGCCACCAAAGGTGTTTCAAGGTTGCTGAAGGGTGGCAGCAATCCTTGCCTGGCTGGGTGGGACCTGCAGCACAAAGACAAGGTCTTTGGGAGCTGCCAAATGAGCACCAGCAGCACAGGGCAGGGCTGGAGTCTCTGGGGGGACTGAAAAGCTGTGTGGATGTGGCACTTGGGGACGTGGGTCAGGGGTGGCCTCAGCAGCTGTGGGGGAACAGCTGGATTGGGTGACCTTAAAGGTTTTTTCCAGCCTGATTCCATGACATGGGGCTGTGGCAGAAGGAAGGAAGGATGCAGGGGAAGGGAAAAGCTGAGAGCCAAAGGGGACAAAGGCCTTGCATGACAGGAAGGGTGAATGTCCCTTGTCAAAGTCCCACAGTCACCCCATCTCTGAGACCATTCCTGGGAAATCCCTTTAAAATTAAACCCTCAGACCTTTCCTGAGAAATCCCTTTAGAGCACGTGTGACGCTGTTGTACACCACAACGACACAGACTCCGAAATTCAGAAGGCTGAAAATGACTTCTCTATTTTTGGGATATGTCTTCCTTATATACTATTTTACACAGACCAATTGGGTTGGTGACCACAAGACAAACCTCTTCAACCACACTGGTCAGACCAGAGGGACATCAAGAAGAAGTCCCTCCTAGGAAAAGGAAAGAATAACACAGGTGCAGTTTACAAAAAACATTTCTTTTGTTTACAGAAAATTCCTTGGGGAAAGAATTTCAGAAAACAAAAACACCTCAGGCATGAAACCAGGGCTACACACGTGGGGTCTAATAACAGATGTGTTCCCCATGACAGGCTCTAGGCCTTTCCCAGGCTCTTTTGGGAGGGGGTGTGTCATCCTCATTTTTCAGCCTTTTGATGTTTTACATTTCTGTACTGGAGTTTCTCCCGCATTGTAACATACACAGAGAGTGATGTTTTGCAAATCATGCATTCCATCCAGGGGGAAGGACAAATTGATGGACTTCTGGCTTGACCAGTGGGGTCAGAGAGGTGTCGACCTTGTCCCCCAGTCGCTGGTCAAACTCCAAACCCTATTTAAAGCCAAAGCCCAAAATAAACTTCCTTCTTTCTCGTTTTCACAACTGGATGGTTATTATTTCATTCTGGATGGTGTGAGTGTCCTTCTTTTGGTGTCCATCAGGGGACAGGGGTGGAAGCTCTGTGGCAGCAGTCAGCTCCTGGGATTGACCAAAATGTGGCACAAACCCTCCTTGTCTCCATATCTTCCCATTCCCTGTGATGAATGCCTGGGTGCTCTGCCCTGGGTTTGTTACAGCAGCTGGGGCCCATCCTGGCCAGGTCATATCCAGCCCCTCTGCCCTCTGGCAATGCCCAGCTGGGAACAGACTGCCTGGGAGGGGAAATCCTGGCCAGGCCCCAGAGAGGCCATGACATCCCTGACACCACTCACCCCCTCCTTGAAGCCTGTTCTTGCTCTGTATTTCACACTGAATCCCAGCAATTCTCCTTGGGAATGGGCAGAAAAGAGACAGTTTGGGCAAACCCTGGTTTATCTTTAGCCCAGCCCTCATTTCTAGGAAAGCAGGCTTGTTGTTTTCTGTGTTGTTTTTGTGTCTCTTTAAAGCTGTCCTGTCACTGATGAAGCAGAATAAACCCAGTCATTCTTTCTTTTTTTATTTGTCTTAGATCCTGGTCTTTATTTATAGCCAGAGCCTGGAGCAGGAATGAGCAATCTCCAGCTCGGGGCTGTCCCTGCTCCCTTCCCTAAACCTCATCCCATGTGAGGCAGCTCACAAAGCTTCCCTCATGGCACAGCTCTTCTCTGGAGCCCTTCCAGCCTCCAGAGGGACAATTCTCTTTCATTTTGTGGCAAAGAAGATTTGGTTTTGCAAAATGGAGCAAACCTGTGCAGTGAGAGCTGAAAGAGAGGGACAATCCCTCTTGTTTGCTCCAGAGGATTCTCTTAGTCCTGCTGGATCACAGGAAAATTCAAGGAGTTTCTAAATTTTTTTGAGTTTCCTTTCTGAATGGCCAAGGGATGCTTGGTCAGGATCCTTGTTTCTCCCTGGGAAATGCCCCAGTGCTGCCTGACAAAAACACTGAATAGAGAATTGCAGGACTGGGTTAATTTTCATTCTGAGCATTTAGGAATGAGGTGGAACTTTCCAGCCCTTTTATTTTCCTGCAACTTTTAGACCTAAAAATGGATTTCCTTCTTAACAAAAACTGAGTTTTTGCCCTAGACAGTGCCTGGGGGTGATAGGGCTTTGCAGAACATCACAAACCTCCTGAGACCTGCAGAGCTGGATGTGGAGACCCAACTTTTACCCAGGCAGCAGTTCGGGGCTGCTCCATAATGAAGATTAAACAACTACAAAGTTTTAGTGATGTCTCGGAATTTCCTCCAGGGCACATTAGGCAGAGAGGACCTGCAGAGCTGGGCTTTGATGTGGGAACAGTCACCTGGGGAGGCCCTTGGCTCCATCCAGGAGTTTGGACAAGCAGCTGTCAGGAATAGTTTAGGTGGATTTGATGGCTTGAGGACAAGAGCTCAGACTACAAGACATCCCCAACCCCTGCCAGCTTGTACAGGTTACCCAGGGGCATCCCAAGAACTGGGCTCTGAGATTAAAAATGCAAATAAAAGCAGCCAAGCTCCTTTATAAACACCCGGTGGACATTTAGGTTGAGGATTATGTTGGGGTTCAAGCCCTCAGGGTTTTGATTTTGGGGCTTTGGGGGGGATGTGGCAGGATGGTGTCCCCAGGAGTGGTCACATTTACAGGAATCCTGCCTGCAGATGGAATGCTGCTGGATAAGAAGCAGCAGCCAGTAAATGAAGTGTACGGGAATTAATCTGAGCAAATCCAGTTTGGGGCTTATTAGGCAATTGATATGCAAGGAGAGGCTGCTCTTAAAGCACATTTAGCCCTGGGAGGAGATTTTTGACTCATCTCCTTCAAGGTGCCAGAACTCACCACCAAGGAAACTCTGTAAATATTCCCCAGTAATTTGCCAGAGTGGCTTGGCCGTGGCCAGCAGTCCCCCAAGGGCCAGGGAGAAGCTCCATCCCTGTGGCCCAGCATTCCTGGCAGGCTGCTGGAATGCCAGAGACAACAATTAATGTCAATTGCTGCAGTCACTTCCTCGACGCACTCTGAGCCAGATTGATCCACTGGCTCAATTTTGTTGTTGGGGATAGAATTTCTCATTTTGAGACATAAATCTCTCCCTCATTTATCAATGCAAAGATTTGTACAGTTAATAGGCGCTGGCAGTATCTGTAATTCCACATGCTGGGCCGGGAGACTATCTCAGGGCTAGGGAATGGCCTCCTCTGGAAGGAAAAAATATTATTAGATTAGAAAAGGCAGGAGCACCAATATTTCTGCAGTTTATTGCCAGGATGAATTGAAGTCTTGGCCCTATTACGCTGATAACAAACCCAGCTTCAGCAGGGCCAGGGTGTGCATGGAAATATCTGCAGGAATAACCAGTGATGGTTTGGGATCATCATTTTTTATTACTTGGGGAAACCAAGACCTCTGGGATGAGCAAAATCAGCCTGTTGGAGAATAAACAGTCTCAGATCCACCAGATTCTCCTTGGTGCAAAGGAGAGGAGGCTTGAAAATTGCTGTGGGAATTTCCCTCTGTCCTCCACATTGTTATGGGAGAGGGGTTTATGTCCAGGTCTCCAAGGCACCTCTTCTTCCACCCCTCCAACCCTTTCCCCCCACAGCATCCAGCCCCTCCAGTGTGGCTCTGCTGATCTTCCCCAAGGAAGATCCCTAAATCCATGTCCATCATGGCATGGGGAGGGAGCAGCCAGCTTCCAACTCCTCCTGCTTTCAAGAGCACTTGGAAATGGCTGGGGAAGTTCAGGGAAGTTCAGGGAAGGGAAGGGAAGTTCAGGGAAGTTCAGGGAAGTTCAGGGAAGGGAAGGGAAGTTCAGGGAAGGGAAGTTCAGGGAAGGGAAGGGAAGTTCAGGGAAGGGAAGGGAAGTTCAGGGAAGTTCAGGGAAGTTCAGGGAAGTTCAGGGAAGGGAAGTTCAGGGAAGGGAAGTTCAGGGAAGT
>JANPWX010000415.1:33627-53891 GCA_024734555.1 Trochalopteron elliotii
TATGGGAAGGGAAGGGAAGGGAAGGGAAGGGAAGGGAAGGGAAGGGAAGGGAAGGGAAGCTCGTTTGGCAGGTGCAGGCAGCCAGTGGAACAACTGCTGTCATCTGCTCCTCTGCTCTAGCTGGAATTCCTGGGCGTGTCTGCAGGACATGGACGATGCTCAGAACCCACCAGCCATGGATAATGGACATAAAAATTGTCCTCTCTGTGGTTTCCTGCTCTGCTCCAGCAGGGATTTGGCAGGGTATTCCCCCTCATTCCTGCTCGTGGTGGTTTGCAGGGTGTCCATCTCTGCTGGCTTCACAATTGGATTTGGGAACAGGTTTGGGCACTTTCAGATTAAATCTGGGATAGGCTGGAAGGTCCTTCATGGATTGTGGCAGTTTCCCTGCTTGTGATGCTGCCATGGTGATCCCACACTCGGGTCAGTCACAGAGTCATGGAACGGTCTGGGTGGGAATGGACCTTAAAGCTCATGTTGCTCCACTCCTTCCATGGGAACCTTCCACTATCCCAGATGGCTCCAAACTGCATCCAGTCTGGCCTTGAACTCTTCCAGGAATGGGACATCCACAGATCCTCTGAGCAGCCTGCTCCAAACACCACCAGGAATTAGGAAACAGTGAAATTTTGGTGCTCATTGGAGCCACATCTCCAAATATCTGATCCAAAGTTCTGTATTTTATGGCAGAAAACTGAAGAGAACCAAATCCACCAGGAAAATATCTCAGGCTTGTTTGCTCAGCACAGCAAAGCAGTGGCTGGTGGAAAAGGTGTCCCAGAAAGGACTGAACAGGTCAGGAATTTTACTCCTAATTCCCTCTCTGGCAGACTAGGGATGATGTGCAGGATTGTCAGGATGTGTGGATATCCTGCATTGCCTACAGAGGTAACAAAAGTTGTTTTGAGTAGGAACGACCTTGATTTATTGCACTGGAAGAGGTAAAAGTACACATCCATTAGAAAATGAGTGCTGTGGGCCCCTTATCCCTGTGGAATGTGTGATCAAGTTCCTTGTGGAGAGAGATGAAACGCCCCAAATTGATGGAAACCTGTTGTCACAGATGCAAATTTCACAGGTACGGGAATAAATCCCTGGCAGCCATGGGAGTGCAAGATTAGATTTGTCTGACAGTGATCTTCAAAACACACAAATCCAGGATTTCTTCCCCTGGATGATGCAAAAGAGTGGGATTTTGGCAGGGTGGGTTCCCACTGAGGGTGATACCCAAATCCTGGCCATCCTGAGCAAAACACACGTGGGAGGGACAAGGACACAGGACAATTAATTCCTTCCTTTCTGTGTAGGCTCCTGCTTTGACTTGAATTCCAAAAACCCTCCGGAAGGCAGGGAGGAAAGAAAGGCACCATTTCTGATAAGCCAGGTTCAAAGGGAAGCATGAAATTTGGATGGATGTGGAGCCAGAGCAGCCCAGCCTCAGCTCAAAACCAGCAAACGCCTGCAATATAGATTTCATTTAGATTGAAGGATTTGTTTAGTGTGCATATTAGAAAACACTGCCTTTATTAATTCTCTTCCTTTTGGGATCTTTCCCTGTTTGTTTGGGTGTTTTTTGAAGAGAACAATTTCAAAGTCAATTGAATCCTGAGGGAAGGTGTTGGCTTGACAGGTTTTAAGCTCAAATTTCTTAATTTACATGCAGAGATAGCACGAGATTGGGAAGGGTAAACTTTCCATCTGCTCTAATAGGCATGGGTTGGGAATAAGAGGAGGGAAAAGTGCATCTGCAGGTCTTCAAATTTTAGTAAGGGTGTAAGCCATGGATCAGGCACCACCAAATCCAGTCTATTTGGAGTTTTTCTAAAATAAACAGCACCTGGACTCGGGTGAATGGGAATAAATCTCCTGTCTATGCTTTATTTCCATTTTCTGTGGGTTTTCAAACACATGTGCAAAGTGGGTTTGAATTTGGGTATAGGGACCCAAAAAGTGCCTGTCGTGCCTGTCCCAGTGGGATTTTCCACTGCTCCAGTTGGACAGTGCTCCTTTCTGCTGGCAGTGGGGCACCGTGCCCTCTCCAGGAGCTGGATGGAGCCCAGCACATCTCACTTCACCTCATGTAGGTCAGCCCAGTGCCAGCAGATGGGCTTGTCATGGAGCTGGACTCTAATTCCATCATTCCTTCCATCCAGACACACCCTGGGAGGACGGGGATGCTGAGGTGCCAGCAGCCACTGGGGCAAGAGGTGTCAAAAATAAACTCCTTCTGCCATTTATATTTAAAGTTTCCCAGAACTTCGAGGGAGATTCACTCAGGGGTGATCCAAGGTATTGCAAATCAGGGGAAAAAAAGGGGGACTAAAGTGTGACATTTATCCCTGCCCATGGCAGGGGGTTGGATCTAGAAGATCTCTAAGATCTCTTCCAGCCCAACCTTCCCATCATTTCATGGTTTTTCACCTTTTTTACTAAAAAAAGTGATTTTTAACAGAGTTAAAAACATATTTCAGAAGATGCTGAAATGAAATCTCTCTAAATAACAATTTTCAGCCTCTTCCCCTCCACTCCTAATAACAAAAGCTGCTGAAAGCAGATGATATTTGGAGTCTTATTGTGTTTTCTCCTTTGTCTCCTGGTTTCGAGGGTCCTTGGAGGTTCTCCCGTGTTCCCTTCACTGCAAGGAGAGCAAAGGCCCTGCCCTCCTGCTATAGCACAGGGCCCAAACCTCAGTTAGGAGTTTCAGAGGCAGAAAAATCCCCTTTAAGGGTCGTTTTTGCTGAATTTGACCCCGCACTGACATTCTCCTGGCCTCTTGCACAAACTAAGGTCATTAAACTTGGAGCTGCCTTTGGGTTTTTAGAGAGGAAAGAAAGGCCAAAGACACATTCCCTGCTTCCCCCTCTCTCCCTCCTTCCCCCTCATCTCCTCAGCCCCTGCAGGTTGCTCTGCGAGGAAGGGCTCTGGATATAAATAAACACAAACCCCCTCGGGATGCCCATGGCTGACAGTTCCAGCGCAGAGAAGCTCCCGAAGTTCATAGTTTAATGCAAAAGTCTGAAGTGACCACAATTTATTCCAAATTGCTTCGCTTGATCCGACGACCCCGGGAAATTATCGCTGGAAGGGGCAGGGATCGGTAGCCGGGAGCGGCGGGGAGGCGGCGGGAGCAGGGATGGGAGACAGCTCTGCCTGCAGACACGGGGGTGAAGCAACGTTTGGGATTTTAAAGAGCCTTGGAGAGACGTTTTCATCTTGGGAAAAACGAGGTTCATTTTCGATGTAAATTTTAAGAGATAAGTTTAATAGAAAGTAAGACAACTAGGAGATAGAAAAAAAGCAAAGTACGGCCGGCCACACCTTGCTGTATCAGAGACATTCTTTAAATCCCCTTTCTATTGCATCAGTCTGTTGAAAATTCATATTTTTCCACAAACTAGTTTCCATATTCCAGGAACTGTTTTGCATGGTCCCTCCCTGGGTCTGCCTTTTTAGAGCACGTGTGTTTCTGGGCTGTGTCTTCATTATCACCTCCAGCTTGGGCCTTGGTCCAGACTTTCTTCAGATGGGAGATGCTGATGGTTGGTGTATCAATGGCAGGGTCTTCTCTACATGTTCACTGGATGTTATCCCGACCAAACAGACAGTTTAAGCACACTATATCAACTACTACCACTATGCCTATTTTTTCTTTACTAATAGCAGAAATAAAAACCTTATATTCTTAATACAATGTTATTATTCATATAACACACACCTTGCAAAAAGCCAACTTTATAATATACATCTATAGCACTCTGGAGAAGCTCGGGGATTTGAAGCCCATCATCCCACGAGAGGGATCAGTGGGGATTGGGCTCCTCTGGCCGTGCTTGTCCCGTGGCATTTGACAGGCAGATGGTGCCAAGGATGGGGGAAATTTGGGTTAAATTCCCTGGGTCCCTGCCCACGGTGTTTTGGAGCCAAATTCCCTCCTCTCTGCTTCAGGGCACGAGCATTGGGAATAGCTGTGGGTGTCCAGTGGATTCACAGCACAGTGAGGCCCCTGAGGGAGGATTTGTGAGCATTCCCTGGGATAAAAACCCAGTAATAACTGAGTGGATGGGAGTCCTAAGAGGCAGAGTCTGGATTCTGACAGACACACTGTGGTGTACTGGGATGGTCCTGTGCCCAGCTGTGCCTCTGGAAACCCACAGCCTGATGCTGGGAGTAGGGTCAGGGTTTATTCTCCTGCCTCTTATTTCACTTTTGGTTTTGCTAATTGAGTTCTAGAGGGGGCCAAGGTTGTCTTGACCTCAGCTGTGACTCCAGGGACAAATCCTGTGTCTGTCTGGGCTGGGCTCTGTGATCTCTGCCCAGTCCCTTCACACTCAGGGCAGCCTTTTGCTTCTGCTAAATAATCCAAATGGATTTCAAACCCCCAAACCTTTGAAGCAGCAATATTTAGGATTTCTGTGTGTGCTGGGGAATGCTGGAAGTGGCAGCTTCTTTGAGGCTGAATCAATTGACAGAAAAGCACTGATTTCACTGAACTCCCAAACCCTTCTGGGTCAATACAAGAAAATGAGACTCTCAAATGAAGCTGTGAATGGTTTCTGCAGAGTCTCCAAGTCCTGGCTTCGTGACAGGATTGGAAACAGGAGTCACAGTTTTTCAGGAAACCTGACTCTCATTCCTGGTCATTTCTCGTAACAAACCCTTCTTTTTTCTGCCTTCTCCAATCACGTTGATAGGACAATGACAGTCCCTGCCAAGATCTGCACGGGGATGGGGATGGAGCATCACATCCCACTGGTCCCCAGGATGTGCTGGGATCTGGCAGGGACACATCCCAGAAAACTCCACCATATGAAATCTGAGCCTCCAAGGCACCAGATGATTGAAACCCTGGGTATTTTGTATGGGATTTGAGGGGGATAAACCCTTCTCTTGATCTAAAGCCACCAATGTGAGTGACATTCCCAGCTGGCACGAGGGAGTTTTGTTCCCACTTGTCATGGCACTCACAGAAGTCATTATTTAGTCCATTTTGGGAAGGAAAAGGATACAAATAAGTAACTGCAACTCCTCTTGCCTCTCAAACCTTCTGCAATCTGTCTGCAGCAATACCCTGGTGCAGGAGGGCACAGGAGTGATGGACAGGGATGGAGCTGGGAAAGGTGATCCAACTCCAGAGAAGCAGGGAAGGGAGACTGGGGTGGGAGTTGGTGGCCAATTCCATTGAGGCCTTCCTCCATCTTTGCTGTCCTTGGGGGTCCAAAAGAAGGTTGTCTGAGCCTAATGTTGGGACAATGCTCTCAGGCACAGGGTGGGATTTTTGGGATTATCCTGGGCAGAGACAGGAGTTGGACTTCAATGACCCTTGTGGCTCCTTTCCAGCTCAGAACATTCTGTGATTCCATGATTTTAATGTACTCATTTAACCTTTTTTCCAGAGCCAAACAGGGGCATTTTTGGGGCCACTGTTTTCCCTACCTAAAAGTCCCTTTTTCTCTCTGTTACCCAGATGAACATCAGCACGGCAAACAAAAAGGATCACGGAACCATGGAATTGTTTAGGTTGGAAAAGCTCTCAGAGATCATTGAGTCCAACTGTTAACCCAGAACTGTGAAGGCCACAAAGGCCAACTTGTCCCCAGCTGCCACCTCTGCACATCTTCTAGATCATTCCAGGGAGGGGGACTCCAACTTCCCTGGGAAACCTGGGCCAGCGCTTGAAGTCATGAAATCCCACTCTCCAGAAAATCCCCTCTTACACTCTACCAACTTCTTGCACCTTGAGATAGCAGCAGGAGGCCTTCAAATCCCTGTCCACACCATCAAACCCCTGCTCTGAGCTGCTCCCCTCCTCTCCTCCCCACATTCTGGCACTGATTGGGATGTGGGATCTTTCCGAGGAGGAGGCAGATGCTGGTGCCATTACCCCGAGCCGTATCCCGCTCCACGGGAAGCCCATCATGACTCCAGTGCTGTTCCTTATGGTATCCAATGCTCTCCATCAGCATGGAAATCGCTGCCTGGCTGCATTTAATGCCCAAATAAAGTGGCTCTTTCCCTGCTGGAGATGAGTGCTTTTCCTGCAGGCAGATTTCCTCAAGCACATGTCCCAGGGTGCTTCAGGGAGCGCCGCCGGCGGGGAGGATATTCCAGAGTCACCCGTGGGCCTCTCTCTAATTAGACTTAAATGAAGCTGTTTGATAAGGAAATGCCTCTCCCAGCATTAGGAATACAGCCGTGGAGAACAACACCAGCTGGGGAAGAACACCCGTCTCAGCCCAGCAAAGATCAGTGCTGTGGCTAAATTGCATCCCGGCCCAGGAACTGGGGGATTTTTGTCTCCCAGCACAGCCTTTAGATGAGGAAATCAACAGCAGGAAGTGTCTCTTAATTTGCTAATAACGGGAATGTGACGGCGGCTGGAGCGCTCCCGGTGACTCGGGCAGGATTGGGCAGGATTTGAGCAGCGCAGGAAGCGCAGCCCTGGGGTAGCAGATGGCACTTCCACATCTCCCATCAAAATGCAAAGTTCCTTAATGGCTTTCTGACACAGAGCGGCACGGCAGGAGCAGCTCGGGCTGGGAGCGAGCGCAGCGAACGGGAATGAGGGAACCGGGAGGGACCGAGGGCTGCTCGTCCCTGTGCCAAGGCAGCCAAAGGCAGGACTGGGATGCAGCAGGGAAGAAGGTGCTGTCAAGGGCAGGCCTGACAGCTGCTCATTCCAAAGGCAATTCCCTTTATTGCCCATTGGCTCAGACAGGGCTCCCTTATCTGGGGCAAGTGGCCGTCTCTGATGGGTGATAACGGGAGCGCTTTAGAACTGTGCAAAGAACAATTCTCCATTTGCCAGCTGACCTGGAATATCAAGGGAGAGGGGGAAAAAAAGATTATTGATCTAAAATAGCCCTCTTTTGGTCTATTTTATAACAGTTGGAAGGAGAAAAAAAAAAAATCTCCGAGAGCTCCCAGTTCAATGAATGACAAGGGAGTGGAATTTATTATGCCAGTTCATTCCTTTCTGAATGAGGGCAGGTGTTTTTCAAATGAAACACTTTCCCCAAATGAGCAGAACAAAAAGGGATTAAAGACACAAAGGAAGCTGTGGCTTTTCCTGCTGATGGAGATTTGTTTTCGGTATCACTCAGCACTTTGTTTTAGAGGGCAGGGAAAACTTCCATGGACCTTTTTCTGAATGCCTCTTATTGGAATTCAGAATTTAAGGAGTTAATTCCCACTTTCCCTTTTCAAACTCCAGTAATTTAATTTAATAGTAGAAAAAGGAAAAGAGTGACACATTATTGAGTTTACATGACAGTCCAAAGACATTACAATGATGGGATTATGTGCTTTGGAGTAGCCTTATCATCCAAACTCCCACACGAAGGCAGGAACAGGAAGAATTCTTCACTCAGTCCTTAGCATTGCTTGTCAGAACGAGGATGGTTAATTAACGTGACCTTTTTTTGCTTTAAAGGGAAAACCCAGAAAATTCCATCTCTCTTGCATTTGTTTGTAAAGAAATGAAAGAAACCCTAAAATACACTGATCACTGAAGGCATCAAAGGATATTCTGGAGCCTTCTTTTCCCTCCCCACTCCACAGGCCAGAGGAAAACAAGTGTGAGAAGAAAGTCTCTGGTAAATAGAGCTGCTCTGCACTAAATAAAATACGAGATATCACATGTGGTGTCAAGTCCAGCAGCCTCAGTTGTGATCATTTGGCTTCCACAAGCAAGAAACCTTGAGGGAGACCTTCAGAAAGTGTAAGCTGATATTTAATGGAGGGCTGGAGACAGGAGCTGGGAGCAGCTGGATCAATAAACACAGGCTCATCCAGAAACCTCCACATGTACCCACAAAAGGGCAAAAAGCAGTAAAGAAATGCCCTGGAGAACAACACACGGGTGTAGCTTATGGATCATCCCTTTCCAACCAAGGGAAAGGAAGGGGAACTCTTCAGCAGCGTTGAGTCATCCCTGACTCCAGGATTCTCCCCAACCTCTATTTCACAGCATCAACCTCTTGATTCCTTCTTGCCAGGGAATAAAGCTGCTGTTCAAAGCTCCTGGCTCCAGGGTTGGGCTGGAAGAGCAGCAATGTTCAGCCCCTCTCCGGGGAGGCTCTGCACAAATCCCTTCATTAGGAGCTGGCCGAGCGCAGGTATCACTGCTCTGAGATGCAGCACTTCATCTTCCTTTTATGTTTCATCTCCTTCTTCCACTCCCACGGGTTGAAAACATTTCCTGCAGGACTCCTCACGCTACAAAGAAAGTTCCTCAGTGTCAAAACTCAAAAAACAGGAGGTTCAGGCTTTGCTTCATGTGAGGATAAAGTGGGATGAGGCGTTGGGAAGAGCCTGGAGAGCAGACAAGGAGCAAGGACACGCTGGTGTCTCCATCCTTTTCCACCCAGGGAGCCACAGGTAATGCTGGCTGTGGAAAGCCCACGTGTGTGACTCCAGCAGCACTTGGAGCTGCTGTTTCCATCCCAGGTGGCTGAACGCTCTATTTAACTCATTTCTAAATATACCTTGCCCAGGCAGCGTCTGGCGAGGGCTCCGCTCCTGACCACAGGCCAGTTATATAAAATTGTCACCTCGGCTTCTCTCCCTCAGCTCAGCACAGCCCAGGCAGCCTCTGTGGTCCTCCTGCTCTCATTTCCACTCATAAAAGCCAGTAAAAGCATTGAGAATGATTCCTGGGTGTTTTTACCTCCCAGACAGGAGTAGATCAACTTGGAAATGCCCTCTTGGGTATTCCAAACCCTGACTCATCCTGAATTCCACCTTTATGGACAAAAACAGTGCAAGGAAGACATCAACCACCTCAAAGGGACACATTTTTGCACCATTAAAATGTGCCTTCTGCCTGTTTGGTTTGCAGCTTTATCACCTCACTTCAGAACAGATGGAAATGGGAGGAAAAATTCTTATAAAGGTTTCAGCCTTTAACCCCAGATTTACTGGGAATTCAGGAAGAGACAAGTTTTCTTTGTTCTGGCCTGAGTTGAACCATTTTTCCGTGCTTTTTTTTTTTTCCCTCCAGAAAAGGAACGCCAGGTTCTGAGACCCTCTCACCCTCAGCAGAGTGGGAAAAGCTGTTGGAAGTGGTCAGGTCCTGTCAGCAGAGCAGCTGAGACACTCAGCACGTGGCTGGTGGTGGATCTCACTTGAGCGTTCTGAACTGCTCCCACCATCTGCATGCATGAGGCTATAAATGGAACAAACCACTTGGATCCTCTCTGATTTTGTCAGAAATCACTTCAGCATCCCCATAACAACCACAACCATACAATCAGATGTCCAGGGAATGAATCCTTCTGTTCTGGAAAGTACAGACACTTCAGGGGCTGCAAAGCCTTGGCCAAGGCACCTCAAGGGACAGGATGTTCATCCTCTCCCTGAGCAGATTTGCACCAACACGTCAAACTGATTGTCCAAGCAGGGTGTAAGAACCTCACTAGATTTGCCTCTGTGTGTTTTGTCTTCCTTGTTTTTTTACTGCAGAGGATGAAGGCAGCTACAGAAAGTGTTATCCAGAAAAGAGGAATTCTAACACTGACTTGCCTAAAGGTGACAGTGCTCAGGTCAAGAGCAAGAGCTCATCCCACCTCAAATCCCACCTTTCTCTGTTTCCTTTACATCCCAGTAGGCTTGGGAGGTACGTGAACCATTGGAATGCTGTGGGATGTAAGGAAGAAATTCTCCCCTGTGGGCACCACAGGGTGTCCAGAGAAGCTGTGGCTGGCCCTGGATCCCTGGAAGTGCCCAAGGCCAGGCTGGACAGGGCTTGGAGCAACCTGGGATAGTGGAAGGTGATGGAAGGTGGGACTGGGTGGGCTTTAAGGTCCCTTCCAATACAAGCCCTTCTTCAACTCCATGATTTTATAAAATATGGTTCCAGTATGAAAACATCCTCACCTGACTCATGAATGCTTAAAACCAGATCAGATTTTAAAAAGATGCTCATTCCATTCCATTCCATTCCATTCCATTCCATTCCATTCCATTCCATTCCATTCCATTCCATTCCATTCCATTCCATTCCATTCCTTCAACAAACTCTTGTCATTGACCTTTCCCCCAAAACTCCAGACATGTTGAAGAGCTGCAGAAGACAGATTGTTTAGGGCCCATCTGAGATTCCTGAGTGAGTTTTTTCACATGTGGGAGCTTCTTGGGCTGGATGTGAACAGCTCCTACACCAGCAGCAGCAGTGGCTTCACAGCCTGTGCCAGCCTCTGCCATCAGCTGCATCCAGGTGGATGAGCTGAAGGTTTTCCAGCTCATGGGACACAAGCTGTATCCAAAACCTTGGGCCAGAGGGAAAACAGGCCATGAAAGGCAATGACTGGTTTGTGTAGAACCAGGAGAGAGGGAGGCAAGGAGAGGAGGGTGTGGCAATGGTCACCAAGGAGCTGGGAAAGAGGAAAAAGGGGGATTTTAATGCTTCTCAGGAGAGGAATTCAGCACATTGGGGTCAGAAAGCTTCAAATGACAAAGGGTTGGTGGCTGTGTCTGAGAGTGCACTCAGATTCAGGCCTTGCTGGTGCTTTTGAGAGTCCAGCTGAGCTGGATCCGTGGATTATTCCTCCCTCATCTCCTCAATCCATGACCAGACCTTTCATGAACCTGGATCTCGTGTGCTCTCCTGTGCTGTTGAACCCTGCAGGGCATCCTGATGTGAAGAAGTGCTCCCAAGGTTCTTCAGAACCTTCAGAAGAGAACTGGCATAATTAGTCTTAATTTATCCTCAGTAATTGCCTGCGGCATCCGTCAGCAAAGAGGGGGTTGGAAATGCAGGACGAGAGATCCTTTATTTTTCATTATTTATTTTCCTTGACACAGAAGTTTTCTTTCTGCAGGGAAGCTGAACTCGTGCAATAAATAAACAACACCAAAAGTTTCTGGGGAACGTTCTGATTTGATTAATTTTGCCACAAGGAACTTCTAAGTAGAAAAAAAATAAATCAAATCTGTAACTAGCAAAGTAATTTTCATTTTTAAGTTGTCATTCTTTGCATTTTTCACAGAGCTCTTCCTACCTTGGGAAGAGCAAGGAATGCTCTTGAACGGATCAGCTGTTATTGGACCCCAGAAAACCTCTCCTCCACCCACACTGAGCAAAGAACTCGTGGATCTTCCTCCTCCCAGATCCTTGCTGCAATTGGAACATGTTAAAAATATGGATACACCCAGGAAAGCCGGATGGGGACTGGTGGTTGTTAACTGGGAGCAGGGAATAAGATTTTCCCTCCAGTTCCAGAGATGCTCCTCACAGGATTACAGCTCCCTATTTTTTCATTTACAGCTTTTCCCTCTTGTAATGCTCATATTTTGGGACATGAAGTCATTGCTTGAAGCCTGAGATTCCTGCCTGAGTTTTTCCACGTGTGGGATCTTCCAGGCTGGATATAAACGTCTCCTCCTTGGATCAGCTCTGCCCCAAGCACAGCCTCTTGTTCTGCTGTCCCCAGGCTGTATCCAGCTTCCTGCACTGCTCCTTGCCTTTGGATCTCAGGGAATTACTTTACAACATCTTCCCATCTGCTCCAGCCTCGGGATGCTCTCGGGAGAGGCAGTGCTGCCAGCCGGGTGTGCTGGGTGGTGATTGAAGGGCCCTTGGAGCTGGTGCTTCAATGATCCCTGTGAATCTTTCATGCCCCACACTGAGCTGGGAAACAAAACATGGAGGAGTCCTGCAAAGGAGGGAGGGAATTCTGTGTCTCCACTGAGCTGTTAAATCCAGCATGGATGGCAAGGTCTGAAATGCACCAGTGCCAGGGGTTAGGTTTGCCCTAACACATAGGAAAGGCTATGGGAAAGCATTTAGAAATATTTAGGCTCTGTCTAACCTGGCATTTTTATTTTCCCACAAAGCAGGCAGTGCAGAAGCTTTCCAGGGGAAGAAGTGTTTCAGATGATCAGGGATTCCTTGGGCTGCACAGAGCTGCCTGAGATGCAGTGGAGCATCAGCCCAACGTGGCTCCAGGGGATAAAATCCCATCCCTTGGACACCGCCCCATGCTGAGCCTTTGCACTTCACTGCCTTACTGCTGGCAAACCCTTTAAACTGCATTGGTTCCCATTTAAATCACTTAAATCCAACTGCATTTCCAGTGGCAGGTGGGAACAGCAGCCAAAATTTGCTGCTGCCTGAGAGCTCCTGGTGCCAGCAGAGGTGGCACTGCCATGCCAGGGAGTGTCCCCACTGTCCACACCCAAAGCCAGCCCAGCAGGGGTGACCTGTTCCTGCCCCAGCCCCAGGGGTGGGGATAAAGTGGTGAAAATGCACCAATATTTCACCAAAATTGGCTTTTTCCATCTATTCTCTTTTTAACAGCTCCCACACACACAATCAGCAGCCACACAGCCGTTGGGGAAAAAAAAAGTGCTAGAAATGACAGCAAAGTAACAGAAAAACTAAAACATTTTCACAGCCTTGTCTGCTGGTTTTAAGTGCATTTCACCACAGCTCAAAATTACATTATTTAGTATCAATTATCCTTCGATTGAAGCTTGGAGAGGTGGCAAGGCGAGCGTTTTTATCTCATTAGCATGTCTTGCCTGCTAACCATTTGCTGTATTCCCTCCCTTTGATCCTGTCTTTGATTATATTGTGTGACAAAAGCCCGTGTAATCTACCATTATTTCCATTAAGAGCAGAGCTGCCCTCCTCTTTGACAAGGCAATTTATCCTCATTGCGACGCCTTTGTGCAGCCCGGCCGGGTCCCCGCCCCGGCAAGGGGGGGATTGGCAGGTGTTGATCCAGCCCGGGTGGCATCGGGACCCCTCAGTGTCATCCAGCAGGGCTGCAAATATTGACATTTTAATGTCAGGGAGGGAGGGGATGAGCCGTGCCAGAGGTTCGAGCCGTTCTGCTCTCTGCCCCCGGGAGAGGCGGAGGAGGGAGATGCAGGAAAAGGTCCTCGAGGAGGTGAGAGCCATAAGCGACCCGTGAGCATGAACAACTTGTTTTTGAGCCCTCAACGAGCTGTATCTGCCCCTCAGCACCCATTTCTGGTGCCCTGCTTGGTGCCCAGACCCAAATCTGATTTAGAGCAAGAATCCTGTGATCTCCGTCCGTCTTTCCAAAGTCACTTTGAGAAGCCAAGTTATTTATTCAGAAATATCCTTCCTACTGGCACTTCTTTTCACACGATTTTGCAGCCACAAGCTGGTGCTGAAGCCAGAGTAGATCTGCCCAGCCCGATTTTAACAAACTAAATCAGGCCTTATGAAATAATCAGGTATTATGAAAACAGCTTGAATAATTTTGACCATTATTTGACTAATCCTGAGCCATTCTTTAATCTCAGTTTTAAGAGTGATGCTCCTATGGCTAGGACTCGATGGCTTTAAATTGGATGCCCACACGAGGTCACAGCCCAGCATTTTCCAGGGAGATTAAGCAGCCCTGGCTGCTTTTTTCCACCTCCTCCAAGCATAAACACCTATTTCTGCCCTCAAAAGAGATGCACTTAAAATAAACCTCCGGTGTCATGAAAATACTGACTCTGGCACTCCAAAAGGATAATCACGGTCCTTAACTTGAACACAGTGCCATGAGTGCTTATTATTTTCCCTTGCCCTCTTGGTCTAAAAAAGGCAGTGGGAAATGGATCCTGCTTGGAGAATAAAGAGGGGTTTGGTGGGAATCAGTTATCCATGGAAGAGGAGAAAGCATTGAGAAGGGGGAGTGGGAGTTAACTGGGATTGAAATCTCCTGTTGGAGACACAAGATGTTCAGGTCCAGGTATCAATTGCTGCCTCCCCTCCTCCCTTTTCATTAAAATTTCTCCCTTTACCTTAAAATTGAAAGCAAATGAGTGGTCCAAGGTATTGAGCTCCCCTTCAAGGCTTGTGGGGCCTGACATCCCAGAGGAATTTATCCTGAATTAACCCTGGGTCATGGTGACCATGGAAAGGGTTTGCAGGTGTGGGTTCCAAGCTGGAAAAACAGCTAGGAATTCTAATTTTAATTCTTGCATTCTAAGAACCTCCTATGAGATTTTCTGGCCCTAATTTGGTGAGGTACCAGGTCTCCTCAGCACCTTTGTGGAGGTCAGGATGCAGATAAAGGATCAGGAAAGCATTCCATGCAAAGAGCATCCACCTGTGCCTCAGCTCAAACACAAACAGCTCCTTCAGCTGATGGAATGGAAATATGATATGGCAAAAGCCCAGAGTCTCCAGAATTAAAGCCTGCAGAATATGGATTTTTATCTCTTAAAACTCTTTGATTAAAAAAAATTTGTTTAAAATAAATTGAATATTCATAATTATTTTCTTATGAGTTCCACAGACTGATTTGTCTCAGAAAAGTCCAGATCTGACTTATGAGATAAACTAAGTGCAAACTCTGCTTATTCATGGCATTTTCTCATGTTTCAGGGAGATCCTCAACACCATAAAATAATCTTAGAAGAGGGTTGTGGATTATCTTTGAGCTGCAAAGTCCAGCTGTATGGAACAAACCTGGGAACAAGACCTTTGTGCAGGGCAAAGCCCTCATGTCCTGCTCCCAACATGGGTGAGACCAAATTCCTTGGAGAATCCTGATGAGAAAAGGAGGCACCTGCAGCAGGAGATGCTCCAGGCACAGGGAGAACCTTCCCCTGCTGCTTTGGAGCTCAGCAGGACAGAGTTTTTTATTGTCTGAACATGGAGGTGTAATGAACGTTAGAGAATTTAGAGCACAAAAGTTTTTCTAGACCAAATTGCAGAAGAGTTATGTAGAGAAAAACAGAAGTTTGCCATTCTCCTCAGTTTTGATTTGAGTAAAATAATGATAATAATAATTAGAATAATAATAATAATAATATTAGAAATAGAGGGGTGAGAAAACCCCAGAGAAGGATTTTTGGGCTGAGCAGTGTCCACATGGGGGTTTCCAGCCCCGTGTGTGTGTGAGGAATCCCCTTGGAGAATGTTTGGGCTGCAGCCCCAGAGCTCCTCAGCTCTGGTGGAGAAGTCCCTCCCTGGAACCCAACACTGGGAGGCAGAAGGTCAGGTTCCATTATCCCCAGATCCCCCTGGATTTCCAAATCTATGCATTTTAACTGCTTCTTTCTCTTTTGCTTTTATTAATTCATAAATAAATGAATGGAAGGGGTTGATTCTTCTTCTTCTTTTTCTTTTTTCTTTTTAATCTTTGAAGTGCTTTTGAAGAAAAATAATTGGCAAAGAACCTGTCCCTTTCCCCAGCAGCTCTGTGGATTCATTTAAGTTTTATAAGTGCTATTTCTCTTAGAATAAATCTTTATTAAAAATGACTGTAATGACCCTCATTTGGACAGGAGCACCATAACCCCAAATCCTACTCTTCCTATTGAGAACTTTACCCTGTAAAACACAGAGATTCATCTCCAGGGAGACTCAAAATCAAAAAGAAAAGACCACATAATGAACATTTAGGAATTCACTGCTGATCCCTGCACTCTGGAAAAGCTTCCCATTTCCTTTGGCAGTGGGAAGCAGAAGGTGTTGAAGATGGAAGAACACAACTCTTCCATCTCACTCTGCAGCTTCAGCTGAGCCTCCAGCCACCCATGAAGGGTTTGGATCCCTGCTGGGATACTGAGGTGTTTTTTGGAGTGGGGAAAGGAGAAAACATGGAATGGTGATAGTTGAGGAGGTTGGGCTGGATGATGGAATCTAATGGAGGTGCTGAGTTTTGGTTTTATCACATGGGAAAACAAAGTAAACCCCCATGAATGGTTAATTCCTGGTTTTCAGCCAAAAAAATCAGTTCTGTCTCCCCAGAAAAGTCCCACAGGCAGAGGAGAGCCCAGACCTGCCAGTGGCTGCCTCCACGTCCCAATTTCTCCAGAATTGTTTGGCCTTGTCTAATCCCATTAACTGCTTTTCTCCCTTCCCACATACTTGATCCAAAGCCTGGCTGGAAAATCCTGCTCGTGGGGGAAACCAGAACTCCAGGAAAACCTCAGTTTACATTCCCAGAGGAAGGACTTGATGATGATTCCATGATCTGCACATTGTTTTTGTCACCACTTTTAACTCCCAGGTCCATTATCTGCTTCTCTGAGCAGGGTCTGCATGAGCAGGAGGAAACTTCAGTGCTCTTCCAGAGTGAATTAAAATGGGAACCCAGGTAACTGAGGGAGTTTTATTATCCCTGGAACAGACACTTCCAGGGGGTGTTTGTGGAAAATTAACCACTCCAGGGTTATACAGGACCTAATGCCCCCCTCAAAACCTTCACAGAGCTTTCAAAGTTATTGGGAATAACAAATCATGACTTGTCAATTGACCAATTCCCTCTTTTCCTATGTGAAAACAGGATGGATTTGGCCCCCCTTTCCAAATCTGAAGTTTCTTCCTGCTTTGAGGGATCTGCACCATGGGATCTATTGGATCACAGCCATGATTTTCCCATCCAGGGTCCAGCAGCAAGCCCAGTTTGGTTTTTTCCAAGGTTTTTTTCCACCCTTTAACCATTGTCTTTGGCTACTGCAATTTCAGACCAATATTCCTACCACAATGTGATGAGCAGAGTCCTGTGGAGGGTGGAGTGACCCCAGCAAGGAATCCAAGGGAAAACAAGCACAGAAAAATGAGCAGGCAAAGACTGAAGGCCACTTGTCCCCATTAGGGAAAACCCAAGAGCTTGACTGAAAAATCCTCTTAAAAGGCAGGAAAAAGGGTCTCATTTTCTTTGATTTTTTTTGTTGTTGTTCCCAGACAACTCCTGCAGGTAAGAGAACTTATAGACAGCCCTCTGTGCTTCGCCAAGCACGTTTCCATCCTGGGAAATGAATCATCTCCAGAGCTGACCACCAGCCATGGGGAAAAACATCTTGGAAATCCACACCAGGGGGGAGTTATTGGAGTGAAATCCCAGAAAACAAAGACTGGGGGGGGAATTATTCAGGGCATCCCACTTTAGCCTGGCTGGGAGCAGAGGGGCTGCAGCAACTCCCCAGAACTGATCAACTACTTTCAGACCTGAGAAGTGGTGACTGAGCTCAAGGAAAAAAAAATCATCAAATTAAGGCGAGCAAAGCTTCAAACAAAAAGATGGGAAAGAAAACCAGGAAAATAAGATAAAATGGAAATGGAAGTTAATGGAAGCTTCAATCATGAGGCAGCAGGAGCCACAGGAGGCTGTCACAGTGACACCTCACACCTGAGCTGGCAAAATTGTCCTCTGGAGAGCAGGACTGGGGACAGTGGGATGGGCTTGGGGTGCCTCGGGGTGGAGGGTTTGTTCTGCCCTCCTGCCCAAAGCTGGGCTCTGGACATGGGTGTTCCTCCCCTGCCTCATTGCAACATCCCCAGGGAAGGAGAGAGCTCGATGGCAAATTCAGGGCTGGGGTTTAGGACCTTCGAATCCTGACCGGGGCTGTTTTCCCCCTTTGTGGCAGAGCTTTGGAAGCAGCTGAAATTTCCCCCTCACTCCAGTGGTGTTCAATGGGCTGAGTTACCCCAAGAGGGGATAGGAGGCTCCATGGATCTCCCGTGACACTAAAGACCATGGAAAAGCCTTTCTGCCATGGCCCATCGAGATCCTCAGCAGTTCCACTTCCTCTGTCACACCTTTAAAAGCAGAGCCTTTGCATCTCCTTGTTCCAGTGTTTCCAAGGCAGCCCCAAGTAACCCCTTCACTTCCCAAACACCATTCCAGGCTTCCAGCCTCTCCTCCCCAACACCAAAAATGGCTGAATTGGTTGTAACAGAGTCATGGAGCACCCCTGACAGGAGATCCTCCTACATGGAGGAGCAGAAATCCCTCCAAACCCACCTCTCCAGCCCCAAGCATCCCTGTGCATGCCAGGCTGTTTTCTCCCCCATTTTCCCAGGCTGCAGCTCTCCTGCACAGCTCATTGGCACAACCTTGGCTGGAACTCCTCTTTCCCAGTCCCTGAAGGGTGTCTGCCCTGAAGATGAATCAGATTTTGAGGTCCCAATCAGCTCCCCTGGTTTAGGCAAAATGCATCCATCCCTCTTCCAGCCTATTAAGGGCTGGGATAAACCTCCCAGCTAATGCTGGCTGCAAATCCAGCACCACTCGGGAGATGTCAGGCACCCAAATAATTTTTGTTGTTTGCTAATGAAAGAATTCCTTAGGAGGAGAAAAAAAAGGAGGAGAAGATGGTGCCAATAAAGACACTGAGCTCCAATTAAATGAGTTTCCCTGTCGGCCTGGATTTGTCTGCAGCTCTGAATTGCTTCAGCAAGGTCAGAGCAGGGTGGGAGTTGTGCATCATTCCAGGAGTTCAGCATCGTCCTCCCTCCAAGGACTGCAGAGACCCAGAGGATGCTGAGCTACCAAGCCTTGGTCTGGGGAGGGGAGATCTCCACGTGTGCCAGCCCAGCTCCCTCCTGATGTTTTTGGGATAAAAGCAAAGAGAAAAGCTCAGGTTTCACCCCAAAAGGAAATTTCCTGCTGAAAACTCCCCAAAACCTGGAGGTAAGGAAGTTCTGGCATACCATGTGTGATTTCACAACTGGAATGCCACAATGCAAGTCCACAGAATCCTAGAATCCCAGATTAGTTTGGATTGGGAGGGACTTGAAATCCTATTCCACCACCAGGGACACCATCCCTGGCCCAGGTTGTTCCAAACCTCATCCAGCCTCCCCCACGTGCAGTGATTGTGTTGGTTCTCTGCTGCACAGCCCCCCTTCCAAGGAGCTCTGCTGCTCCTTCCCTCAACCAAAACCCTTTTCCATCAGGATAAACCTCCTGGGAGCCTTCCCATGTAATGAGAAGCCTTCCCTGAGATGGAGTTGGGAAATGAAAGCCCCCAAAGCCTTTGTGTGCTGAAGGGCTGCTCCAGGAGCCTCAGAGCGGGGAACAAAACCCTCCCTGTTTTGCTGAGCCCATTTTTTTGTGCTTTCACAACCTCTCCAGGGAAAAAAATCAACACTGGAGCCCTCCCCTGGCATGGGGATGAGCTGCTGATGAGGTTGGGATGGACTCCTGGTGGCGTGGGAGGGATGGCAGCAAGGGCAGCATCCAACCAGCCCTGGATCCACATTGGTGCACGGGAGCCCCCTTGCCTGAATCCCTCTGGAATTCACCAAAACACACCTTAGGGCAGTTAAACCCCTCCTTTTTAGAGGCCCAAATTCTTCCTTTTCCTCCCCAGGATGCAGGAATAGCCCAGGAATGACACTGTGGAGAGGAGATGCTCAGGCTGAGGATGTGCTGCTTAATTAGCCGTGGCCTTTAAAGGGGCTGGAACCAGGGTGGCCTTTCCCCAGGAGAATAAAAGAGAGATAAATGAATAAAAAGTCATTGATTCCCTTCCAAGAGTGGAAAAGCTGGAAAAATATCAGCCCCCAAAGCGAATTGCAGCCCAGTGCTGTGCCCAAGCCTGATTCCATGGAGGGAATTTGCTTCCCTTCCTGCCCAGCTGCAGATGCAACTGCTCTAATAGGCTGTAACTTTCCTTTCCATTTGGAAGTAATGAGATATAATCTGGTTAATTCCAGTCTTTGAGCTCTTTTGGCGGCCTTTTTCTATTCCCTTTTTGGGGTTTTTTTTTCCCCTTTTTTTCTCTTTAAAGGAAAACTCCATCACGAAGCGAAAGATTTTCTAATCACTGGCTCTAATTACAAAGCAGAGTAATTTGCCATAAACTTTTTGCTTCTTTTTCTTTTTTTTTTTCTTTTTAATTTTTTTTTTCAAAATTGCTTTAAATATAAAGAAGAATCACTAAAAATCCAGCGAGCAGCTGCAGATTGGAGTGGCTGGTGGAGGCAAGGCTGGGGAGAGAAGGGAGGTGGGAGCTGAGGCTTGGAAGGAGATTTTGTGGAGAACCACAGAGATGGAAATATCCTGAGGGAGATGAGATGGAGGTGCCCAGAATTCCCATCCAAGCAGGGTGGACTTTTCCTGGGGATTAATTGGTCCCTAAGTGGGTGTTTGTTGAGGTGCATCAATTTTTCAGGCTGGGAGAGTCCCCAAAGCAGACAGGATTTGCCCCAATCCTTGCAGGAAGCAAACCTGCTGCCAAAAGCTGGAAGAGTTGGGTGGAAAACATCCCAATTTCAAATACCTCAGGACCTGGAAAGATGCTGGAGAGCTCTGGGCATCCAGAACTGGGGGATGTGCATGGAGCAGAGGGACTGAGCCTGCACGAGAGCCCTCAGTGCACACCCAGGGTGGGATCCTGCTGGAAAATGTCCCAGTGCATCCAACACGGAGCCCTGGCATTGCAAACCAGCCTGGGAGGGTGGGGAGGCTTCATTAGCAGCAATCAGTGGTTACCATAGCTACAGATGGAAAGCAGGGAATCCATCATGTGCTGGTGGAGGGACAAAAAGGGGGAAAAAGGGGGGG
>JANPWX010000415.1:53991-110162 GCA_024734555.1 Trochalopteron elliotii
GGGGGGAAAAGGGGGAAAAAGGGGGGAAAAGGGGGAAAATCATCACCCGTGTCCGGACACGGCCAAGAGGACATGGAGGTGGGAGAGGAGATGGGTATGGAAGGGAAGAGGGATGGAGTCAGAACATCCAGGCAGGTTTTTTGCCTCATTCCTGCTCTTTTTAAACCTGTGGGATGTCTCCAGCAGGACTGGAACATTTTGTCAGCCCCCAGGAATCCCCCAGCACTTGGGGGTGAGGTGCTCTAAGGAGAATGGATAAAATTTGGGCTGCAGCTCTTGTACACAGCCTCCACAAAACAACTTTTTAGGAGCAACCTGGAAAAATAAGTCCTGACTGACCTATCTTTAGCTAGAAAAAGGGGAAACTTGAAGGAGCAGCTCCTGCAATTCCTACCCAGGGAATTGGATGCTCTACATTGCTCAGGTGGCTGAAATACAAATCAGTCCAAGCTGGGGCTGTGTGGGGTTTATTACATACAGGCAGTGTTTTGGAGGGGTCATAAATCACCTGTTTTGGGTGTCAAGGTCTTCCTCAGAGCAGGGCCTTGTGTCCTTCCTGCCCAATTAACTTCCCTCTCCACTCTTTGTGTTGCTGCAATTCATTACTTGGTAAAGTCTGAGAGGGAGCTCAGATAAAAATCAGGCTGGGCAGCCCTTCCCACAAACAGGGCCACAAAAAGAAGCTGAATTAATTTAAGAGCTTAAACCCCACAGGCTGTGCCTGCAGCAGAGCGAGATGTTCTGCAGGAAATGTCCCCACAAAGGTTAAATGGCTTTAAAAAGGATTTGACAAATCAGTGTGGAGTGAGAAAAACTCAAAAGCTCCACCCCAGGATGTTGGTGTGGCACTGAGCCAGGCTGCTCCTGCCTTCCTGCCTCAGCAGAGAGCTGGCTGAGACCTCAAATAATTCCTACAGGTGTCTGGAGGCTCTTGCTGCTCCCTCTGGAGAAACCTGGTGAAATATTCAGTGTAGGTGGTGGAATGAATCTCTTCCAAAAATCAGCACCTGGTTGCACATGTCCCTTCAGGCCCCCCTGAATCCAGGTCGCTGACCTCAAGGAAATATGAAAGAATTCCAGATTGAGCAAAACACCTGCTTCAGTTTCAGTGTAAGATAGAGGTTTTCAGCAACTGCTGATGTGTGGAGAGTGGGTGTTTCCTGGAAAAACACGTTTCCAGAGGTTGTTCTGTGCAGCCTCACTGCTGAACACACTTTTCTCCAGGTTTGGCCAAAAGGTCCTACTTATTCCAGGGAATAATATGATGTAATCTGTCTTTAATGAGCTCAATCCTTATATATATAATATATATTATATATTATATTATATATATTATGTTTTGGGGCCTGGTAATGATTTTGGGGACAGCTGCATCAATCCCAACTTCCCCCTCCACTCTCCAACAATGTCCTGGAGTTGAAATTCTTGATGTGTCTAAAAATGTCAGTGTTGGGCTGGGAAAGGATTTACGGCTTTTTTTCCCCCATATCTGGTTACATTCCCCCCCCCCACCCTACCCTGTCCTCTGTCCCCTCCCCTGTCCTGCAAACCTCCCTTTGCAGGAATAACACTCTAAAAACCCCCACAGAGAGATGTCAGGGGAGAAAAATATCCTGACTTTCCCCTCCCATGTCCTCAGGAAAACCCAGAGGCAGGGAAAGGTGGGGATGGAGCTGTTTGTGCTGTGTGTTTTCTCCAGGGGTGGGAATCACCTGGAATTTGTCACTGGTACCTGCCCAGCATCCCTGTGGGTGTCACTTTTCTGGGAACATCCCAGGGTTGGTGCTCAGCTCTGATTAACAGGGAAGCCTTGGGCCATGGGGAAATGGAATATCACTGTCCATGTGATCCATGATGTTAATGGAAGTCATCTGGAATATCAGGTTTTTAAGTGGTGTGATCCTCATGAAGGTTTCCCAACACCTAATCACCCATGGAGCCACCCGGAGCGATGCCAAAGGGAATTCTGTGGCTTTTGGGATAAATAGGGTTTGGGGAACAGGATTTCCTTTCATTAATAATTTGACAACTTCAGCCTCCTTGGCTGAGGGTTTGGGCTTGGGTTTTATCCCCCTTCTCCATCTTTTCTTCCAAATTTGGGGGAGTTTGACCCCAGGGAATGGCTGGAACTGTGCCAGAGCAGGGTCAGGCTGGAGATCAGGAAAGGTTCTTCCCCTCGAGGCTGCCAGAGCTCCAGGAGCCTTTGGACAGCACTGCCAGGGATGCCCAGGGTGGGATTGTTGGGGTGTCCAGAAATTGGACTGGGTGATCCTGGTGGGTCCTTTCCCACTCAGGACATTCCATGAATGGACTCATCAAATTCTGCTTTCTTGTTGCAAGCCCAGCCATGGAAAGGATCAGAACTTCCAAACCATCGAGTTTTTGCTCAAAATTCCCAATGCAAGTTCCTCTTGATGTGCTCTGGATACAACCCCCTCAGTTGGGGCTTAAATCCCATTTTTCCAGGACTTCAGGAGAGCAAATTACAAGTCACAAAAGCAGGCTGGGGCTGGTCCCTTTCCTGCTGCAAAAATGATCCCCCCGTGCTCAAAATCATCGAGTCTCAGGTGCCTCGGCAGTGATTGTGACATTCATTTAATCCTGGCTCTATAATTAGATTGATTTTCCAGGGAAGAGCAGCAAATTGCATTGGAGGAAGTTATCACATTATTTTATTATGCTCCTGATATTTTTTTTTTTTTTTTTTTTTTTTGGGTGCAGGTGAGGAAATAAAAATGAAGATGCACTTGGCAAATTTGGTGCAAACTCTTTTTTTAATTGTAGATTAATTAGCGAGAGTGACAGACTTACCTGGGCCTGAGGAGAAGAGCAAGTAAACATCCTCCCCCTCCCAACCCCTGCTCCATCTGCATTGCAAACTATTCCTTAAAATCAGCCGTAAACAAGAGTGTCTGAAATTCCAACCTCTCAAATCTCTGCTTTTGCTCCAAATCAGGGTGAGAAACAGGGAAATGGGAGATGTGTGAAACTCCAAAAAGCTTCAATTTAGAAACAGCCACTTACATGACACCAGCTGTTAAAAATGTGTGTTAATATCAAATGGCATAACTCAATCCCACACTTAATGGAATATCTGAAGGGTGATAAAATTCACTCTCTTTTTTTGATGTTATCAGAGCAGAAGACGACATTGGAAGGGATTTTTCACTCGTTAAGTGCCCAAATGGCCCCATCACTGCAAATTTGTGTCAAACTCCTCTTAAAGAAGCAAATTTCTCCTTTTTGAGGGCTCGAGTCCACTTGGCACAAACCACACCATGAGCGTGGGTTCCTGCCCTGTGGTCAGGGCAGAGACCTCGGTCCTAGAGAAAATATCCCATTAAAAGATGGGAAAAGAATTTGCAATAAATTGGAGCAGCCCATTCTGGCCGCTGCATTGCCTGAACCTCCCAGATGTCCTTGGAACACCCTCCGGTTGGGATCTCGCACAAACCCTCTGCACTCTGAAAACCTTCTGCCAAGTTGAGAAGTTTGGGAGGTCAGCAGGGGGAGCGAAACGTGCCGTAAAACTCCTCCTAAAAAAAACCTCTTCGGGAGGTTTTGGCATCCCGGGGGTTTTCCCGCAGCTCGCTCCTGCCACCCCGCATCACTCGGCCGCTCTCCCCCCCGCCTCTCCGGGCGGAGGGGCTGCGATGTCGGGCTAATCCGAGCAGACAGCATGCATAATTCCGCGGGATTTGGGGAGGGAGGGATGGGAAGGGGCAGCAGCCATCCCGTCCCTCCGTGGGGCTGATTCCATCCCGTCTCCCGGCGTGTCCCTAATTGGACGGCGCCCTTCGCTTCGCGTTAGGGATGCACACGCAGCGCCCGAGAGGGACCCGGCCTCCATCGTGTCCATGTTCCTCTCCTCTCACGGACAGAGAGAAGCAATTTTAGCATTTTAATTCTGTTTGGGCTTTTTTTTTTTTTTTTTTCTGATGGATACAATGGAAGCCTGGAGTTTTCTCAGGTTTTTGGGTTTTCTTTCTGCCCGAGATTTCAGGTGGTGGTTTGGCTGGTGGTTCAAGTGGGTCTTTTTTGCCCTCTGCCCTCTGAAGCTTTTAGCTTGGCATGAGAATGAAGAGGAGTCTCAAGGTCTTGTTGTTCAAGGTTTCTCACGTGTTTATTATTTCTTATCTCACAAATTTCTCTGTGCCCGGCCAAGATGTTCACAGCAGCTCAGACACAGGTGACTCCCCCCATGATGGGAGGTCGTTACCTTCTTATACAGATAATTACGTGCTTATTATTTACAATTTTGTGCCAATGCCTATCACCTATACTAAAAGGTCATTTCTACTTTCACCCAATCTCCTCTCAACTACGTTGTGCCCAGGTCCCATCAGAAGATGGAGGCCAAGGGAGAACAAGAAGAACCCAGGGCACCACCCTAAAATCTCCATCTTGTCCCCAAGTCAGCTCCATTCTAAGAATCCCAAAACTACCAAATTTTCCACCGTGTCATTAACTGCTGTCTGTCTGTCACACCTTTGTGACTTGTAATTCTTCTCTCAATGTTAGAACCTTTTCCCAAGGACTGAAATCAAAGCCTGTGTCTTCCTGGGCTCTGTGCCAGGCAACCCCCCTGGACAGACCCCCCTGTCCAGGATTCAAACCCTCTTTCTCGGGTCCCAGGCCTCTCTGCCGAGGTCTGTGACCATCCAGGGTGACCAAAGGGATGCCCTGGACTCCGACAGGGTTTAGACTGGCTTTGGAGGGATGCTCCATGCCCCAAAACATCCCCAGGGTGGGATTCTCCAGGAATGGGGGCAGTCTAAAATTGTCCATGTTTTTTGCATGGTTTCATTGTGGGTGTTCCATGAAGAAAAAAACAATAACAGAGATAGAAAATATTCCAGGCAGTGGAGAAGCCCATGGGGATATTAAGACACTCTGGGGATTTTTTTTTCCCCTTTTCAAGTTAAGCTTTACAGAATAGTCCATAAAATAGTGACATTTTTAACCATTTTTGCTCATTGCTTTGAACTTCCCAGCCTTGTCTTCACAGGCACCGAGGCCCAGAAGGGCCAGGAGATGTAGTTTAATGAGACAAGTTTTAAAGGTCACTCCGTGTAATAAATCTGTGCTTTTTAATATTTAAACTTGTAAGGCATTTAAACCTTTAGGCTCCTGGGATTTGCTCCACCAGATCCAACTAGATCCATCAAACTCAGCAAGCCTTTTGCCTCTGGGAATATTGGATTTCTTCTGCTCGAGATGAAGAGGGTCTCTTTATCCAAGTCCATTCATCTGTCGTAACTCAGGTTCCTTTAAATCCTTTAAATCTCTCGGGATGCTGGATAAGGTGTGGAGGAAACCTTACTAAGTTCAAGCTCATGGAGCTCCATTCCCCTCTTGTCACAAGTCAAGAGGAATAAGAGAAATGTCGATAAGAGAAAGGTGGTGCCTCCCAAAAATGTGCCCCAAATCCTCTTCCCTGACCTTGGCCAAGCTCCCTGGCTCAGGTTTAGAGGGAGATGCTGAGGAGGATCAAGGAAAAAAGCAGGACAGGC
Organism: Trochalopteron elliotii; assembly: GCA_024734555.1. Taxonomy (NCBI): domain Eukaryota; kingdom Metazoa; phylum Chordata; class Aves; order Passeriformes; family Leiothrichidae; genus Trochalopteron; species Trochalopteron elliotii. The sequence goes on from JANPWX010000415.1 coordinate 59,505, forward strand.
ACTCAGGTCTTTGATGGAAAAGGGATGGATTTAGTAAATCTGCCCATTTTTGGCGGCAGCTGAGGAGCACAGGTTGAGATTCACCCTCAGGTCGGGGCATTTTTGGAGCTAATTTGGGCTAATTTCAGGCATTTTTGTAGCTAATTTGTTTAAAAATGCCTAAATTACCCCCCAGAAAGCTGTAGGATGTTGTCAGCTGAGCGCCCCCAGCCCTGGCTGAGGGCTGTGCTCCCTCTCTCGCAGTGTCAGAGCTGATGCCATCACCTCCTGGTGACTTTCCCATCACTGGAATCAGGGCTGCTCCTGCTCCCAGCACTGGGAGCTGCTCCCCTGACTGGCAGATTCCCTTATTGATATTGCACTAGGAATTAGATATTCCTGAATTGAATCATTGCCTCCTAATCAGATGGAGGCCAGAGGCGCCGTGGATGGCCAGATAGCGAATTTTGGATGGGTTTGCAAATCAGGCTTCCAGGAACTCTTCATTTTTTAAAGGCATCCTAGAAAATAAAGGCATTTTTCTTTCCCAAGATTAGGTTTTCCCTGGTGCTCCAGACCCTCCTGACTCTCACCTGGAACAGCCACGTGGGAGGAGGGAAGACACGTCCCAAGTCTTAAGGAGAAGAGTCACCAAAAACTACCCAAAAACGGTGTTACAGAGAAAAGGAAACACAGTGCCTTGCAGAGAGATGGACACGGGATCAGGAGCAGCAATCCTGGCAGGAGAAGGACAAGCTGAAAAGCCCCAAAGGTCCAGAGGGCAGCAGGGAAGACCTTTGCTTTCCATCTTCTAAAAAACCTCTATTTATAGAGAGAAATTGGCCCCACTCCTGATCATTCCATGGCAGGCCCATTATCCAAAGGCTCTGGATGCATTGCAGAGCTTTCCATTAATGCTGTGGTGAAGGATGAGCTGTGCTGTGTGCAGGATCCTCTCCCCAAACCAACAGGAATTCCATTAGGAGGCCGGCTGGGAAATGAGGCCTTTCAAGATTTAAATCCTTAAATACGATTTTTTTAGTTGGGGGTCAGCATTAAGCCATCTATTTGACTTCAGTGCTGAGACCTGGCCAGGCCAGGATAATCTCTGCAGTTATCTGTGTTTGAGGTAGAGCCTTATCTCTGCTTGTTCATCTTCTCCTCCTCCTGCCTCCCCACACGGAATTATTTCTCTGCTTCTGTAATTAAGGCAGCAGCTGAGGTCACTTGGAAACTCTGTGCTAAAATATGCTCCTGCTTACATTGAGGCAACCTTGAAATGCCTCCAGCTGCTGCCTGTGGCACCAGGGGCACAGGAATCTGATCTGAGGGGTTGGTCCATCCTGGTCTTCACGCAGGGACCGGGAGGTTGGACTGACTTTGGGGTAGAAATTATCCTATGGGGCCAGGCTGGGAGAGCTGGGGGTGCTCCCCTGGAGAGGAGAAGGCTCCAGGGAGAGCTCAGAGCCCCTGCCAGGGCCTAAAGGGGCTCCAGGAGAGCTGGAGAGGGACTGGGGACAAGGGATGGAGGGACAGGACACAGGGAATGGCTTCCCACTGCCAGAGGGCAGGGCTGGATGGGAGATTGGGAAGGAATTGTTCCCTGGGAGGGTGGGCAGGCCCTGGCACAGGGTGCCCAGAGCAGCTGTGGCTGCCCCTGGATCCCTGGGAATGTCCAAGGCCGGGTTGGATGTGCCTTGGAACACCCTGGGACAGTGGGAGGTGTCCCTGCCCATGGCAGGGGTGGGACTGGATGGGCTTTGAGGTCCCTTCCAACCCAAACCGTTCTGGGATTCTATGTCCTTCTTTGATTCTGTGCTTAAGGAGAACTTCTTGAAGTTTATTTCAGGAGAGAAAACCCCAGTTTTCAGTATTACCACAATTCTGAGGAAGAAGGGAGAAAACCAAAGATGAGAAGTGGCAGCTCTTTCCTTTGGTGGGGGAAAGCAGTTTTTAAAGATTCCTCAGGTGAGATGAGCAGCACCTTGCAGTTGATGGATGCTCATCCAGAGCTCAGGCTGGCTGGAATTACTCCCCACCTGGGCAAACCCTTGATGAGGAAGAGAAAAAAGTGTGAACTTCCCTGAGCATTGCACTTGTGGTTTCCAAAGGCAGAGATTGAGACCCCACAAATCCAAAGGGAATTCAAGCCCAAAGAATTGAAAAGCCAAAGAAGGGGAAGGGGCCAAACAAAAGAAACCCTTTGGACTGGGGTGAGGCAGGAAAGGTGGTTCCAATGTGGGGCAGGCACTTTTCATTCCTTTCTTTACTCTCCCAGGTTTGTGCTGCTGCAGCAGCCTGAGGAATGCTCAGTCCAGGTGTGTCCCTGATGGGAGGGCAGTGAAAGAGGAAATGCTGCCAATATCTAAAAAGGGAAAGCAAAACAGGCACAGGAATATTTTGAGGATCATCATCCTCAGCCTACAGAACTGATCTGGATTTTGTTTTCAGAATCAACCTAAATACTGAAGGGAATAATGTGGGACAACTCTCTTAGATTTAGGTTTGTTATTTTAGTTCCATTTTTGAGGTCTTTTGACTCTTCTGTGCCTGGTGGTGGCTCTTCAGCTGAGATGGTTTCCTGAGAGGGTCCCCAAGCAGAGGGATCCATGTGGCCCATTCCCAGCTGGGAATGGGGAATGGAAATGTGCTCCTATGGAGAGCAGGGATTGCTCAGGCAGGTCTGGGACTGTCTCACAGGGATCCTGGTGTCTGATGAGCTCCTGATACAGGAGATGTTCATCTGCTCCAGGGTTTCTTCCAAGCCTTGTTGGCACCAGAGGAGAAGGATGGGAGAATACCCATCCCCTCAAGTAAAAGGGCAGAGAGCTGTTTTTGCCAAGTCAGGATCCTAAATGAGCTGTGTTTGATCTGTGCAGCAGCAGCAACCCCAAAACCCCTGAATTTGCTGTTGATCTACTGCTCTTCCAGCTCAAATCCTTCCTGGATTACAGCCGGGGGCAACAAGGAATATTTTCTTCTCCACATTTTATTGAATGATCAATCTGGGCTTGAGCCTAAAGCCAAATAAAACAACTTAGGCTGGTTTAGGATGGACAGTTAACCCCAGCAGCAAGAGGGGAGAAATCCCTAAAAAAGGGGGTTTTTTTTGCCATGGAAATTCCTGAAGTGAGCTGGAACTGTGCTGCCTTTCAGAAGCAGACACTCAGTTAAATGAAGATGGGCAAGACTAAGCTGCCTAACATCCAAACCCGGCATTAGCCCGATCCCTATTCATGAAGGCTTTATGTTGAATTAATGTTGTTATAGAATTAGGCTCCTAAGAGGCTTGGAGATGTCACCTCCTGCAAGATGCCATTATTTGTAACCCTCCTGGAATGGTGAATGAGCTCACAAGGACCAGTTCAGCTCATCCCATCACTGGGTGTCCTACAGGAATTAGGAAATGCCATGCGTTGGGTTTTCTTGAACTCTTTTTATTCAAAACCTTTGAAAGGCAGGAAAACTCTTCTGCTCCAGACCCACCTGTGCCTTTCATCTCCATTTTACTCCCATTTCACTCTTGGAGGCATCCATAGGCAATTTCCCAATTTAATCTGCTTTCCCCTGACACTGTTGTACACCACAACGACACAGACTCTGAGTTTCAGAAGGCTGAAAATGACTCTTTTATTTTTGGGATGTGTCTCCCTTTTATACTATTTTACACAGACCAATTTGATTGGTGACACAAAGACAAACCTCTTCAAGCACATTGGTCAGAGCAGAGGGACATCAAGAAGAAGCCCCTCCCAGGAAAAGGAATGAAAAACAAAGTTACAGTTAGAAAAAAACATGTCTCTTGTTTACAGAAAATTCCCTGGGAAAAGAATTTCAGAAAACCAAAACATCTCAGGCACGAAACCAGGACTACATTCCCCTCTGTCACTTGGAGCCCTTTTCCCACCGTGCTGGCAGCCAAGTGTCACTGTGGATTTTATTGCAGCTTGAGGATGTTCACCAAGGATCTCCTGGTGAGTGGTGAACTCTCCAAGAGTGACCCTGTGGACCCAATATTTTCTGAGCTTGAGAATTGCTGAGCTCTTCCCAAAGGAAACTTTTCAACAGTTTTTCTTTTTCCCAAAACAACCTTGTGTAAACAATATTCCTTTCCCAGGTGTTGTTTGCTATTTCTGTTCCTCAGCCAATGGGAGAGGTGTCAGCCCTATGGACCAATAATGTGACTTTTAGCACAACATGTTATAAAAGGGCTGAATGAATTGTAAATAAACCTTCTGATATCTACAGCCTCCTGACTGCAGTCAAACATCTTTATTTCATGTCCTATTGCAACAAGACCCCAGTGTGGAGCTGGTGGACAGCCTCAGTGGCTGATGGCAGCACTGGCAGATAAAGAGTGGTGACAATGGACAGGAGTATTCCAGCTGGGAAAGTCCTTCCACAACCATCAGGACTGTCAGGACAAGGACATCACCCAGATGGAATCAGTGGGGCAATTCCCCCCTCTGCTCATCCCCGCATTGCCCTAAAAGGGAATCCCCGAGTTTCCCCAGTCCTGCAGCCCCAGGGAGGGATTTTCCTGGCCACATCCCTTTGGGAAGGATTTGGGTCAGCTCTCCAGGCTCACCCTGACCCTCCAGCCTCTCCGTCATGCCTTATTGCCTGACTCATCTAAAGGAAATTAAAAGCTTGAAAAAAAGAGAAACTCAGGACTTAATTGAGTCTTAAAATTTTCCAAGTGCAAACGATTTTGACACATGGCTCTCCATCTCTTCCTGGCACGCTGGAAATGCTCCTCCTCTGCTTGCTCATCCAGATGGGGATGAATAACCCAACCTTGGGATGCTGGAGAAGAAATTTGGGGCAGTCCAAACTTAATCCTGACACCCCCAGAAAGGTTTAGAAAGCTGAGGGTGACTCTCTCCCATCCAGGGCTAAAAATGCCTCTACGTGGGGCTGGAAGACATTGAGGTTTCCACGTGGAATGGAAAGGGAAAGGAAAAGGATAATTTCCTTTCAACTCAATGTTGCAAGTGATTAGTGCCCAATATACCCTGGGCAGCTTTAGTCTTTAACATGGAGGTGATGGTGAGGATTTATGGGAGCTCCTGGACAATAACAGCTTTCCAGAGAGGCTTTGATTAAACATTATGGATCCACATTATGCAAATTTATTGCGTGGTTAATCTGACTCCAAAAGAACACAGTGGCACTTAAAAAAGCATTTAAAAGGAGAAAAAAAAAATCAAAGGAGCCAAAGACCAGGGTGTTTCTCAGCACTCCAGGATAGTTCAGGCTTGAAGGAGAAGTCACAGAGCCATTGATGAGCATGGGGGAAATGGGGAAACATGGAGAAAATCCAGGAGTTTAAACAACAGACAAATTCCAACCTGGATATTTCACATTCAAATGGATGCTGGCATTAAATCACTTGCAAACCCCTCTTTTCCAACAGTCTTTTTTTTTTGTTTGAACATGGGATAACAGAATGGTGGGAGATAGAAACGTGATGCCTTTGCCAAATTGGGCTTTTCTCCCAGGGATGTGAGGAGGGGGGTCACCGTGTTTATTTTCCTCCCTTCAACACTTTTTGGTATCATTTGTCACCATCCCCATGCAATAATGGGATTTCTGCCAGCAGCTGATGGCGAGGCCTTCATTAACTTCCACAGATTTTCCTGCATTTCAAACTCTGACTATTGTAAAGCCCAGCCTTATTTTACTCCAGAAATCAAGGGAGAAGACAGATCCCATCCACAGCTTCTTCTCCAGCAAAGAGCAGAAGCACAAAAGTAGCAGAAATCAGGATGTGATGGCCAACCAGCCCTTCATTGACTGGTGCAGCTGCCAGTGGAGTTTTTTGGTGTAAAACCCCAAGGTTTTGGTCAATGGTTATGAACTGGGAGCTTCTGTGGGCAAAGGACCTGGAGTTTTCAGAGGTTTCAGAGCTTCTCCTCTCTCCTGCTCCTCAGAGCTTTGAGAAACCTTCTCTGGTGTAAATCAAAGCTTCTCCCAGGGAGCAGAGACCTTTCTGCTCCTCTGAGCTCCACCAAGCCTTCACTGTTAAGCTCTGGATAATTCCAAAGTCATAACAAATAACAATTGTTGTTTGTGCTCTATCCAACAATGGCTCTGTGCTTTTCTCCAGAGGATATTCCCAGAGGAGGCTGCTGGAGAGAAGGAAATGGGCAATGCTTTAGAGTTTTAATAAAAACAGAAATAAGAAGGTGCAAAATAAGGATCCTCTAGAGCACAGGGAAGATGGAGAATCAGCACAGAGCTAGAGGGTGGCATCTTTGGGATTTTTTTGGGAAGGAATGGATAGCTCAGGGCTGTCTGTGTTTGGAGCAGAAACCACATTCAGCCCCTAAACTGCTGGGTCACTACATTTCTGCTTTCCCCCCTGCCTAGGGATGATCTACAGGATCACTTTGTGATAATTCTGGAGTTTTTAACTCAATTACTCAGTTTTCCCACAAATTTTCAGGCAGGGCCTAATGAACTGTGTCCCAGCCAAAAGCCAGGACAGGCTTAAAGTGCACAGGCTTAAATAAAACTCCAGGCACATTTTCAAACCTGACTGCAAGCTGCAGTTATAGGGGTCAGAGGCCCAGGGGATGAGGTGTCCTGGAACACCTTGGCAGCCCCTCTCCATGCCAGGATGGCACATCCAGAAGCTGTTGGGTGTGATGGTTCTGGCTGCTTTTTCCCTGCCAATTTTGGGATGAATACAAGGGAGTCAAAGTTCGTGTTGGGACTTGGATTTTTATTATTTCTTATCTATTTACAGACTCACAGGCCATGAGCTCTAACTAGCAAGTTAGAGAAATGAGGTAAAATAGAGCCCTTCTCTACCTCTACCAGGTCTTTTTGAGGACCACCTTTCCAATTATGAAATGCCACCTAAATTATTTTTATTTTAAGTTTTATTTTATTTTTTATTTTTTATTTTAAAAAGATTTATTTTTATTATTTATTTTAAATATTTTCTTTTTAAAATTATTTAAATTTTAAATAACTAACTACTTGAAGTCTGTAATGCGCCTCCATCAACCAATTACAGAAAATCACCCAAACCCATCAAGAAGAAGGAAGAAGAAGGTGAAGAAGAAGGACCCAGACAATGCCCAAAATCCTCCATCTTGACTCACATGCATTACTATATACTAAAATAGTATTACTATGTATTACTATACACTAGAATCTTAAATCTCAGTTTTTCACCCTGTGAGACCACACAACACTATTCAAACTCCACACCCACAGCCCCAGTGCCATCACTCAATTTCAGAAACCTGTTCCAAGGCCTCAGATCAAATGTGGTGCTGGCTTGAGGGTCAGCACCTTTTAGCACAGAAAGCCTGGAATTTTCACCCTCCAGGATTCCAGCAGTTAGTGGCTGGTGAAGGACCCCACAAGCTCCCACAGGAGGAGGAGGAGGTCAGCTCAATCTCATCCATGAGGTTCTTTGTGAGGGGAGTTTCATGAGATGAACTCACTCAAGGCTGGATGAAGTGGATTTAATGTCTTACTATTTGTCTGGCCTTGTGTTTTCTTCTGGGTAGAAATAAAATCAGACCCTTAAGAGGGAACTAATTGGGGCAGGGAAGAATTTTTGGGCTGTCAGAGATGGTTTTCCCCAGAAATCATCTCCAGACAGAGACCAGTGCTGAGTGTGCTGTTGGGAGAAAAAGGTGGGAATTATTTGTTCTCTTCCCTCTTCAGGCTTTGAACATTCAAGAAGGTTTTCTCTTCCTCTTCTTTTAAGGACCAGAAAAAGGGGGGCAGGAGGCTGGGAATGGCCCATTTTCCAGTTTTGTCTCATTTCCCTAAAAACAGGATTAATTTTAGTGATGATTTCACTTTCACCCAAGCTCCAGTGCTGAAGCATGAACCCAGCACTCATCCTGCTGCCTGTTGCCAGCAGGAGCTGGATCCCACATCATTCCCAAACCAAAGGGCTCATCCCTCCCCACCAGCTGCCCTTCCCAAGGTGACACCTTCCCTGTCCCCATGCATGTGGTGCTGGGGAGAAACAATTCCAGTCCTGCATCCAAACCCTCCATCCCTGGGGATTTAAAAATCCCTTGGGCTGGCAGCACATCCTGCCAGGTCCCTGGGTTGTGGTGCCAGGGGTTTTTCCTGCTGGATGTTGGTCCATTTCCCCTGCAACACCTTTCACTTCTGTAGCAGCTTTTATCCACTAATCTCTGAAGCACTTCACAAGTAATAATTAATTGAGCTTCATAGACTCTTTGTTCAATTCCAGATTATTAATAAATTACCCTTTATTATTTATAAACACATGGCACATCATTTTTCTCCTCTCTGTTCCCCTGAACCATCACTTAGTCCACATTAGCACAGTTTAATGCCAATTTGGCAGTGCTGCTCTTTAACCCTTTCAAGGCTGCTTGGTTTTAGGGAGGGTTGAAGAGATGTAAGGACAAGGTGGGGGATGCTTGTCCTGCCCAGCTCCTTGTTTGTGGATTAGCCATAATTTCACTGCATATTTTGAGGAAAAGGAGCATTATTAATGCACTTATCCCCACCCAGACAGAATTAGGAGCATTATTCCCCCCTTGCCTCCATCCCTTGCTATCCCCTCTCTAATTCCAAGCCCAAGAGCTTGGGCCTGTTTCATTTTCCCTGCTCTAAGACTCCCCAAAGCTGCTTATCCAAACTGAGAGCCCGGAGCCCCTTCCTGCTCCACCCCCAAATCCTCCTGACCTCAGAGCCACCAACTTCCACTCGAAGCACCCAAACCCCCCCAGATTTTCCTCCCAGGGAGCAGAGCAGGATTTCATTCCCCAGCCGCCTTCATGGACAGAGGGGAAGCAAAAACAAGTTAAGAGAAATAAGCCACGAGATGGTTTTTCCAAAGCCCCTTTTGTGGGAGAAAAGCTGGCAAGGGATGTTGTTAATGGCCCTGAAAGGGGAGAAGGGAGAGCGAGGCTCATCCGGCTCCTGCAGCAAATAGACAGGGCAGGACATCATTAAAGGGCTCTAATCTCTGGAGAGACACACTGGGAAAAGGGGAGAGGAGGGAAAAGCAGCCTGGAGAGGCTTAGGAGTTGAGCTGACCTCCTACAAGCCAGTTACATCCTTGTTTTTATCATTTTTTTGGGGTGGGATGGAGGGGTTAAGGACAGAATTAACCTGCCCATTGCCACTGTTTTCTCTGCTTTTGGCTGGTGGTTCTCCCTGTCTCCTGCTGGGATCCTGGATGGGGATAGGATCCATCTACTCTTTGTCCCTCCATGAAACCCTAAAATCTCCTTCTGGACACTGATTTGGGCTGCAGGGAAGCAGAAGGAGCCCACAGCTGCTCTGCATCTTCCAGGTAGATCTAGGGAGGGTCAGAACCCTGTTTTGTTTAAAACACACTCTGTAGGGGTGGGTTTACTTAAAACCCACCCCAGCTGAAGGTGCAGAACATCCTTTCCCAACTTTTGGCACCAGACAAAGCAGGAAAAATGTCCAAGGGGGAGCCGCAGCCCCAGATTTTTGCTGTTATTTGCAAGCCTGAATGTCTCAATGACCGTGAGCACTTTTCTTGTCCTGTGGTTTGATCCTCAAGTGTTTGGAGGCAGCTCCAGGCAGGAAAAAGGGATGTGCCAGGTCCATCCAGGCTGGCAGAGGAAAGCTCTCCTCTCCTCTCCTCTCCTCTCCTCTCCTCTCCTCTCCTCTCCTCTCCTCTCCTCTCCTCTCCTCTCCTCTCCTCTCCGTGTTCCTGGAGCACAGACATCCCTCCAATCCTGTGTTCCAGGAGGGAAGTGCTCACTTTGCTCTTTTCCCTGGGCATGGGGCAGGTGTGAAAGAACCCAGATGAAGTTAATCCATAAAGAGGGAGAGCTGCAAAGGGTAAAATGCCCCACTGGAGAGAAACCCTGGGTGGAGCATCAATTGATACTGATGATACTGATACTCAGCCTGTGCCAGATTTTGGGATAACATGGCTGGATAAGTCATGAGGGTGTGCACACCCACAGATCCCAGCAGCCACCAAATCCCAAACACCTGGAAAATTTTATATCTTTTATCCCTGTTCAGTTTAGCAACAAAAAGGAGGAAAATCCACCTTTAAGTCTCCATAGCCTCATTATTCCTGAATCAATATCAGGGGATAAAGGGGGAACAGAGTTTATAAAACAGGAATTGCTTCTCCTTTCTAAAGCAAATTTGGTGTCCTGTGGACCACAGTCCTGTCAGGGGCATTTCAGACACAGCAATTTCTTTGATGCTATTTTAATCAGTATTTGGGGAAGCTAAAGAGGGATCCCAGGAATGTGATGGACCTGCATCCCGTGGGAAACTGAGGCACAGGGAAGGGACACTCTGCTTTTGTAACCCCCTGGGATGGGCTCCCTTTGGCAATGGGAATCTCAAAGGAATGGGAATTCCAAAGAAATGGGAATCTCACAGCAAGGGGAATTCCAAAGCAATGGGTATCTCACAGCAATGGGAATCTCAAAGGAATGGGAATCTCATACCAGTGGGAATCTTGAAGTAATGGGAACCTCAGAGCAATGGGAACCTCAGAGCAATGGGAATCTCAGAGCAATGGGAACTCCAAAGCAGTGGGAACCTCAAAGAAATGGGAATCTCACAGCAATGGGAATCTTAGATCAATGGGAATCTCAAATGATGGGAATTTCAAGGCCTGAACTCCCCATCACGGCTTTGTGCTTGCATTTGTCAATGTTGTTTGTTGATCCAAATCTCCTCCTTGGGAGGAGAAAAACGTCCCTGGAAAAGCCCTACTGCCATTTTCCCTGTGGATAAAAGGAAGATGATGCCATTCATCCTTGGCCAAGCACCTGGAGCTCCCTCCAAGGGCAGGGAAGAATTCCTTCTCTTTCCAAACTGAACCTGGAGCCCTCAAGGATGCCCAGAAGCTCCTGAGGAAGCTTTTTCCAGAACAAGGTATTGGGAAGGATGTGGAGAGGGAAGCCAAGGATTGGTTGTCATTTCTCCCCGCATTGATTCCCTTTTTTCCTTTGTTTTATTTGGGGATAATTAACAGCTTTGCCTAATACAGAATTAATTCCTTGTGTCGTCGCATTAATTAGCATTAAAGAGATCCTTATATCACTGTCTGGAGCTGGAAGGAGACTGAATCCAGCAGCAAAGTCGGCACAACTTTTCCATATTCCCCATCGGGATGCGGCACAGAGGCAGAAGAAAAACATCTGAATGAGGCTTTTCCCAAAAAAACCCCTCTCCCAGCAGCAATACAGCATCCCAGAGGATGTTCAGATGGGAAAATATCTCCAGGACAAGGTTGATTTTCTCCCTGTCAACATTTTTCTTCCCTGGAAGCCTTAAAGCCCTGTTGTTGTTATCTCGATGTTATCTAAACCCACCAAATCCACTTAAGACTCTCCAGAACTTCCTCGGGGGCTGGAGCACAGCAGGAGCTTTAGGAAAATTGGCCTTTTTCTGGCATTTTTGGGCAGCAGAACATTGTCCCAAGGATTTCTTTCGCAGGCCAGGCTCTGGGAGGAACCTCTTGGGCTTGGGGTGGGTTTTTATTCCCAGTTTCCTGGCAGGTTGTCCCCAGAATGGGGTGGGAAAAGGGCTGAACTGGGGGTTTGGAGGAACAGGACAGGAATTCCTGGGGCAGTTTCCAGGGTCCATCAGCGCTGGGGGAATTCGGGGATAAGTGCTGGGAAATGCTGCTGATGGGAGGGAGAGGGAAAAGCCCCTCTTGGCCCAACAGGAACATCTCCAGTGGCCAGGAGAAAATTAATCTCCAATTTTCCATAAAAATCACCCTGATTTGGAGGGGAAGGAGCCCATCCCTGTCCTGGAGTGCTTTTTGAAGGTTCTTGGGGAACTCCAAATGGAGTCAGGAACTGCAGGATCCAACATCCCTCACCATCGGAGATGCTGGACCCAGGGTTACAGCTTTGGGAGGAAACACTTGGGATCAAACCTTTCTGGTCACTAAAACTCCTCCTGTCCTGCTTTCTCTCGCCCTTTAAAGCCACAAAATAAATAAATTGGGAATAATCTCAATACGAACCCTGGAAGTGACAGTGGGAGTTAAAGCACAACAAAATCAATGTGGGGCTGAGGCATCTCTCAGCTCTATTGACAGCCCTGCCTGGCGCTTTTTCCCCTTGAAGTGGCAGAATAAAAACCAAAAGCTGCATTCGTTTTTTTAATTAAGATTCCGGCATTATCAGGCTTTACAAGGCAGAGCCAATGCACAGATGAATTCCCATTTAATTAAGCTTTCCAAGAAACTTTTGAAGACTGCAAGATTAAATGTGGGCTCGGATTTCTTGCAGGGTTTGTTGTTTGGGTTTTTTTTGTTTTTATCATTATTATTTGGGAGAAGTTTTAATTGTTTTCCCTGAGCTTGATAAAGAAAAATAAGAATAGAAATCATTATCTGCAAGATAGAGCTTGATGAGCTTCCATTTGTGGAGTAGACTGGATGCATCTTTCTCTCTACAACATATATATTTATAAAATATATATAGTGTGTGTATGTATAGTGAAAACTATGATGTATTTATGGCTCCACAATATATTTATTATATGTATTATTATGTATTTATTATATGCAGTTACTGTCTGTATTATATATATTTATTATATTTATTCATTATATTAACTTATTATCTATTATTAGTTATAATTATTAACTATAATGATTAACTGTAATGATTAACTATTATATTAACAAATATAATAATATATTATTTAGTTAATATAATAGCTAAATTATTCTAAATGCATATAATACCTATCTAAAAACACATATTCTATAAATAAGATAAATGTAAAAATTATTATATTTATTTTTTATATTTATTCTAGATTTTATATAGATATAATACAATACATATACTACAAATAAGATAAATGTAAAAAATATTATATTTATTTTTTATACTTATTCTAGATTTTATATTTTATTATATTTATTCTATATGTAGTATATGTATTTATTATATAAATAAATTAGATAAATTAGATAAATAAATTAGATAAGTAAGATAAATTTAATAAATTATTATATTTATTCTAGGTTTTATATTTTATTATATTTATTCTATATGTATTCTAGATGTATTTATTATATAGGTATTAGAGGAATTTATTATCTGTATTATATCTACTATCTGTATTTACTGTATATGCTATTATGTGTTTGTTATACGTATTTGTTATATGTATTTATTATATGTGTTATGTATTTATTACATGTATTGATTCTATGCATTTGTTTAATATATTTATTTTATATATTTATGCCCTGGTTGGAACAGGCAGCCTGGAAAAAATCCAGGAGTCAAACACAGGGATGAAAGGAGGATTTGGGGAAGAAAAAAATCCCTCACTGCTGTTTGCATTTCATGTCTTTATTTCAGTTCCTTGCATTGAGATGCAGACAGGGCACAGAGGAGGGGCCTGGCCACAATTCCATCAGTTTTCCCTTGGGAATATGGGAAACCTTGGAGCTGCTGAGTGCAGAGCAGGGAGTGTCCCCTGGGGTCTGTCCCTGGGGGGCTCCTGCTGGGGTTTTCCAGGGAATTCGATGTCAGTGTCTGTGTTTCAGTGCCAGTATTGGGGGTTTTTCCATTATTTGTTTAGTTCCAGTGGGAAAACATCCATTAATCCCATTACTGCTCCGTGTCTGAGTGTCTGCAGGAATGCAGAGCAGGGAATGTGAGGATACGGGAATCCCTGGCTTTGGGGAGAGGCTTTTCCACAGTGATCCCTGTGCCAGGTACCCCTGAACACCTGGGAAACATCTCCAGGACCCCAAGAGCCAGATTCCCAGGATCCATGAGCAACAACCTTTGGAATAGAGATGGGGAGGTGATGGAACTCAGAAATCTGAGCTGGGGTGGGACTCAGGGCTTGGTAAATTTAATACCCTGGGGTGCCAAATCTCTTCCTAAAAGTCCCTGGGGTGTATTTTGAGGGAAATAACCCCGTGGATATAGGGTGGGGAGGCTCTGGCACCAGTTATCCAGAGAAGCTGGAGCTGCCCCATACCTGGAAGTGTCCAAGGCAGGGTTGGATGGGGCTTGGAGCACAACAGGGTAGCAGAAGGTGTTCCTGTTATGGGGTGGAACAGGAAGAGCTTTGAGGTCCCTCCCAAGTCAGTTCTGGGATTTGATGCTGTGGGAAGCACAAATGAACCTGTGGGGCACAGCCAAAGGGACTGTGCCATGACAGTGGGACATCGGTGTCACCTCTCCATGGCCTTGGCCACAGCCCCTTGGGAGCACAGGAGGGTGTTAAATGGACTTTAGGGAAGGTTGTGGGGTGTTTTTAAGAATCTGCAGTGCTGGCTTTACAAAGAGCCATTCCCAGCTGTCTGTGCTGACCTGTCCATCCCTCCAAAATTTGTGCTCACCTGACATCTGGTGGGATGACCCAACCTCTCCATCTCCAAGGATTTGCCTCAGAACAAAGTGAACCCCAAAGCCACCTTGAGTGACAGGATGTTCACACCACATCCTGTAGGGTCACAGAATCATCTCAGATCCCACCCCAGTGGCCAAGTCGAAAAGCTCAGGAGATTCCAAGGTGCCAGCAGGGCTAAGGCAGCATTTTGGGACATCCACGGGATCCCAGCTGTGTCCACAGCAGGAGGCTGGGGAGGGGAACCAGGCAGGAATAAATGCTTGGACACCTGCTGGGCATAGAGAGGCCCTGGAATGGGATGAAAGGCACTAACATAGGCATTAATTCACATTTCAGCAGCCCAAATCCCCCCACCAGCCCCTGCCCTGCTGTGCTGATTTAGCCAGCACTCAAACCACTGCACTAATTTTGGGAAACAGAAATTGGCAAACGTGAAACCACCACACCTGTGCACTCAGCCCCTTTTTGGGGCAGTTTGGGGTTTCCTGGCTCAGCCTGGCAGTTCCTGTATCTGTTCCATGGCCAGGAATAAACCAAGTGTGCAAAGAACTCCCCAGCAGCTCTGACCTGCTGCATCCCCATGCCTCAATTCCTGGGATTTCCAACATCCTCTGCCTTCAGGAGCTGCTCCACTCCTCACTTGGGTTTCCAGGAAGACGAAAAACCCCAGCCCTGTGTCAGGTATTGGAGCACAGGAAATTTTGGGGACCAAACCCCTCGAGTGGATTTTTCCCGGCGCCAAGGCTGCGGCTCCAGTGCCATCTCATGGGGATCCCGGGATGCTGCAGCCCTGTCCGTGCCTGGATGATCCAAAGCTTTTGGGGTGGCTTCCAGACCCTTTTGGAGGAGATGTGGTCATCTGGATGGAGTGGAACAGGGTGGACGACACTTGGGGACACCTGGATTTGGAGGTCATGGCTCCAGAGGAGAACAATGCACAGCCCCCACCAGGGACTTTCTGCACGCAGAAAAAAAAGAGGAATCAGGAAAAAAAAGCAACTTTCTTAGGAAATTATGGGTTTTTCCTAAAATTTGGGGGATGCAGAAAGGGCTGGGAGCAGCCTGATGGAGGATCCCTGCATCCACCATCTCTATCAGCACCCACACCTGTGCTGGAGCAAAATGCCCAGACTGGAGATTTTCCCAGTGATAAATCCTTAGAGGGGAAAAGAAGGTGACCGAGATTTTAAATTAAATTATTGTTAAAATATTGCTCAACAAAAATATTTGACTGTTTTTCCTTCCACTAAAATCCAGCCAGCAGAGCTGGATAATTCCACAGTGGTGGGGACGGGGTTGGAGCTGCAGCCGGGGCTGTGCAGGCAGACCTGGAGATGGCAGTACAGCCCTTCGGATGGAGAACCTCAGCCCCAGTCCCTCTCCTCCATCCCAAATCCTTCTCCGTGGAATTGCCAGGAGCCAAACTCCTGTTTTTCTCCACTTTTTCGCATCCCTTGCAACTCTGAAAATGGAAATTGTGTTGTGGGGGTTCAATGTGTGGGGTTTGGGGATGAGATTAATCCAGGGGAATGAGCTTCTATAAGATCCTAAAACCTTTTGCTACCAGCACCCCTGATAAATGAAATGAAGCCATCCCAGTTACACTCCAAAGGGAATAAAATATCCACCCAAATTCCCATGACAAAACCCTTACAGCCAAACCCCACATTTGGGATCTGGTGCAGCACAGCCACACTCAGCAAATGATTTCATATAATCATTTTTTAATCCTGATTTGGCACTGATTTGGCCAAGTTTTTGTTTGTTTGTGTTGAGATTTTTAATGGATTCTGGCTCTTTTCATTGCCCTGGGGCACAGGGGAGTTTTCTGGGTTCTCCCTCAGACAAATCCTGAAGTGCAGGGAATTAAACCATCCAAGATTTTCCCTCATTCCCACATCACATTTGTGCATCCCTGACTAAACAGACTCATTTCAAACCCATCAAATAAAGGCAGGTATTCCAAGGCAGGTGATCCAAGGCAGGAGACCCATCTCACCCTTGTCCCAGACCAAGATGGATTAGCATGGCTATCTTGAAGGACATAATTTTCTAGTTTTATTTCCTTTCTGCATTGAAGATGAAGACTTTCCAGCATTCCCATGAGCAGGTGGGAGCTGTGTTCTCCAAGGAGAGCATTCCCAAAGCCCCAGGATCGTGCAGCCCGTGTGATGCTGATGTTGAGACCTTGTGCTGGCTCTCCCAGGGAGCTGGGATGAGGGAATGGGACCACTTGCCATCCAACTCAAGTATTAAATTCCCAAATTAATGCACAGCCTCATCAGGAAAACCCAACAGGCCCCATCAGAGGTTCGACCTCTGTATTGACCTGGAAAGAGCTCGAGCTCAGTGCCTCAGTTTCTCCATCTAGAAAACAAGGCTTGGGAATTGCAGAAAATGGGATGAAGGCATGCAGAGGCATGCTGGCTCCTCAGCCTGCAGGGATAACAGCTGGATTAGAAATCCATTAGAAAATAAATCCCATTTGGGGCTGTTTGGACAGGGCTGAGCTCCCACTGCTCTGGGACTGAGGGCTCTGGGTTTGCACTGGGAACTGATGCATCTCTTTTATTCTTCCAAGGAAAAAAAAACCAAAAAGGAAGATGGTTAAGGAAATATAAGAAGTGGGTTTTTTGAGAGGTTTGGGGTTGTTTCCTGCTGTGAGAACCCCAGTTCTGGTGCTCCCAGCCAGGGCCTGTCTGCAGCTCTCACACTTCTCCTTCCCTACATGAAAACACAACAAAATGGGAATATCCAGCTGGATTTTTCTCCATTCCTGGAGAAAAAAAGGGATTTTGAGGTTTTCCAAGAGGACTCTCAACATCTGGCTGAGGCAGTGATGGCCCCAAAGCTGAGGCTTGTCACCCAAAGGAGACTTGTTGCCCCCTTGGCTCATTTTGGCCCCTGGGTACTGAGGTCCTCTGGTGTGAGCTCAGCTCTCAGAATCCCCGGGGGTGCTCCAAAGTCTCCTGTGTCTGGGGAAATCCCACACTGCGGGTGGGATGGGCTCCTCTTGTTGATTTTGGCTCAGCTCCAGCCAGAGCTTCCCAGGGAAACGTGTCCCTAAAGGTCCTGCAGGGTGACGTGACCCCCCCCTCCTGTCCAGCAGAGCATTATTTATCCCCCATGGTGCCTCCCAAAAGGGATGGAGGGGCTGAAAAATGTCCCCTGTACCGAGGTCAGACCCCAAGGACAAGATTTAATGGAAGTCCTGAGGTCGAACCTCCAGACCTCTCAATTTCTGCCTCCCCTGCCCCAGCGTGTCCATGAGAGCCTGAGATGTTTGGATTTTTCAAGGTAACTTTGCTCCCTGTTAAAAAAACACCTGAGGAAGCCACCACCAGCTTTAGACCCTGCCAAGAAAATTGCTCTGGAGAGGAAATGCAGCAGAGTGAAGTGAAGGAACATGAAATGAATTTTCCCCAGTCTCTGGTTGGGTTTATTCCTAGAGCTGGAACTGGAAGCACAAAGCAGCAGCAGGTGGAGCATCCAGGAGGAAAGAGGGGAATCCTGCAGGCTCTGAAAGCCCTACAGACCCACCTGGTGAGCCCCCAGTGTCAGGTAGGGCCAAGCCATCAGCCAGGAAGGTGTTGTTGCCTTTGGACCAGCTGGTGCCTTCTGTCTCTCCAAGGAATTGGATTTCCAGAGGCTCCTGCATGAAGAAAATCCCTGCAGAGGAGGAGGCAGCCCTGGGCCTGCAGCCCTGCAGCTCCTGGCACACAGGCCAGCCCTACAGCCAAAGGAATTTCCTGGTGGAACTTCAGGGACAGTGAACTCAGCTCTGTGAGGATGAGGATGGCGGGGTTGGCTTTATTCAGCTGCTGTGGAAATTCAGGCAGAGCTGGCTGGGAATAACCAGGATGTAGAAGCAGGAAGAAGAGGGCACATACCCAGCTCCAGCACCTGGGACATGGAATGAAGCTCCAGGGAAGTGTCCAAGGCTGGGTTGGAGGGGGCTGGAGCACCCTGGAATAGTGGACGGTGTCCCTCCCCATGGCAGGGGATGGAATGGGATGGGCTTTAGGGTCCCTCCCATCCCAAACTGTTCCATGACAGGATGAACCAGCCCCTGGAAGGTTTGGGATGAGGCAGATCCTGGGAGGAGGTTTGGGATGAGGCAGGTCCTGGGAGGAGGTTTGGGTTGAGGCAGGTCCTGGGAGGAGGTTTGGGTTGAGGCAAGTCCTGGGAGGAGGTTTGGGTTGAGGCAGGTGGGAAAGCAGCCCCAGAACAGGACATGCTGACCTGTTGGGAAATGGCAGCTCAGGCCTTGCAGCCCCCTGGTGCCAACCACCTGTGCCCAGCCTTCCTTGGAAAGGGATCTGGAGCCCATGTGAAGGACCAGGAGAGCCAAAACAATCCCACTTTCTGTGGTCTGCTCTGCAGACAGAGGGTTCTGCCTTTCTCTGCAAACCTCCCCAGGCAGCAACGCTCAGAATCAGCCCCAACTTCCCCATTCCCTGCTCTGGATGTCACTGTGTCACATGGGAATCAGTAAATCTCTTGGATTTAGAGCCAAGAAGCAAAATCTGGGAAGGCCCAGTGCCTGTCTCTGCTGGAAAGGACACGCATGGATTTTTTTCCTGGCAAAACCACTAAAGAAAATGCAATTAAAAACAAAAACCTTCTTTGACTTGCAAAATCAGCCTTGTGCTTGGCAAAGCAGAGATGTTTAATGAATTCCCTCTCTGCTGAGGTTGACTGGTCGGGGTAAACTTCCTCCTGGCTAATTATGAAGTCCAACTAAGCCCTGCAATGCAGCCTTTGATGCTTAGGCCAGCAGATAAGTCTGGCCTAAACCAAGGGCAGCTCTCCTCAGCTTCCACTGAGGGAGAGGAGGAGCTTGGTGATGCAGCTGGTCCCAATCCACTCCTGGATCAGAGAGGGAACTTTGGGAAGGGCAATTCTGGTTCTGGGTTCAGGTAACTCCTTCCCTTGGGTCACATGAAGTTCCCTCTAGAGGAAAGAATTCACTCTTGTGTGTCCTTTCTCCTTCCCTTCCCTTCCCTTCCCATTAAAATGTGACTATTTTGCACACTGGAGAGGACACAAAAACACACAAATGCAGTCACATGAATATATAGTTTATATATAATGAATATATATAAATAAAGAGTTACCTGTAGAGACATCCCCACTGAGCCACCTGTCCTGGGTTGCAGTATAAGATATGCACAAAGTATTCTGTCACCACCTTCATGAACTTTTGAAACCAATTGCTGAAGCAGTGTTCTTCCAGATTTCCCCCTCCCTCTTCTGTTAAGGTGTCTTTCGCTAATGGGTCTTTTGTTAATGGCTCTTCTGCTAATGGGTCTTCTGCTAATGGCCTGCTGCATGACTCACAGGTAACTCCCTCCGGGAGTTCTCTCTCTTTAATGGGCCATTAAGGACCCCCTGTAGGACTCATTATCCCATTGTGAGATGCTCTGCCCAGGGGGAGGAGCCAAGCATTCCCACCTGGATACAATCTGGGATTTGGGACAATACAGGGGACCTTACCCACTGGATTCCCAGAGGATCAGAGCTACCAGACCTTTCTACAGGATCACTGCTTCCATCATCCTGCTCAGGTTGTATTCTGACTCTGTCAGTGGTCTTTTGTATTATTGCATCTATATATTTTTTTCTTCCTATTAAATTGTATTTCTGACTTGAAGCCTCTCACTCGTTTTGCTTTCAAACCACTACACCACCCTTGGGGACAGAACTGCAGCTCAAAGTGACACAGGCACAGGTGGGTGAAAAACCAGCCCTGGTGGCCAAATACATCTCATGATGGAATGGCTTTGGTTTATACTAAACCATGACAAATTCCCTGCCTCGATTCCCAAATGCCTTTTGTACTTCCCAGCCCAACTTTCCCCTCCAAAGATCAGCATTTCCCTGGGATACACCTGTGCCCCAGTGCCACCTGTGCCACCCTGTGCCCACTGCCACCCATGGTGACATTTTGTGCCACTGTCACCTGTGCCAGCCGGTGCCACCCCTGTGCCCCAGCGCCATCCCTGTGTGCCCACTGTGTCCCTCTCACCCAGGGGAAAGCACTTTGACACGACAAAGGCTCAGAATTAATGAATTCATCCAGATTTTGTGTGGTTTGGGATCAATCAGTCCCGTTTTGCTGTTAACAGCCAGTTTATCAAGTGCAGATGTTGGTGATTCCAGCACCCCTGGGCATCTCCCAAATGCTTTTACCTGTCCTGGCTGTGCCTGGAGGGGTGAATATCACACCCAGCCCAGTCCCCAGGGCAGCCTGACCTGAGCTGAACCCCAGCCAGAGCCAACCCCCCTCATCCCATCCTCTGGGCTGTGTTTTGTTCTTTATTCTGATTTGGGGCTAATCATGTTCCCGACAGAGGAGCTGCACCTCTGCATGCCCAGAATCAGGGATTTAGCCCTAATTAAGGGGTGATGCACAGCCAAAGCCTCCAGCAGCCCGGGGTTCTTCATTAGCCTGATTAATTTGGCTGCTTTGGGGCTCTAGTGGAAAGCCCTGAGCCCTGGCTGTAAAAAGCCCCGGCTGGAAACCCGAGATCCTTCCCCCAGCATTTCTGCTTTATTTCAGGGCTCTGCTCTGCCCTCCTCCCTCCCCCTCGGGCTGTGCTGGGGGATTGGACTCAGACCTCTCCAGAAACCTTAACGAGGCCCTGTTTGCCTTAAAAAACCTTTTTTTTTTTTTTTTTTTTTCTTCTTATTTGCAACGTGATATCCCCATTTTACAGCTGGGTAGTGCACGGATTTCCCAAGAGCCGCCCCCAGCTCTGAGTTCCCGCCACCTCTGAGGGGAAAAGCTGCAAAGGACCAGCACAGCTTCACTCTCCTGCATTCCCAGGAAAGAAAAAAACCTTCAAAAAGGGACATTTTGGGGAATTTTCATTCATATCCTGCTGTTAGAAAAGACAGAAAGGCAGAATCAGGGCTCTGCTGGGATGTGGGAAAGCCTGGATGCAGAATTGTCTCTTTGGTGGGGTTTGCGTTGACGTTCAGATGGTTTGAAGATGCCAAAGCTCAGGCTGAGATGTCCAAGTTTGACTTCCCAGAGATTTTATTCAGATCTGAGGCCACAATGAACCAGATTTGGATGCTGAGAGGGGAAATACCATTGCCTGGCACCCTGTTCCTGCCCATAGACACGGGAATCATTGTGGGTTTGGAGATGCTTTTGTGGATTAGAAATGGCTACGAATCCTCCAGGGATCTGTCTTCCTCTTTCTTCACATACTCCACAAACCTTCCTCCCCCAAAGTCCTTCTTCTCCCTCTCACTGGGGTATTTTTTCCCTGTTTCCAGCTGCCTGGGCACATGCAGGACCCCTGGAGGCAGAACAGCCCAGCTGGAGCTGCAGAGGCAGATGAAGAGCATGGAATTACCTTGGGGGAAAAGAGAAAACTTTGAGGGAACACTGAGCTGGAAGACACCAAAAGGGGATGAACAGAGTTTCTGCCAAAGGGATGGGACTGGGCAGGAGGGTGGGACTTCAGTCCATGGATTTGGGGGGGGGAAACTCTTGAATTTATCCCCCTCAACTCTGCTCAGGTGAGACCCCACCTACAGAGCTGCCTCCAGCTCAGGGGAACCCAACATCAGGAGGACCTCGAGCTGCTGGAGAGGGTCCAGAGGAGGCCACAGAGCTGCTCCAAGGGCTGGAGCCCCTCTGCTCTGGAGCCAGGCTGGGAGAGCTGGGGGTGCTCACCTGGAGAGGAGAAGGCTCCAGGGAGAGCTCAGAGCCCCTGCCAGGGCCTAAAGGGGCTCCAGGAGAGCTGGAGAGGGACTGGGGACAAGGGATGGAGGGACAGGACACAGGGAATGGCTTCCCACTGCCACAGGGCAGGGCTGGATGGGAGATTGGGAAGGAATTGTTCCCTGTGAGGGTGGGCAGGCCCTGGCACAGGGTGCCCAGAGCAGCTGTGGCTGCCCCTGGATCCCTGGGAATGTCCAAGGCCGGGTTGGACGGGGCTTGGAGCAGCCTGGGACAGTGGAAATTGTCCCTGCAGTTAGGTTGGAACAAGATGGTTCATGAGGTTCCTTCCAACCCAAACCATTCAAGGATTTTATGGAATTTTCTGTATTTCCCTTGGCTTAGGGTTGAGAGCAGCCCCTTTCCACTTGAGAACTACTCCATGCAACACCCATGAATGAGCATCAACCCTGGCTCAAATAAAATAATTATTAAATAATACCAGCAATTAGTAGGAAATAAACTCATTTTTTTTAAAACATCAAATGTGGCGAGATGAACAACAGAGTGATGGGATAAGTAAAGAAATAAAGGGAAAGGAATCATATGGAAGCAATTAGCAGGAACTTCAGTCAGCAAAAGCTGAAGGTGCTTGTAGCATTAGGGCTCAAGTGATCAGTGCTGTGGGACCATAACTCACCCACACTCCTGCCATTCTCCCTGCAGATGTGTGCTTGCTGCAGGAATATCAGCTTACCCCTTGGAAAAATGAACCTGGGGAGGGCTGTCCAGCCCTGGAAGTGCTCCAGGGAGTACTGGAGGTTGGGATTTACCCACGGGCTGGGGGAGCAGTGGGTTCATTGGGCACTGGGGTTGATGTGGCAGCCAGAGGGGGACGTTGGATGCTTTGTCTTGTCAGAAAGGAAATTTCCCTGGTTGTAGAATTCCCACGGATTTGGACAGGTACTGGAGAAGGCAAAACTTTTCCCTTTGTGGGAAGAAGAGCAAGGAGAATTTGGAGTTTCTTGAGGAAGATGCCCTCCATCTCACAGGTATTGGAGAAGGCAAAACTTTTCCAGTTTTGGGAAGAAGGGCAAGGAGAAACTGGAGTTTCTTGAGGAAGATGCTCTCCATTCCCAGCTCACCACACACTGCACACAGCATGGGCAGCCCTGAAGATCAACTCCATCAGAATGAATTGGTGATTCCAAAGGAAAAAATGACCCTTTTCTTCACAAAAAGCAGCTTTGGTTTTGATCTTTTCCCCCAGTGCAAGGCTGCAACAAATGCTGGGTTTTCCCCTGGGGCTGGAATTGTAATTCCCAGTCGGGTTTATACCACAGAGCCCCTTGGAAGAATGATGCATCCAGGTTTTTCTGTGAGGTTTTTTTGGGGATAAATGATTCCCTGAGGTGGGGATGCTCCAAGTCCCCTGTGGAGATCAGCAGGACCCATGGAGGAATTTGGGATGCTGCCCAAAAGGAGGGGCAGGATGGGGTGGAGAGGCTTTGGTGTCCCTCAGAAGGACGAGAGGATGTTGAGGCAGGAACAGGGAAGAGAAGGAAATTTTGGCTCATCAGCTCAATGAGAACATAACAGAGGCCCATTTTCCCATCCTAATTTATCTTATCCACGCTAAAACTCCTCCCACTGCCATTTCTGGGGAGATTTGGTGATTTTGAGGAGTGGTCTGGGGAGGAATGGCAGGGCCAGCCCTGATCCCTTTGCCCAAGAGCTCCTCCCTGCTGATGGTCACAGGCTAGGTGACACCAGGGACAGACCCTTGGCATTGGGACATTTTTCTGTTCCACATCCCAGCTCCAGGCTCTGGGAATGAAAACTTTCCAGCAGCACTCACTGCCTGCACAGAGGGTGGAAGAAACAGTTGTAAAATGGATTCTGGGGGTCCTGGGGTGGGACAGTTTTGAATTTGGGGTTTGTTTTCCATCATCTCTGGAGGGAAATTGCCCCTCCCTGGATTGTGGCATGGCTTAGGAGATCCATCTCAGGAGGAACAGGGAAAACAACCTTCACCTGCCTCCTGTTTTAGGGTGAAAAGTGATTTTTGTTTTTAATTTATGTATCTCTGGAAATGCCATCCCATCATCCTATCCAACCCCAATGGGAAAATCCTATAAATAAACTCCTCATCCCTCTGCCTGTATGACCCCAAAGCCTTGGAAAACAAAACCCTGTTTCCCCATCCCACTGGTATTAACCCACAGTAAGTTCTCAGCCCTTTAGGGAGGTGTTTTCCAGAGGAAAATCCTAATGGATGTAAAATCCCCTCTCCAAGTCACCATAAACCTGCAGCACCATCCCCATCAAAGGGCTCTGCAGGGCAAAGGTTCCCAGAGGGGCTGTGAAGGGTAGGATCACTTTTTATAGGGGAAAAATAGGGGGGGGAAGTGAGAGAGGAAAAAAATCCAGGGGGATTAAAAAAACAGAACAAAACAAAACAAAAAAGAAAAAAAAATACCACACCAAAAAACCCAAGATAACATAGGAAAAAAGAAAGAAAAAAAAATAGAAAAAAATAGATGGAAGTTAAAATATTGGAAGGGAAGAACAGAAACAAAAAATAGAAATGGAAAAGAAAGAAAACATTAAAGAAAAAGGAAAGGGAGAAAAAAGAAGAGGAAAGGGAAAAGCAGAAAGGATAGAATGAAAATAGGAATCAAAATGGACAGAAAAAAGAAAAAAAGGGGAAAATAGAAAAAATAGAAAAAAATAAATAGAAAAGTGGAAAGAAAATGGAAAGAAAAGATTATAATAAGAAAAATAAATAAAAATAGAAAAAAGTAGGAAAATAGGGAGGAAAACAAAAAATAGAAAAAAAATAGAAGATTGGGGGAAAATGGGGAGAAAAAAAAAAACAAACAACAGAATAAAATAAATAGAAAGACAAAAAGAAAGGAAAAAAAACCCTAAAGAAGAAAGGTCCCTGCCAACCCTGGCGTTGAACTGGAGAAGCAAATCCCGCGCTGTGTCCAGCCCGGGTTCGGTGCCGCAGGGACCGGCACGAATTCTCTATCCCGACATCCCGGGCTGCTCCTGGTCCTGCCCACGGCTTTGGAGAACAATGCGGAACGGGTGGGGAAAAGGCGTTTTTAGGGATTTCATCTGCTCGGGGCCAGCGGACAATGGCAGGAAAGGGCCGGGAGGCCGCGCCGGGAATGGGACGGGGAGCGCCGGGGGCTCGGAGCGGGTGGAGCCGCTCCCTCAGGTGTAGGAGCATCCGTGGACTGCAGGGAGAGGGAACTCTGCAGAGCTGAGACATTCTAGAACACGTGGGTTTATTGCAAGGGTGGTGGGTAAAAAGGGCCTTTTGCCTTCAGCCACCAGCCTGGGCTGGGGGGAAAGTCCCAAAGAAAGAGAGAGAGAGAGAACAAGAGGGTAAGAGGTAAGAGAGGTAAGAGAGGTAAGAGAGGTAAGAGAGGAGGGAGCAGGAGAGCCAGAGAGAGGTGGCAGGGTCAGAGTGCAAGGGAAGAGAGCGAGGTCCTTGCTACAGTACATTATATCTCCTTTTGTGTTGAACATTCTAATTTACACTAACCAACCAGTACAAGACACAAAATCCTATAGAATCTACATGCAGCCTATAAGAACTACTACATTACCATACTGTGTTAGGTTTTAAACTCTAAAAACTACTCTTTAGACTCTTCTCTTTTGCTACATTGACCTTTGGATTCCTTAGCCAGCAGAAGGGTATTGTTCAATCCAAAGGGATTCTCCTCCAGCTGGCTGGGCTGTTGTTTTCAGGTTATATAGTAACTAAGGCTCAGTATCCTACAACTCAAAGCAAGCTTTCATTTCTATTTCAATTACAAGTTTCATATTTTCAGAATCTTTTGCTAAGCAATCGTATTTCTAAGGTTTCCCTGATTCATCTTCCCCAACACTCAGGGAACCACAATCCCACCAAGCCAGGAAAACCCCGCTGGAGCTGCACAGTGGGAATGCCGAGGGACACGGGCACGTGCCTGAGGAGGGAGGCAGGGGAGGGATGGGAGGAAGGCTCTTCCCACTCCTCTCTGCCTTGAAAATCCACCTGTTCCCACCAAAACCTGTGCTGTGCCATCCCAGCTGGAAAAGGGATGGGATCAGCTCCTCCGCTGCCCTTCTCGTCCCGTGAATTTGGGATTTGGCATGGTGGCTGACCAAAGTGGAGAGGAAAAGATTTTGGTCTTTCATCGTTCCTCTGTGCCAGAGCATGGGTAAATCCTTGCCATGGGTGAATCTTTGCCATGGGTGAATCCTTGCCATGGGTGAATCTTTGCCATGGGTGAATCTTTGCCATGGGTAAATCCTTGCCCTGGATAAATCCTTGCCATGGGTAAATCCTTGCCATTGGGTAAATCTTTGCCATGGACAAATCCTTGCCATGGATATTTATGCCATGGATATCCATGGGTATATCCAAAACCTTGCCATGGGTAAATCCCTGTCATGGGAAAATCCCTGTCATGGGTAAATCCTTGCCATGGATAAACCCTTGCCATGGATAAATCCCTTCCCTGGATAAATCCCTGCCATGGGTAAATTCCTGCCATGGATAAATCTTTGCCATGGATAAATCCCTGCCATGGGTAAATTCCTGCCATGGATAAATCCTGCCATGGACAAATCCCTGCCATGGACAAATCCCTGCCATGGACAAATCCCTGCCATGGACGAATCCCTGCCATAGACAAATCCCTGCCATGGGTAAATTCCTGCCTTGGATAAATCCCTGCCATGGGTAAATTCCTGCCATAGACAAATCCCTGCCATGGACAAATCCCTGCCCTGTATAAATCCCTGCCATGGATAAATCTGTGCCCTGCTTTCCTCAGCCAACAGAACACCATCAATTTTTCCTGGCAGCCTTAGAGAAGACATGAAGGCACTGTTGGACAATGCCAAAGTGGAGCTTTTCCCCTGGAATCCCCCTTTCCTGCCTGGAAAGGGAACAGGAAATGAGATTTTGTGTCAGCAGCATCTTCTCTCCAGAGCTGGTTGTGCTCAGATGCTGAATAATTGATATCCAGAGAGATTATTCCAGAGTTTTCTCTCCTTCCATTCTTAACTTCCCCAGCAAGGAGCAGGAATCACATGTAAAAGTCACCAGAGAGGGCTGAAAATAGTGAAGGAAATGGTCCTTCATGAAAAATCCATGGAAGTTCCTGAGCTGGGGACACAACCCCCTGCATCCCTCAGTCCTATTGCCAAGACAAAGCCCTCAGCCTGTGGAATATTGTAATTCTTGGGATTAATTCAGCTTTTACCTCCAAAAGAAAGAGACATTTTAATATTTCCAAGCTCACTTCTGCACTAGCACTGAATAAATCCCCGGCTCTGTTTTGCCATCGACTCTTCTCTCCCAGGGCCACCTTTGCCTGCTGTTTAACAAGGAACTGCTGTCACCTTAAATAGGGAGAGCTTTGGAAATCTGATTTTGCATCTCCCAGGCCCCTCTTAAAGAGCTCCTCACAACATTCTTGGTGATATCTTTTAATTACATTGCAAGACATCTCATCAGCAGCATCTCCCTGAGCCCAGATCAGCCTCTCCTCATGAATATTTAACCAGCATTTTTATGGCACGTGTCAGGAATATCAGGAAGGAATGGAAGACAAGTGATGAAAGACCTGGGGAAAAAGATCTTTGTGGATAATGAAAAGGAAAACAACGTCAGGAAGGCTCCTGGGGCACAGGGGCAGCGAGGAAGAAGTAGCACAGCATTAAATGTGATCACAGAGAGGAATAGAATCCCGGGGCTTGGGGAGATTTGGGAATTGCTGGCAGCAGCTCAGGCCCCAGGGAAGGCTGGCAGGACAGATGTGGGGTCTAAATGAGCTGCTGGGGGTGGGGTAAAAGTGGCCAAAAATCAATGTGATGCTCATGGGCCACTTTAGGCACTGGTGGTCCAAGGATCCCGGTCTTCCCAAGATGTCCTGGCACTGGATATCATTCCCAGATGTTTTTCCAGTTATTTAAGCTTGGCAAGTAACACTTCAACCTCAGTTGTGCCTGGTTCAGAGCAAGGAGGGACTTATTCCTCCCTCATTTCCAAGGGTGAGTTTTGCAGGGGAAACAACTTCCCTGCCTCTCCTGGTGAAGCTTTTCTGTTCTGCATCCAATGAATATTCATTGGACAGAAGAGTTGGGAAAGGCAGGGGCTGCAGTGGGCAAAGAGCTTTGAACCTCTGCTCCAGGATCAGCTCCCAGTCAAATCAAGATAATAGAGAGGTTGTCTGGAGAATCCCTGTTGGAGGCTGTGGAAAAGCTCCATTCCCAGCTGGATAAAGCAGGACTCTTCTTTCCTCTTTGTCCTCCAAGGCTAAAACAACTTCATGTCCCTCAGCTCAGAGGGATCTGGGCTCTGCAATCTCCTCAATCCTTCTCTCCCCACCTCACTCCTGAGCTTTGGGAGCCTGCTGTCTTCCAAGGTGCTGATCTGCAGGCAGTGCTCCAGGCTGGAAGTGCAGGGATAAAAGGCAGCTCCATCATCCAAGCAGGGAGAAAGTGTCAGGCTAATACAGCCCCGCTGATCCCGGCCTGGCTGAAATGTGTTGCAGGTGCTTGGTGAGGAGCAGAGGACAGAAAATGAATAAAACATGTGGGGGCTGCAGCCCCCAGTGAGTGTGACAGGCTCGGATCTCCAGGCTGGGGGGAAGCAGATGAAATATGAGTTGGAGCTCATCTGAGGAGCTGGTAACTAATCCAAGATGTTGCTCTGTGCTGCTGCAGGGAATGGGGAGAGCCAGGATTCTGTGGGTCCAGGCAAACGGAGCCATCCTCCAGAAGACAGCAGGATGTGACCTCTGGCCACTGCTGGTATAATTCTGTGCTCTGAAGTGAAGGGTGTCTGCATCCCTCTGCTCCAAGACTGCTCTGACCTTGTTCTGTCTGAGCCCAAAGGAGAAGCCAAGAGGGGAAAAAAGCCATTGGAGATGCCAAAGCTGATTACACAGGAATGCACAGGCTGGAAACCTCCAGAGTCCTGCAGGACTATCTGTGCTCAGAGGTCAGCTCAGTGAGGAACAGCCAGCAAATCAAGAATTGCTGTAGGAGCAGTGATTCTCCAGGATTTATTCCTGCATGGATCCCTAGCACCCCACCCATGCACCCCAACCTGTGGCTGATGAATCCCAAGATTGGGCTTTCCCCCCTTTTTGAACCAGGATTTTCTACAGGAAGGCGATTTTTGTGCTACCAGTGCTCACTGGAGAGCCTGAGGAGAGGAGGTTGAACTGAATCCACATGGAAAAATGACCTGGGAATGTGACCAGAGCAGTGACATCAGCACTGGAGGTGCACTGGGACTGTCTGCTCCCTGCCCAGCACATCCCATTGAGTTATCCTGGCTTCATTCCAGCCCAGGGAGGAACTAAAATAGCATCAAGCCTGTGCTGTGAACACCCCTATTAATGAATTAATTCTTTTCTGATCCATTTTCACTATGCCTGCACTTCCTTTCACATCATTACTCTTAATTAGGGACCCAAATATTCCCCCCAGTCCACCTACGCTGGGTCTAAATTAGGCAAAGGAAGGGTGAGCTACGTGCTCCAGGTCAGTGCTGAGCTCAGCTCCTGCAGCTCCTCTGCTCTTCAAGGGGGATTTTCCTTCCATGATTTCTTTCTCTCACTTTCTTGGACCTCGCCCCATCCATTCACGTGGTCTTTGTGACCAGGAAAAAACAAGAGGCTTGATTTGTGCCATCACAAAATAAAAATAGCCTGAAGTAAAGGCTGGGGAAAGTGCTCTGACTTTGGAAGCCAGAGCTGTGTCTGCAGCTGGTTCCAGGCAGCTCAGTCATTTATCTTCCAATTAATTCAATTTTTTTTTTCTTTCTTTCTTTTTTGCTATTTGCTGTATTCAGGAGGATTCATGGGAGCTGCATAGCTGAGATCCTGAGGATCCCAGCACCCCTGGTCTCAGCAAACCATGAGCAGCTGGCCAGAGAGCATTCCTGGGCTCAGGCCTTAGGCTCCAGGGCAAGAAGACACAAAATCCTCAAAAAATGTGGTGTTACCCAATCCCATCTTGCAAAATTCTGCAGGTTTAGGAACTCAAAATACAACATATTGCTTTAGAAGCATCCTCAAATGAACTCTTGCTTTTTGCTTTTAACCCAGGCTTTATTCCTGGTGGGATGCTCTCTCCACTCCCCAGCTTTCTCCAACGTTTTGAATATCTTCTGCCCTTCATGGATAACTGTGAGGTCTCCTGGGAGCTGCAGGGTCTCACACTGACCTCAGGTGTTGCTTTACCCCAGCCCAGGTCCCTGCTCTGAACCCTTTTCCCTTCATTCCTGCCTGCAGCCCTCTGGATCCCTTAACCCAGATGGTTTTTCCCTGTCAAAAACATTCCCTGCTGTAACTCCAAAGGCAGCTGCTCAAGAGCTCAGGCTTGGACCTGTTCCTCTTTCCACGAGGAAAGAATGAAGGAGAGCACAGGCTTCCAAATCCACCCTGAGTTGCCAAAAATCCTTTCACACCAAACATGTGTTATGCACAGGAGTTCACTCTCTGCCAGAGAATCATTTTGGCAAGGGTTTTTCATAGAAAAAGAGCTAAAATCCCAGGAGAGTTGTAATTCTTTGTGTTCCAAAGCCTGCTGATTCCTATCTGGAGGTCAGATGTGGATTACAGTGATGCATGTAAAGTCATAACCTCCCTTTGAAATCCAGAGGCACCTGGAGAACACCAGGGCAGGGAGAGCTCGGGGTGCTCTGTGAGGCTGCTCAGGGGAACAAGGCAGGAATTGCCCTGCACAGGTGGATTTTCCACACCAGTGGCCCTGTTCAGGGTCTCAGGAGGCAGCTTTGATTTCCAAGTTCACTGGGATCTACCCTTGATTTCCTGCTGCACCATCCCAGGCTGCAGCCCATGGCTCCTGCATCCCTGTCTCCCTTTCCTCATCTGGGGAGAGGTGGATTATTTTGGGGGATGGTGATGAGTGGGATCTCTCTTCAGGTGCAGTTCCAGAACCAGGAATTGCACACACAGATGTGATATGGATATATATACACACAAATCTATGTATATTAATGAATTCCTGGTGTGCACACACGTGGGGGTGTTTATGGCTCATTTCCCAGCCCAGAGAGGAAACCCCAAACCCAGTAAGTATTTTGGGGAATTGACTTATCC
Organism: Trochalopteron elliotii; assembly: GCA_024734555.1. Lineage (NCBI taxonomy): Eukaryota > Metazoa > Chordata > Aves > Passeriformes > Leiothrichidae > Trochalopteron > Trochalopteron elliotii. The sequence goes on from JANPWX010000415.1 coordinate 90,654, forward strand.
CAGTTCCAGTTCTGAGAGTTCCATAACTTTTCCAACCAGGCCATGGAGCAGCTGGAGCTTTGCACAGACTGGGGGAGTCCCAACTTCCCTTGGGAAGGTGAAACTGCTGAAGGCTCAGCTCCTGATCCAAAATCCTTCCCCCACATCCCTCCACAAGCTCTGAGAGATCCCAAAGTCTGGTTGGAAGTTCATTTGGTGACAGATTGGAGAAGCTGGAGAGCCACGAGGCAGATGCCTCCTCCTTCCCCTCCTTGGGCATCCTCAAGGAAATGCCAACACCTCCAGTTCTGCTGAAATGGGGTCCCGCCAGGGGAGGGACTGTGGTAAAAGAGAGTTTCTCCTTTGTTCTTTATTGTTATTTTCTGTGAATTTTGTTTATTTGGTTGTTTTGCCAAGGCCCCAGGTGAGGCTGAGCAGCTGGAAGAGCTGATCCCAAAGTGGACATCAGTGAGCACAGCCTGGATTCCCAGAGGCTCTCCCTGGATTTAGTTACTGCCATGAAAGCCAAACTGGAGCACCCTGAGTTCAGAAAAGCATTTCAAAGAGTCATGGGTGAAAGAGCTGGAAAATGCTTTAATTGACTTTTGGAATTGCCATTAAATTGCCATCAAGGGATCTTCCAAGGTGCCCTTCCCATCAGCCAAATCCATTAGAAATTTCACCTCTGGACCCCCACCAGCCCCTGCCCCTTCCCTCCTTTTGCTCAGTTCTCATCAAAATTGGAAAAGAAAAATGCAGAAGGCAAGAATGAAGGGAGGGCAAAGGGTAAGGAAGAAATCTCAAAAAAGACAGGGGTGACTCAAAATCTGAGGAATGAACTTATTCCCAAAACCATCTTCAGGATTTTGTGGATCTCTGAGCGCTTGCTGGTGTCTGTTGTTGTAGGACTGTGTTTCCTGGATTCCATGGATGGAAAAGGCATTTTTCCCCATCAGCTGTGGCCCACAGACCTGGGCAGGTTTCTTAGGGATAACACTTAGTTAACACTTGCTCACACAGTGAAGTGAGAAGTTTCCCTGTTTCAGCACAGCTTGACGGGTTTATTCCATGGTTTTGCTTTCCAGTTATTTTTCTCCATAGTTTCACATCACTCAATGAATTTTGCATCCTTCGTCCATATCTGCCCATCGCTGCAGTCCAAGTTCTTTGAGCACCTCCTTAATTTTCAAAAATTTGGAAGGATCCCTGTTTTCATTCCTTTCCCAGTGTCTACAGGGAGTCAAGAATCTTCCTCTCCCTAATCCTATAGGGAGTCCCCAGAGCAGGCAGAGGGAACATCCCCACGTGGGCAGGAGAAGTTCACAAGCTCACAAATTCAATGGCAGCAAGAGATCCAGCTTGGGTGGTTTTTGGGGTCCCTTCACCAGAGGGATTTTGCTCAGTTTTCCCAGGAAAACAGCTCTGCCCATATCCCAGCACTGCCAGGGAAGAGCCTCACTGTGCCAAGACCTTCCTGGTTCCCTACAGCAGCCTGGCTTCAGCTTTCATTGGATATTTTCCTTCAGAGAAACAAGCAAAACCCCATAAATCTCCATTTTTTGCCAAAATCTCCACGTGGTGGTGTGATGGAGATGACAAGGAGAATAAATATTCTTGGAAACTACTATTATTTCATAATGCTGTGGAATCGAGAGAGAACAGACTGTTTAGGGGAAAAATTCCCTTTCTCCCTGACATGCCAGGTCCTACAGCAGCTGCTGAGGATGCGGGGAGAAGAAGGTGGTCAAAGAGAAGAATTAGGCAGAGACTCCAAATGAATCTGGAAGGTGCTGAGAGACACCAATAAGGACGGAGCAGGTTCGGAGCACGTCAAGGCAGCAGGAATTTCTCCCGGTAACAAATGTGTCTGGCTGCTCCCCCGATGAGCTCATGGAGCTGACAGGAGCCTCCCTTAATGCTTTGCAGACCTCAGGTATTGTTATCCTACCCCCAGCCTGAACCCGCCGGGAAAACAGCACTGAGGAGGGAGGTGGGAACATCCCTGCAGGGGTGGGAGGGTCCAGCAGTGGGGTTGGGATGTCTGTGGTGTGGGATTGGGATGAAAATGTAGGGATGGAGATGGCCAGGGTAGTGGGATTGGGATTTTGTTCATGGTGGAGGGATGGAGATGCCCAGGGTAGTGGGATTGGAATGGTAATGGAGGGATGGAGATGCCCAGGGTAGTGGGATTGGGATGATAATGGTGGAGGGATGGAGATGCCCAGGGTAGTGGGATTGGGATGTTTGTTGATGGTGGAGGGATGGGGACATGGCAGGATTGGGATGCTCAAGGCAGTAGGATGGAGATGCTCAAGGCAGTGGAAGGGACATTCCCAAGGTGGTGAGATACAGATGACCATTGTAGTGGGATAGAGATGACCATTGTGGTGGGATGCAGGTGCCATGGTGGTGGGATTGAAATGCCCATGGCTGTCGCAATAGGACATGAAATAAAGATGTTTGACTGCAGTCAGGAGGCAGTAGAAATCAGAAGGTTTATTTACAATTTATTCAGTTCTTTTATAACACGCTGTGCTAAAAGTCACGTTATTGGTCCATAGGGCTGACACCTCTCCCATTGGCTGAGGAACAGAAATAGCAAACAACACCTGTTGTTATGGGAAAGGAATATTGTTTACACAAGGTCATTTTGGGGAAAAAGAAAACTGTTGAAAAGTTTCCCTTGAGAAGAGCTCAGCAATTCTCAGGCTCAGAAAATATCGAGCCCACACATGGTAGTGAGATTGGAATGCTCATGGTGCTGGAGTGGAGATGTCCACGGTGATGGGATGGAGACACTCATTGCAGTGGGATGGAGATGCCGTGATATTGGGATGGAGATGCTCAAGGCAGTGGGATGGAAGTGTTGGGGTGTTGGGATGGAAATGCCCATGGCTGTGGGATGAAGATGTTTTGATGTTGGGATGGAGATGTTCATGGTGCTGGGAAGGAGATGCCCAAGGCAGTAGAATGGAGATGTTGGGGTGTTGGGATGGACATGTCTATAGCAGTGGGATGGAGATGTCCAAGGCTTTGGGATGGAAATGGCCATGGTGGTGAGATGAGGATGCTCATGGAAGTGGGATGAAGACACTCGCAAAAGTTGGATGAAGATTCCTGTTGTGTTGGGATGGAAATGTCCAAGATTTTGAGATGAAGAAGTCCGTGGTGTTGGGATGTATATACCCAAGGCAGTGGGATGGAGATGCCCCAGGCAGTGGGATGGAGATTTCCAAGATGGTGGGATGGACATTCCCAAGGTGATGGGATGGACATTCCCAAGGTGGTGGGATGGACATTCCCAAGGTGGTGGGATGGACATTCCCAAGGTGGTGGGATGGACATTCCCAAGGCGGTGGGATGGACATTCCCAAGGCAGCAGGTTGGACATGCCCAGGGCGGTGGGATGGAGATTCCCAAGGTGATGTGATGGAGATTCCCAGGGTAGTGGGATGTACATTCCCAAGGCAGAGGGATGGAGATGAGTGGGTGGGATTGGCACATCCCGCAGCCCGCACCGGGAGGTGGCGCCGGCAGACCGCCGTGCACAGCCGCGTTATCAGCGCCGGCAGCACAGCACAGACCCGGGGCAGGCCCGGTTTTATCTCTTATCTCGGTGCGCCCCGGGTGGATGTCGCTTTCTCAGCCGCTAATCTTGCGTCTGTCCCGAGCCCCCGAGGAGCCAGGGGAGCACCCCCAGCATGTGGTCCTCAACTTCCAGGTCCGAAGGCCAAGGTCAAAAGCAGCTCTAACTCAATTAAATGAGAGAACTGAATTTTCCTGGGGCTGTGCCCAGCAGAAAATGCAGATTATGACCCAGTTTTTTTCTCCTTTGGGGTGTACAGGATGCAGAGGTTTAAAGAGGGAACAAGGTCAGAGTTCTGGGACATCAGGAGTCACTTTTGGTCGGGTGTGTGGCACAGCACCCGGGGCTTTCTCAGCCACGTCCGTGGTGAGCTTGATGAAAACCCACTTTTATTCACAGGAAAACCAAAAGCCTGTACCCTGGCAGCCAGGCCTGTGTGATAAAGTGGTGGCTGCAGGTAAAACCCAGCCCTGCACACTCAGGCTCCCCTTTCCTCAACATCTTCAGCGTTTCTGACACAGATGAGTCACTGGAAATCCCCTGTCTGGCGACACTTTTGATCAGTCCTCTGAGTCTCTTCTCTCAAGCACCATTTGATGCCACTTTGAGACACCACAGAGTCCTTCCTTGGCTTTTCTTGCACTAAAATGCTCGAAAGCTTGGGGAATAAGAGGAAAAAAGGTAAAGAGGGCATCAATTCTAGGCAAGGCAGGTTTGCAGAGAGCCCATCTTCCAGAAAACATCATTCACACCTTCCTGGTTTGGACATGAATATCCCAAGCTGTGTTTGCAGTTAGGAGTTGCTGAGATCCTTCCTTAGCAGCCAGCTTGGGAGAGAGTGGTGTATGCATTCCACATGGGCATCTGGACAGGGTTAAAATGCCCATGGTTCCCAAAGGTTTGGAAGACATCAGAAGCTGAGCTGGAATCAGGAGGCTCACAGGACTCTGTGCAGGAATAACAGATGGAGAGGGAAAAGTGTGGGGTCTCCTGGGGTTGGGCATGCCATGGAAAACCACAGCTCCCTGAGAAGGTGCATTTCCAGCAAAAGGTGGATCTCCTCTGCTGTGATCAACAGGGTCCAACAGTTTAAACTCATCAATGAAAAATCCATTCTAGATTTGATTCTGAATTCTCACTGCTGATGGATAAAAGTTAATGTATCAGAGGAGCATTTTGCACAAAGGCATCAGAAAGGGCAAAATTGTGAATCAGCATGTCTGTGTCAGAAATAGTTCGAAATGAGCTCCTGTGCTTCAAAGATCTTGGGGGATGTTCAAGTTGGAGGAGGTTTGGAGAAAGCAGCAGCACAGTCAGTGGATGTACAGGGAAAAAACCCAAATGCTGCTCTGTGGTGCCACACACAGAGAAGCAGACAACGAGTCAAGAAACCCCTTGAACACAAGGAAAACGCAGCCCCCAACATCCAGAGAGACACAGAGAGGAAAGTTCCAGTGGCAGATAATTCAGGTTATAGCTCTGGAGGGTTGATTTGTACCCCTTGTGGTATTTTTTTGACCCAGCAGCATTGGCTTCTGTGAACAGAGACCCAACTCCAGGAGATTTCTGCTAAAAGCCCTGAAGTTCCTCCTTCCAGGAGGGCTCTCCTGGGACCCTGGGGATGTGTCTTGGATGGGAGGGCAATTCCCAAGCACAGTTTGGATCATCATTTAGGGATGGCAGATAATTGATAAATTTTTCCACCCCCCTGTGGTTATTGAGGATCCTAGATGGGCATCATTAAAGGACCCAGGAGAAGGGGGAGGAATCTCAGGAGCCCTTGGGGTGGGGAGGAACAAAAGGGCCACACTTTGAGAAGAAAAAGAGGCCCAAAAATGTTGTCCTGGAATGATAAACTCGGCTCCAGGACAGACGTTAGCGGGAACTGTGGACTCCTTCCCCAGCATCAGCCTAATGGGTACAAATCTGCCAATTAGGGACAAATCTGCCAATTAGGGCCCAATTAAGGTTCATCTTTAAATCCATTCTCCCTGCTCAGCAAAGCCCTGGCACGCATTTAACGACCAGCAATAGGTCAAGGTCCTTGTCCCTTTCATCTGAGGATCTCACAGCCCTTGATGAGACTCGGCTGCCTTTCACTGTGGTAGGTAAAGGCTATAATGTTATTTTAATATCATGAGCCTCATTTATAAGGATAAATTACAGTGGGAGATAAAGAGCACATGGACCCATGTGGATAAAAATAAAAACCCATATTGCCCCATTATCTGGCATTGGTTAAGCTTCTGCTTGTCGAAGTTTTTTTGGCTAATTTCTCTCCTTTATATTTTTTTTTAATGAAAAGCTATTTATTTATAGCTAAACGCCAACTTTGAAGCCCGAGCCAAGCATTTGGGAGCTGCTCTGATAGAGCCCTTAAAAAGGAGAATTATGTGCGTTTCAGATGTTTCCAGAAGTTATTGTTTCAAGGCAGGGAGGACCATGACATTTCTCCCAAGGAGCTCTCCCTCCCCTCAGCATTTCCAGAGGACACAGATGTCTCCGAGCTGGGAGAAGGGGTGGTGACAAGTGTGTGTGGGGGAAAGGCACTGGGGAGGGCAGCAGATGAAAGGGGAATTCAGACAGGAAAAGCCCTGACAGTCCAGGGTTGGGGAAAGTGCTCCATGATGCCCCACACGAGCCTCAAACTGCTGCTCACCAGGGACAGGAACGTGGGGTTCAGCACTGAATCCTGGAGTGCTTTGGGATGGAAGGGACCTTAAAGACCTCCTCATTCCAGGGATATCTTCCACTATCCCAGGTTGCTCCAAGCCCCATCTGACCTGGCCTTGGATATTTCCAGGGATGGGGCAGCCACAGTTTCTCTGGGAAATGTGGTCAAGGATCTGAGTACCTCCTTCCACACTGATACCATCGTGGGCTTCAAGCTCAAGACTTTCCTGCCGTGGAGTTCTCACAGGACAAGGCATAGGAGGGTCCTCACACAGCCTCTGGCACCACTGGCTGGGCTGGGTGACATTTCCAGAGGCCTTTTTGCTGTATTTGGCCACTTCCCTTTGCAATGGAAATGTTTTCTACACTTCTCCCAGAGGATCACTCAAGGCTTCAAGCAAAACCCTGTTGGCTACAAGGGGTTGGACTAGAAGACCTTTAAAGGTCCCTTCAAACCCAACCTATTCCATGGCTCTTTGATAATCCAAAACTGATGCCAGCACATGCCACTCCAGGGAAACCCAGGGCTTCACTGGGAGCTGTTCCCCACCCAGGGCATGGGATTGTCCCATCTCAGTGCCCTTCGTGCTTCCAGGCACCAACAGAGAGGCTGTCCCTGGCCACCCCTCCAGCAGTGGGACCCCCTGAACGACCATGGGAAATGTTTTGCAGGGAACAGATGGATTTCCACCAGGAGACAAGGGGATCATGGAAAAGCTGCTTTCCTGTGGCTCCTGCTTTGGTGACAGAGTGACATCACCCTCTCCCAGCTGGCAGCAAGACAGAGAGGGTTTGATGGCCTGGAGGGGACCCTGGCCCCGTGCCCAGGATGATGGTGAGGGGCACCCTGAGCCTGCAATTCCTCTGGGATGATGTCACTGACACAGCCCAGGGCTCCATCCCGGGGAACAGCTGTTGTGTGAGGGAGGGGAGAGGGGAAGAACAGCAGGATCAGCCCCCAGGGATGTGTGTGGAGCAGCTTGGACAATCTCCTGGGAAATGAGGAGTTTTGCTGCCTCTTTATGGATTCTCCATCCTTAACTTATTCTGTGCTGACCCTACAAGTATGAAACCAAATCCCATGGCAGGTTTTTCCCAAAAGCTTTAGAGAACAGCAGCCCTTTGGACAAGTAAAGCCCTCAGAGGTGCAGGCAAGTAAAAGACTGGATTTTGGGAAAAGGTTCTTCCCCCAGAGGGTGCTGGGCACTGCCCAGGCTCCCCAGGGAATGGGCACAGCCCCGAGGCTGCCAGAGCTCCAGGAGCCTTTGGACAGCACTGCCAGGGGTGCCCAGGGTGGGATTGTTGGGGTGTCTGTGCAGGGCCAGAAGTGGAACTCCATGATCCCTGTGGGTCCAGCTCAGGATGTTCTGTATTTCTGTGTTTCTGTGTTTCTGTGTTTCTGTGATCCTGTAATTGCACCACTGCACTCCATTGCTTTTGGGTTATTTGGGAGCCTGGAGCTCAGCAGCTCAGTCTCTCTGATCCATCAGGACTGGAGGAAGGCACTGCCCCAGGAACTGCCCTTTCCCTGGGATTTCTGCAGGATCACATCAACCCTGGGCCAAAACTGGTCAGATTTTCTGTAGTATCACACCTGATACCATTCTATTCCCTGTGCCAACCTTCCCATAACTGATCCCTACTCATTTAGGGTAAGGACACCACCTCAGCATCCCTGGACCAACTTGCCTGTTGTTAGCACAGAAATGCTGACTCCTTTGGGATTTGCCAAGAGCTTTAGAGCCCAGCCCACGAGGGCAGCAGAGTGCTGGGCACATGGGAAATGCCTCATCATTGATTTCAGGTGTTCCAGCCAGGAATCCACACCAGGAGCCCACCTGGCTCTGCAACAGCTGATTTCCAGAACAGGAGGGGGAAGATGGAGTTCTCCCATGAGAGGTCCTTCTCCAGCCCCTCTTCTGGAGCAGGAGAGATGCCTGAGCTCAGTAGCCTGTCCTGGCTCTGTTCCCAGCCTTTGGCAGGGCAGAATCCTTCAGGTCCTACCTGAGAACCTCCCCCAGAGATCTCAGAGCAGCATCAGCCCTGCAGCACCCCAAATTCCCCTTCCCAGCCCTCAAAAGTTAGAGCAGAGTTCCTGAAAAGAAAGAAACTCTCTCCTAAATAATGGAACTGTCTCATTTTAGCCCCTCCTGGAGGCACTTCTCCTCCCAAGTCTTCCTTACAGATGGGAAGGACATTTTCTGCCTTTATTGGAGCCCCTCTGCTCTGGAGCCAGGCTGGGAGAGCTGGGGGTGTTCACCTGGAGAAGAGAAGGCTCCAGGGAGAGCTCAGAGCCCCTGCCAGGGCCTAAAGGGGCTCCAGGAGAGGTGCAGAGGGACTGGGGACAAGGGATGGAGGGACAGGACACAGGGAATGGCTTCCCACTGCCAGAGGACAGGGCTGGATGGGAGATTGGGAAGGAATTGTTCCCTGGGAGGGTGGGGAGACCCTGGCACAGGGTGCCCAGAGCAGCTGTGGCTGCCCCTGGATCCCTGGAATGTCCAAGGCCAGGTTGGACATTGGGGCTTGGAGCAGCCTGGGACAGTGGGAGGTGTCCCTGCCATGGCAGGGGTGGAATGGGATGAGCTTTGAGGTCCCTTCCAACCCAAACCATTCCATGATTCTGCACAGACCTAAACCAGCCATTCCCAGCCCCTGCAGAGCTGGTGCTCATGGGCATTAGCAGTGCTGATGGATACAGGGATACATGTGCCAGTTTTGGACACACAAAGGACGAGGCAGACACAGAAGGTCAGGCAGGAAAGCTTCTATTTTAATTTTCTGACTCCATCTTTTATGCACTTTGATCAGAAGGCAAAAGATTGGCTACACAGGTTGCCACCTTCTTGACCTCATTGGTGAACATCACCATCAATCATATTTCTCCTCCCAGAGGAGAAATATGTAAACAAAATAGATAAATTCTAAATATATACATAGTTTACATGAAGCTGTGTGAGAATCTCCACTACAAACTGCAAACACTGGAAAGCAGGAAAATTCAGGGTGACAGATACAGGGATACAGGGATACAGGGGTACAGGGATGCTTTTGTTTTTTGCAACATCACAGGGGGAAGTTTCCAAACTGGAGTTTCACTGTTTGTAAAGAGCTGAGTCAGAAAAACACCAAAATCCCAGGTTTTCATCCCGGAGCTGTGATGCCACCATGGGCAAGGAGAGGAATAAAGGAGTTCAGGCCTGTTTGAAGTGCAAATCCCAACTCCCCCTTCACTCCAGAGCCACCAGCAATGTGTCCACGAGCCAGAGATCTCCCCCTGGAAATCTGAAAGATATCAGCACACTCGGCAAAGGGAGGAAAGGGAAAATGTGTTTGCCAGTTGCAGCAGATGTGAGGGCAGTGTCCTGAACAGCTTTTATTATTCTATAACTATTGGGGGCAGGAGGTTGTTATTAACCATCAGTAATTAATACAATGTGTGCTGTCCAATTAATGGCGTCCTGCCCTCCTGGGCATGTGGGGAATTCCCAGATGTGGCACAAAGCCAGCAGAAATCAGGATCAGGCAGGAGCATCCCTGAATGCAGCCCCCCAAGCCTGGAGGATGAGCTGATCAGAAAACAGATGATGCCAAATGCTGCAGACATCAAAGCCTGCACAGGCACAGCCCTGCACATCCTCCAGGCACACGCAGGGAACGCAGGGTGCCAGACCTGGAGAGGCCAGCACAGAGAGGTGGTGAAAGGAACAAATTCCAGAGCTGCAGTTGCCCCCCTGCATGTTAATTAGCACAGCAAAGAGCTCTAGAACATCTGCATATCCAAAGACTGGCTCCCAGGAAACCCTGCCTGAGGAGCACAAGGTGTGGAAATATCTGGGTAACTTCTCTGGATGCTGCCAGAAAAGCCTGGAGAGCATTTCATTAATGGATGCTCTTGCTCCTCTTCCAGAAATATCTGAGGGTGGGTGTTTCACATGGTGCTCTGTGAAGTCAGGACTGATGGAACAAGCCAAGGAGATGTTTGGGGTGTGAAGGTGGATGGGTCATGCTGAGCCCCTGTGGGCTGGGTTAGTGCAGGGGCGGGGCAGGGACCTTCTAGTGGGTGAAGAGAAGCTCAACTGTGCTGTGGTGGAAAACTGGGAGAGTATCTGGTGCTGATGTGGGAAATCAGGAGCTTTCAGAACTGGCTGTGTGGACCAGGATCAGTTTTTTCCACGTTGGGTTTGCCCACAGCAGCAAGGATGACACTCAGCACTCCAACACAGCCCCTGTCTGGTTGTATCCTCTGAGCCATTAGGACCAAAGAAATGATTTCAAGAAAACTGGGAGTCATTTTCCACTGCAGCCACATAATGGCAGGGCACCAAGTCCTGGGAGCCCACGATCCAGTGCCCACGAGGAATTTGCTCCTCTGCCCATTGATTGAAGTCCCTAAGAACATCCCTTGAGGTGACCTGTCAGTGGTGACCATCAGTTTAACCCCTGAGGTGGGTTTGTGAGCCTGAGCAGCCAGGAGCCTCCCTGAGGAGCAGCAGCACAGGCTGCAGGGTGGGAGTGCTCAGAGCAAGGAAATACCAAACCTGCCCTGGCTGCTGCTTTCCAACCCAATGCCAGTGAATGGGAGCCAAAAGATGGGATCCAAACTGGCTTTGGGAAGGGACCAGCTCTGCTCCCTCAGTGTCTCTGCCCTGACCCTCCTGGGAGTTCCTGGGTGGAAGGGGGACCTCTGAGCACCAGGAGCACTTGGAAACCTCTCTCCTCATCATCACTGACAAGCCCAGGGTTTGTAACTCTGAAAAGGCTCTTGTTTGGATTCCCACCAGCAGATTTTGGCCAAGTGCTTTGAGAAGGCTCCCAGAGGGATGCTCATGGTGGGAGGGAGAAGCCAGGCCTGCGTATGTGCCTGGTATTATCCTCTTTAGACTTGGCCTGAAGTGCAAATGCATCCCTGAAGCTGGTGGCTTGGAATGCAGTCCTGGGGAGGTTTTCCCAGCCTCTTTCCTCAGCAACCTCCCACTGTCACCTTCACCTTCCCCAGACCCTTTGCATGCTCAGCTCAGGGTAATTTACCATCAATTAAGAGCAAGGGAGGAGCACAAGGGGGTTGTAGCAAGGGTTTAAAGCCCCTCCCCTTGAGGCACAAATCCCACACACAGCCTGTGCCTGAGCTTCCCACGGCCACGGGGTTTTGGCTTCAGGCTCCTGGTGCTGAGGTGTGAGGGAGAATGAGCTGCACCATGAGCACCTCCGGTGATTTATTTTATTGCCTGTGTGCAAAAGAGTCTTGGCACAGTGAAGGGAGGTCGCTGCCAGCTCCAGGCCAGCCGGGCTATCCCTGGTGGAAAATGAAATGGATCAACGGGAACATTTTTCCATAATAGCAGAGCGAGGGAAGGAAATGATCCTCCTTGAACATCCATCTCTAATTCCCTGACCCTGGAGCAGTCTGGCAGCCAGGCCCTGGGATGAGGAGAGCTGATAACAGCCCTCACCAAGCCCTTGTTCCCAGCTCCCTCTGGGCTATCCAGCAGGGGGAACTTGCCTCAAAGCCACGTACGGGCCATTTCCAAACCACTCCCATGGCACTGAGCCCAGCAGTGATTCCTCTGGCACAGGACCAAGGCAGTGCCACCGCCTCAGCTGTGTGGGGTGGGAGGGGGAGGAGGATCCCCAGTGTGATCCATGTGCTGAAGAATTCCTGACACCTTTCCTGCCTCATTGGGCACTCAACTCAACCCAACCCAACTCAACTCAACTCATCTCAACCCAACCCAACCCAACTCAACCCAACCCAACTCAACTCATCTCAACCCAGCCCAACCCAACTCAACCCAACCCAACTCAACTCATCTCAACTCAACCCAACTCAACCCAACCCAACTCAACTCAACTCATCTCAACCCAACCCAACCCAACTCAACTCATCTCNAACTCAACTCAACTCAACTCAACTCAACTCAACTCAACTCAACTCAAAGTTTTGGGTCTCCTGAAGGCTTTAACTCTGAACCTAAAACTCCCAAAGCTCCCAAACTCATAAAATTTGTCAGAAAAGATCACCTGGGTCACCCGGGGTGGCAGACAAGCGTGCAAACCCAGGCACAAAAGGTGTGCAAAGGGGAAAATATCCATAGGAAAATATCCATGTGCAAAGAGGGAAATATGGCAGATCTTTGCCACAAAAAACTGAGGTTTCAGCCCTGCCTGGGCTCTTCCTCCCATGGGGATCCCCCAATGCCACAGCTAAAGCTTTCAGAACACCCTGATTCTTCTCCTCCTCTTGGTTAAATATTCCAGGCTGTTACCACATCCTCAGGTATTCCCTACACTGACAAACTGAGGGATGGAGGGGCAAAAGGCTGCTGGAAATTGGGATTTCTCCATCTCAGCTGAGGCTCTCAAGGAAATGGAGGGGTTTCCAAGGCTTTGGGGGAATTGTGCTGCTCCTTGTTCTTGTCTGCCCAGGATTTCTGGTGAGAAGGTTTTAGTCCAGACCTGGGAGATGTTGGGCTGAGAGATAATTAATAGATAATTAATAGATAATTAATAGATAATTAATAGATAATTAATATCCTCTTTGTTATTCAGCCTCACCTCGTGTCCCTGAGCCCACCAAAGGACAATTTTTCCCACTGCAAAGCAAAATGGGGCACTGCTCTGAGCCCTTTCCTGCCTCTCCTCTACCTCAGATGGCATTTCCTCTGGGATAGGAGGACAAATCCTGCAAATCCATACAGGAGGGCAGGATCCAGCCCTCAGTGTCAAGAACCAGCACAGAGACAGCTCTGGATTGGCATTCCCTGCCCTCACCAACCTGCTGCTCCCATTGTGGAGCCCTCCTGTCACCCACTGCACTCCAGGGCTCTGATGTGGTTCTATCCCAGGCTGGGCTCCAGGGAGATCTCCCCCTTCTCCTCTCCTGGAAGGGCTGCTCCATGTCCATGGGCAAGGCTGGGAGCAGCAGAAGGATCCAGAGCAGGCCTGGGAGGAGGATGGAGCTGGGATCTGCTGGGGTTATCTCTTTAACAGGTTCCTCCTGTCCCTGAACATATGTGCAGGAACACATCCCTGGAAAAATATGTGAGTGGGTGAGCTTGGCCCCAGCTCCCTCCCAGATGGGACATTCCAGAGCCCACATCACAAAGCCATCAGCAGGGCTTCGACAGAACTGCCAGCACCTCCAGCCTCTATCAGAGCCCAAAAATGTCCATATGATCCCTGCTCCCCCCAAAAAACTCCTTCTTGCTCTCATTTACAAGCAGGAAATGTTGGCAAAGGGGAAAAGTAGCAGGGGGGGAAGAAGTAGGGGGAAAAAAAAAAAGAAATGAGAGGGAAGAACAAAGCTTCCAGAGGAAAATGGAAGAAGTGAGACGTGAGGTGCAATACTGCTGAGCCCACTGCACAGGGCTGGCACCCCAAGGGGCACAGACACCAAATCTCACCCCCAGGTGCCCAAACCCAGCTGCTGTGGGCCCATTTTCCAGCAAACCCTGCAGGGTTGCTCCACAGCATCTCCTGGTCCCCTCCTGTCACTTCCAGGAGATGCTCCCAGGTTGCTCAGCCCTTACAAGTTGTAGCAGCACCTCTCCCACAGAGGGGACTTTTGGCTTTAAGCAGCACCAGCCCCACAGTTTTAGGGCTGGTGCTGAACGTGGAGCAGCCCCAGGCTGATCCCATTTCCAGCAGAGAAGGGAGGCTTTGCTGAGGCCAGGGTGACATCCCCCAGCTGGGATGCATTTCAGCAGCTCCAGAGATTGTTCCAGGCTCAAGAGCTGTTTCCCTGCACACAGCCCAGTGTAATTCCCAGGAAAACCAGCTGAGCCCTTGGCCTGAGCTCAAAACACATTAGGAAATCAAAAGCATTTATTTTATCCAATTTTTCTCCTGAGCTTTGCTCAATACTCCCAGAACAAGGAGCTTTAATAGACTTTGGTTTGTGACTGCAGACACCTTCCATAGCTTGGCTCTTTCATCACGTGGGAACTTGAATATCCATCATCTGGAATCCACTTAGTGCTGTGTTCTCCCTCCCTGCTCCTGGATTTGCATTTTGTCCACTGGTGCCTAATGAATTTAGAGTGTCAGGGCTTATAAATCATGAAATCCAGCAACTCTTTGCATCCCATTTTCTACCAAGAATCCCTAAGAGCCATGAAAACATTTAAAACCTCTCAGGGCTGGTGCTGTGGGGATAATCTCCAATCTGAATGTTTGCCGTGCTCAAATTTGCTAAAATATGGCAGATTTGGAGGAGGTGCAGGAAGGAAATTGTTCACCAGCTCAGATTGAACCTAAAATTTTGAACAAATTTGGCAAAAAATTGTCCAGACAAATTACTCCTTCTTTTCATTGCCCAGAAGAATGTTTGGTGTAGGGTTTCTTTAAAAAAAAAAAAAAATGGATATTTTAGTCTTAAAAGCAGCCAGCACAGCAGGGTTTACTCCTCACCCAAAAAACTCCTCTTGAATGTCAAAAGAACCATTTGCTTCTTCCGAAAATAAACAATTTGGCATAAAATCCCTTTGCTTTGACCTGGCCTGAACTTCCCTTGGCTCTTTTCTGCTGCTTTCACTCCTGTGCCTTGGCCCCAAATCCGGGGATGGCTGCAAACCCCTCAGGCTCAGCTGCCTTGGGATCACATCCCTGACATCCAGGCTTGGAATGGGAGCTGGGAGCACCCAGATTTGAAGTGGGTGGAAGATTTTGGAGGGTTCCCAGTGATCCAAAGGCACCCTGGGGCAGGAGCATCCCAGAGACACTTCCAGGAAGAGAAGCACTGGCAGCTTGGACACCCCCACGTTCAGTCCCTCAAAACCTGCTCCTCCCTATTTCCTTAAAATCAATATTCCACTGCTTTCCAAGGACAAAGCAGCTCCCACTGCTCACCAGGATCTGCAGGGAGTAGATGATGTTATTACTGGATTTTTCCCACATAAACCTGGATCCCTGAAATATCAATGGTCAACCTCACACATGACCCAACCATGCTGGAATTTTTTCCCCATATTTTGAGCCACCAAACACCTGGTTGCTTCCCAAAGCCAGCAGCTCTGTTTCAAAACCCATAAATCCAACACCCCAGGCTTGGAATCAGAACTGGGCTCAACCAAATCCTTGAGGCAAACTTTGGATTGGAGTGGGGTAGTGTTTTATTTTTTTCCCCCATTCTTTCTCAAAATCCTTATTCTTTAACAAACTTGTTGCCAGCCAGAAGACAAATTTTCTTTGAATGTCAAAACAGGATGTTTTTGACAATCTCAGGACATTCAAAGAGGTTTTTTTTGTTTTCTTTTTGAAACAGGAAACTCGTCTGAGAGCCCTTTCCTGCAAATGGTTTCAGTTGTGACAAGACTGCCTCTTTCTGACAGAGCTTGGGGTATTTTTTTATGCAAGAAGATGCCACATGTAAAAATTTTTGAAAAACCCATCCAGGTTACTCAGTCCTGAAGGCGGGTGTGGATTTTTCTCCTTAAAAAGCTCATTAAAGGGGAATATGTTGAGATTGAGCCGTGGGGCTGCTGGGAATGGGAATGTTTGTCATGGACATTTGGAGATCAAGGTCATTAAAGCGGATCTATCCATGCCAGTGCAATCCAGGTGTCTCTGCTGCATCCCCAGATCCCCATGGCAGCTCTTTGGGCACAAGGGGATGGAGGATGCTGGAGAAACATCAGTGAAGCAGCACTGCTGAGATGCTCAATTCTCAATGAGGAACTGAAACGAGATTTGCAAGTCAAACTCTCTCCCCTCTTTGCACCCAGAGGGAAACGGGGCTCCAGCAGCTCCAGGGGGCTGAAAAGAGGGTGGGGTGTTCATGGTGGGTGACAGGGGAGGAGCTGGTGGGGTCTGGGTGGTGGAAAATGCTTTGGAAAGTCCTGGGTGTTTTCCAATGTCAGTGTCTGGATCCTGCAGAGAACCTCAGAGCTGTTCCTGAGCTCCTCACAGGTGTTGACCCTGAGCTCTGGGGGGATTGCAGCAGGAGGAAACCCAGGCCCTGCCACCACTGACAATGAACCTGAGGCTCTGGATCCCTGGATGTCATCACATGAACCTGGGTGCATTACTGAAGCCATTTCAGGAGATCTCCCTCTCTCTCAGCCTGGCTTTGACAACCTCCAACACAGGAATGGGAAAACCAATCTGGTTTACACTCAGGCACAGATATTCCAAGACTTCGGTCTTTTATTTTCTTAGAGATGGAATTAACTCATTCCACTCTGGCTTCTCACCATCAGCTCCCTGTGGGACCAACTCATCCCAGCCTGACTTCAAACCTTGGCTGGGTCTCATCTGGTGCTTGGCAGGACGAGCACCCCGTGCTACAAATGTCAGAAGAGCAGGTGCTGGCCTGAGATGGCTCCTCCAGAGGCTTCTAAATATGCCCTGGGCATTGCATGGCAAAGCTCTGGGATGTCTCCATGAGATCCCAGCTCTGCCAAAGCCCAGGGAGCATCAATGAGGCTGGTGGGGACAGCAGGACCCCAAAGAGAGTGGGAAAGGTGAAATCACCATTGAGCCCCATCTGGTTTCTGTATTGTTGGGTGGTCTGGAAGTTCTGGGATTAATGGAATCCATCCACAGCTCTTTGCATTCCTCCTCTCCGTTTTGGCCAGGCTTCTGTGGGGACTTGCAGGAGAAGTCAGAATATCTGTATCAGAAGGATTGTAAGGAAAGATTCATTCCTTCTGGCAAGGAGAGCCAGAGAAAGGCAGGAGGAACTGACCAAATGTGAGATCAAGACAGGAAGATGTGTCCTGCTCATTCCATTTGTATTTCTGTCACCCAGAGCAGAGAGAGGAGGGATTTGGCTCCTCGTCATTGTTCTGGATACAAGCAAAAAGCAACAGCAGTACAAGGAGAGACCAAAATCCTGTTCTGCAAGGAAGAGAAGAGCATCTTTACTGGAATTTCAGCAGTGGGAGAACGTTGTAGTGAGAAATGCCTTGATTTTTTCTTGCACAGCCCAGATTAACAGGACTGTGGTGCTGGAACTGATGTTCTCCTCCATCCCCTTCCCCCAGACCATGCAGAGTCCAGTTGGCACTGCTGGGATGGGTCAGTGTTCCAGCACTGCCCATCAGAAATGTTCCACAGGAGTGCAAAGCACCAATAAAATTGTTCCCCAGATGGGATTTTCAGACTCATCTTTCATCTGATTTGATTAACTTGGCTCATTTCCTGCTCTCCCTGTGATCCCACTGATGAGATGTGCAATCCCAGGTTTATGGTGTCCTGACTGGGATCACTCAGTGACAGGAGGGAGCTTTGCAGGCACAACAACACCAGCCTGGCTCAGTGGATTCTGTGTCCTCTGAATCCCCCAAGCCCCATCTCTGCACCTAAGCCAGGAGATCATGGAATCACAGAATCCCAGGGGAGTTGGGTTGGAAGGGACCATAAAGCTCAGCCAGTCCCACCCCTGCCATGGGCAGGGACACTTTCCACCGTCCCAGGCTGCTCCAAGCCCTGTCCAACCTGGCCTTGGACACTGCCAGGGATGGGGCAGCCACAGCTGCTCTGGGAATTCCATCCCAGCCCCTCCCCAACCTCACAGGGAAGAATTCCTTCCCAAAATCCCATCTCTCCCTGCCCCCTGTCCATGGGGACCCATTCCCTGTCCTGTCCCCCCCACTTTATGAGGTGGCCCAAGGAGCCATGAGCAGGCTGGGGGCTCCTGAACCTCTCCAGAGCATCTCAGGGCCTTGGAGCTGCAAGTTCTGGGCAGTGCCAGACTTGCTGTGCTTGTGCAAAGGAATGTCCTGCAGTGATCCCAGATTTCCTCCTGTTGCCTTTTGGGGGTCCCAGCTTTGCCCCACTCCTGCTGTGAGGGGGTGGGAGGCAGAACTGTGTGCTCTCAGCCCCATCATCTGCTCTTTAAACAATGTTAGACTGCCAAAAATAAATCCTCTGGAAGAGCTTGGTTTTGTTCAGCTCCTCGCCTGGCAGCGCTCCTAAAACATCCAGGAGTTTTCACAGAGCTCTGCAGGATAATTGACACTTCCATCACTCCTTTCATCCTGAAGTGCTTTTCCAACCTGAGACCACCACTGCAGTCAAACTGTTTGTGGAATAGTGGGGTTTTTCCCTAAAAACCAAATCTTATGTCATCCTGGGAGCCCTGCACATCCTCCAACCCCGTGGAATCACTGAGGGCTCAGCACACTGCTCATCCATGAGGGGATTATTGGGATGGTGCCACTGCAAAGGGAGTACTGGGAAGTGGTCCTGCTTTGGGAAAAAGTGGTGGTCGTTGGAAAAAAAACCCAACAAAATACATGTACAGAATATAGAGGACACTGAACTTGGCTCTCATCCTCTGCTGGAGCATTGACTGGTGCTGTTGCTGACATCCCAAGAAGGACAAGCACCTTCCAGAGTGAGTTCCTACACATCTCTACCTTCACAACCACTTTGAATCCACACAGAGTGATGCTTCTCAGGCTTTGGGAACAGTTTTAAGGGTGAAGGAGCTCCCAACCCTCAATGTGTCCCAGTGCATGATGCTGGTACAGGCTGAGGGCAGCACAGCATCTCACTCACCACCTGGGATATTCCATCTATCTGCCCTTGGCCAGAGCCCAAACACTTAACCCCCTCTTCTGCCCCACTGTGGGGGAGATGGAGATGCTCACCCCATTCTAACATGGTGTCTTGGTTTGGAAAGACAGGTGTCTGCCAGGGAAAAAGCTGGTGCTTCCCTTGGAATGGAGAATGTAAACCTCCTCCCTCCAAATTATTATAATTTTTCAATTGAGGACCTTCAGGCAAAGATTTGGGAATAGGAATAACAGTTCTTTACTAGGAATATTAAAAAATACAAGTGTAGTAAAGCAAACAAACAAGCAATCAAAAAATCTTAGGAAACCCTGACAAAGTCAGACTATGACCTGACCCCCTGTGGGTCAGGGTGTTGGTGTCAGCCCAATCCAGCCCTCCTGCAGTGACAGATGTGGTTCTGTTGGAGCAGAGATGATCCTGTCCAAGGGTGGAGTTTTCCTCTGAAGGTCCAGTGGTGCTGAGCTGGGTCTGGTCTCCCTCTGGCAATCCCGTGCACACAGGCTGTGCTGGTGTTCCAAATGCCAGCTTTGATCCAGGCAGGAATGCTGGGCTCCTCCCCTGGGTGGGATGATGGAATTGTCTCAGCCCTGCAGTGAGCCTGGATGGCCCATGGACAGCAGAGATCCCCTGGAGGGAGGATGGCTCCTGGAAGGGATAAAGGGCATTGCCCCAGCTGCTTTAACAGAAGATACCTGCCCCCTCCTCCCCCAGAGTTAAAAGAAAAAACACCTCTTCAATTGGTTTCAACAGAT
>JANPWX010000415.1:110221-144913 GCA_024734555.1 Trochalopteron elliotii
TGTCTCAGCCCTGCAGTGAGCCTGGATGGCCCATGGACAGCAGAGATCCCCTGGGGGGAGGATGGCTCCTGGAAGGGATAAAGAACCCTGCCCCAGCTGCTTTAACAGAAGACACCTGCCCCCTCCTCCCCCAGAGTTAAAAGAAAAAACACCTCTTCAATTGGTTTCAACAGATTGGGAATAGAATACATGCTTTTGTTACATATTGCAACCCAAGACACAGGGTTAACTCTCCCTGTTTATTGATAAACTGATAACATTATTGATAACAAACACTTGGGATTAAATCCACCCCTGACCCTACAGCTAAACCCAGCACTGGGCAAAGCTCAGTGTGAAAATCCCAGGACAGTGCTGGGTCACAGCAGCCACACAAAGAGGGTTCAGTGCCAAAGGCCCCGTTCAGAGGGGACCCTTGGACTTGATCCTTCCAGGCAGGAATTTGACATTCTGTTTTCTTTAAAATTACCACAAAGAGGTGACTGGCCCCCAAATCCTTGTTCTTCTCAGTGCTGGACTATGGGAAGGTTTTGGGGTGAGGTGGGAGAGGATGCTTTTGGCTCCAGCAGACCAGGAGTTTGAGCTGCTATGGAGGATGCAGTTTTCCAGTTTCCAGGAAGGTCCCAGAGGAGCATCCATGCAAATTGAGGCAGGATTGCCAGGAAGAATGAAGGAAATTGGGAAAAAATTAGCTGGGAGCTTGTTTCAGGAGCCTTCCTCCCTCTTGCAGACATGCAGGTGTTGCCTGGCCCTGGAGGATGCCCGGAGTGTGGCACTGGGGTGTGGCTGATGTTAAACAGGACAGGACTGGAGAGTTTGATTGGAAAAATGCAAACTGATTGAAATGGAGACAAGTGTGTGGGGCTGGGGGGGAGAAGGACAGGGTGGGGAGGCCCTGGCACAGGTGCCCAGAGAAGCTGTGGCTGCCCCTGGATCTCTGGAAGTGTCCAAGGCCAGGTTGGATGGGGCTTGGATCAACCTGGGATAGTGGAAATTGTCCCTGCCCATGGCAGGGGCATGGAATGAGATGAGATTTAAGGATCCTTCCAATCCAAGCCATTCTGGGATTCTCAGATTCTGTGGCTTTATTCCCTCCATTACTGAGATCAGCAACTTCTCTGCTCCCAAAAATCTGCCCCTGCCTCCTCAGGTCAGGTGTTGGAAGAGGGAGCAGGGTCTTGGCAAGGTGGCCAGAGATGGAAAGATGCTGGAGAAGGATGGATGGCACCTGGAGAAGGAGGGCAGGTGGAGAAGGATGAATGATGGAGCAGGATGGAATGATGGAGAAGGATGGATGATGGAGAAGGATGGATGATGGAGAAGGATGGATGATGGAGAAGGATGATGGAGAAGGATGGAATGAGGGAGAGGGATGGAATGATGGAGAGGGATGGATGATGGAGAAGGATGGAATGAGGGAGAGGGATGGAATGAGGGAGAGGGATGGAATGATGGGGAAGGATGGAATGATGGGGAAGGATGGAATGATGGAGAAGGATAGCATCTCCCCGTTAATGGCACTGGTGAAGGGAGTGTGCAGTGCCGGCAGCTGCCTGGGCCGGAGTTAAAGGGGCGGTAATTACCTGATTACTGCCTAATGAAGGACAATTGAAATGGATAAGCCGCGCTCGGAGAAACCACAGGAGTTTCTAGGGAGACCAAA
Organism: Trochalopteron elliotii; assembly: GCA_024734555.1. Lineage (NCBI taxonomy): Eukaryota > Metazoa > Chordata > Aves > Passeriformes > Leiothrichidae > Trochalopteron > Trochalopteron elliotii. The sequence continues at coordinate 111,885 of JANPWX010000415.1, forward strand.
CCTCCGAGATCTCAGCTGGAGGAGGGAAGGGGAAGCTGCAGGTGGGGGAGGACGATCGCATTTCTGACTCACAATCCCCAAATCTGACCCATCCCGGAGCCGTCCCACGGGATGACCTCATCCCACAAACCCAGCTAAAGGGAACCAACAGCTCCGCGCAGCCCGCTCGGGAAAGAGGGACGACAAATGGCATTTGCTGCCCCAGAGCCCCGGTGATTCTTTCTCCCCCGCGGCACGGGGCGTGTTCCAGCCGCCGCGGCTTCCAGCACGTCTCGCAGCGCCTGGGCAGAGCTGGAAAATGATGTTTAATGTGTCTGCCTGGGAAGGAGCTGATTAATTTGTCTGGGGGCATGGAAGTGCTGGTCGTGTTTGTGGCCATGGAGCTGCTTTCATCCAGGGAGGCGCAGGAGAAGCTGTGGACACCCAGGAGTTGAGGCGACTATTTATTTGCTTTATTGAATAAATATATTTAATCCTTAAGCCTTGGCTAACCTCCTGCATCAATGGGCCCCCTGTTGGGAAAAACCATCCCACCCAAAGTAGGGCAGCTCCTCTCCTGCCCGCATCCCTGGCTGGGGTGGGAATGCCGTGCCAAGGGGAAGGGCAGGGCCCCGGGACCTTGGCACGACAAGAAACGCCGGGATGGAGGAAACCCTGCAGAGATTATTCCTCCCAGCACACAGCTGGGTTATTTCTGCTGCCGCCAGATAAAAGGCTGCAAGTTTACCCAGGCCGGGTGCAGCAGGGGTGTGTTTCCTGCAGACAGGTGAAACGCTCACCGCGGGACTGAAGCGAGAGGAGACGGCGTTTGGGAATCCCCAAAATCCCACTATCCCTGCAGCCCGCGCCCCCCCGGCATGGGCGCAGACGGGAGGGGTCGCGCCGGGCCGATAACAGCCCCGGAAAGCCATCAGAGACACCCGGGCGGCCTCTGCCTCTCGTCACAATTCCCTGCCAAGGAGGCTCCTGCACCTTGTCAGCCTGCCGGTAATGGGAACCAGCTGCCTGCGAGGGACGGAGCGGCGGGGGAAGGGACCATCCATAACTCCTGCTCCTTGCCCAAAGCTCCGGGGGAGGGAGGGATGGAGGACCCGAAGAACCTGGCTGAGGGATGCTGAGGATGCTCGGCTCCCCCAAGCCAGTTCTCTGGACCTGCTCACCTGTGGGCACAGCCAACACTTTGCTGAGATGTTTTTCCACCTCAGTGGGGTTTTCCATTCCCCAGGATGGGTGTGATGTTCCTGCCTGCCTGCCGCTGTCCCAGAGGGAAGATTTGTACAGAGGGAATTCCATACTAAACCTCATGCCCAAGACACAAGCTGATATTTTATCCCAAAATATCAATTTCACCCCTCAAACTGCGGCAGAGCTCACATCATTGCTCTGCACAGAGAACAGATCTCCCAGAAGAGATCCTGTGGATTGTGCTTGGTATGTGACAGCATCCTCCTTCCCTGTGCTCCTGCTCTCCAAAGTCATGCAACACCCCAAACTCTCCTCTTTCCTTTCAGGATTCTCCCCCTCTGTGAGTGGGAATAGGAGCAGAGTGAGGATTTACACCCGTGTCCAGGCTGGGCTTCTGGGAAGAGCAGCATCTCCAAGGAACCAGCCCCGTAATTGGGTTAGCCATGCTCATTTTCAGGAACAGGTTGCTGTTAACGAGTTTTAATTAAAAACATCTTCACGGTGTCAGCAAGTTGAAACCAAGGGCAGTGTTTCATATCCACAGTAATTTTCCCAGCTGGATCACAGGCAGGGTGTCTGCCAGCATTCCAATTTTTTTTGGCAAAAAAAGCCAAATTTGCCAATCCAAGTGGCTCAAGCCCTGCTTGGACCCTGCACACAAAGCCCAAGGGCAGCTCAGCCTCTTCCAGCAGCGTGGATACTTCTCCCTCCTCCATCTCCCAAAATTTCTCCAAGCTAATTTTAGCAATCAGCCCCTCCAGAAGTTTTCTCCAGAGCTTAATCCCACTTGTGGAGGGGGAAAGGAAGAGTTTTCCTGCAGTGGAATTACTCTCTGCTCTTTTCTTGCCATGAAATTCATGTTTTGGCCCTTCAGAACCTTTGGAAGAGATTTTCCCCTGCTTTTTCCCAGCCCTGGCTCTGCCCAGAGGTTTCACAGCTCGTTGCAGCCACACTTTGAGTCCATCCTGAGTGCTTTAAAGGCTCTTCCGTGCTCTCTCCAGCTTTCAGTGCTCGAGGGAGATGGGATCAGGGAGGGACAGGGATCACGGTGATTTTGGATGTGCTACTGGTGGAATGAGGCGGGATCCGGGCCAGATTTGGGCTCCTGAAATCCCGGGGTGCAGAGCAGGATCCAGGAGTGTAACCCTGGCACAACTGCCTGCCTTTTGCAGCTCTGCCTGTTGGATCAGATTCCTGGGCCACTCAGAAAAGGGATTTAATTCACCAAGAGACAAAATTCCTCTTTAATCCACCAGTGGAAAATGAACATTGAATTCCAGGGGCTGTTTGGATCCATTTCCCTACTCAACCCCCAATATGAGAAGAGCTATAACCTTGTGATTCTCATCACAGAAATGCGATATTTTTCCTTTTTTTTCCCTTCCCAAACCAGGTGTCTGACCCAAATCTGTTGCTGCTGTTGGTTTTTTGTCTTCCTCTTGTGCCAGGCCTGGAGAGGATTTCCAGGGAGGAGCTGGGATGGTGCCTTTGCCAGGTCTCAGCTCCACACTGAGGATGGGCTGAGCTTGAAGAGTCATTGGGACACGGGGCAGGAATTAAAGGTGTGTCTTTAATGTGGGACTGTCCCAAAGGAATTCCAAAGGCACAAATCCTGCACGGACATGAGCATCACTCATCCACCACAAAGCCCAAGGAGCAGCGCTGGAGAAAAGCTGAATTTTTTTGGAATCTCAACTCTGCCTTTCTTACCTGGACTACCAAGACTTGGCTTGCTGTTAAAGAAAGGGGAACTCCTGCTGCAGTGGGAATGTTGAACCTGGCTGTCCCAGAGCAGGGACAGGGGGGGTTCAGTCTGAAATCCCGGTTCTCCCGGCGCTGGGCAGTGCGGGAGCGATGGGACTCAGATGTCGCCGGGGGCAGGGGAGCGGCGGGCCCGATCCCGGCCGGCGGCTCCCGGGGGATCCCGGAGCCCTCCCGGCAGATGCGACCCTAACCCAAACCAGATGGGAAAGGAGGGAAGCTTTTCCAGGGACCTGGGGAGATAAAGTGATTAAAACCCATCATGTGCAGAAAGAGAGCAGAGATGCCTCAAGGTCGGGGGAGAAAATTTGGGATTAAGCCTCCAGCGGGGCGGGGTTTGCCGCATCTTCCTGCCGGGATACCCAAAACCACGTCTGGGAGGCAGAGCTCGTTCCAGCCGGGAAGCAGAGTTAATCCACACTCCTTCCCAAGCCCCAGCTCGTGGCAGGTTTGACAGATCCCAGGGCTGCCTTCCCGTGTTCTCCCCATCCCTCACTCGGATCCTGCAGCAGCAGCGAGACCTGGACACAGCCTCCTCCTCCTGCCTCTGCAGCCTCGGCTTCCACATGGAGAAATACAGGGAGAAGTCCTGGCTGCCTCAGTGCTGGGGGAAATGTGGGGATTTCCTTGGCGGGAGTGAGCAGCAGTGCCCATGTGATCCCCACACCTCTGTTTGGACCCACGGGAAAGGATTTTGGGGTCGGTTTTGGGACTTTGCCAGGAACGCCAGGTCTCCATCTCTCTGGCTCCTACAGAACCCCCTTCTCATCCCATAAAGCACAGCAAAATTCCCTCTTTTTCCATCTGAGCTCAGAAAAAGCAGAGGAAATGGGGTGGATCTGGCATTGCAATGGGTGATCTCTGCCCACAGCACAGATTCCATGGACATTTCTGGGAACAGCTGTTTTGGGGGGATGGTGGGGTGGCAGCACAAGGCCAAATCTGACCTGCAGTAAAAATCCAGGGAAAAAATACTTTTTCCAGAGGTTTTTTGTTGACATTCTCCCTGCAGAGTGTTCTGGGCAGAAAAAAGAGCAACCCCCAAACCCTTTTCTTTTGCCTTCGTGGGACTGGGACTCTGAACTCCCAAATTCCTGCTGTTCCCTTCCCAGCCCAGCCTTGGAGAAGAATAACCCCATTGAATGGGCCAAGTTAATCAGGTGAGCTCCTGACACACCTCATTTATCTTCCCTGAGCCCGGGAGACCCAAAAAATGGGATTAAGAGCAGTGATAAACAAAAGATCCCAGACGGCCAAGAGATTTGTGGATTTTCCCCTGATCTGAACTCTGGGCCCAACATTTGGTTTTTATTTGGGAATAATAGGAAGTGACAGAATTGGGCTTTTTCTGCCTCACTTTGCGACCAATAAAAATATCCTGGAGGAGGTGAGAGGAAGGTCTGGGAAGGGGATGGACACTGGGATCCACTAATATATCTTTTTCTGGGAATTAATGGAGTCTCTTCTCCACCTTGTCATTGCAGAGGGATGGCAGCTCCCACCTCCCCTCCCCTGGATCTCCCTGTCCAGAGGGGAACAGGAGCTCATAGCTGGGTTATGGAGAGTGCAAGGATTGGGATGAAAATACTCCCCAAACATTCCCAGCCTCCACGGCCACCTTCATCCATCACCCTGGATCCAGCCCCAGACATCCATCATCCCCAGAGCCCTCTCTGCATCCCTCTGATGCCTTGCAGACCCACAGCAAATCCCCTTCCTCCCCTGCAATCCCTCAGCCAGCCCTGCTCTCCCTCAGATCCAACAGAAATCCCATTTTCTGTGTAAAAAACTCCTTTCCTTACAAACATTCCCATCTCCCAGCTCTGTCTTCACCAGGGAATTTTGGGTGCTAAGGAGCTGCTGCTTCTGCTGGGCATCAGAGGCTCCGTGTCTGTAGGATGTGCCAGCACATGGCAATGCATCCCTAGACATCTTTGGGGACAAATAGAATTTCCTAGGAATTGTAAGAAATAGAGACATGGGGAGGCGGGGTGGTCCAAAGCCCTGGAAATTAAAACTTTCCAGCAGTTTTCTCCCTTCCAGATGAATTATGTTCCTTCATTTGGAATTTCCTGACAGGAGCATAGAAATCCATCATCAGGGTCTGAAAAATCATCAGTGATATCTCCAGTTCTGAATTTTTAGGGAAAACTGGTTTTTTTTCCAGAAGTTTTTAAAGGTTTCACTAAAAAAAAAAAAAAAAAAAAAATGCACAAAGCATCTTTTTATGTACCCTCTTCTAAGAGCTGCAGCCTTATTCCTTATTCCTCATTCCTTATTCTTGGGGCTCCTAAATAAGGATCATTGGCAAACACTGGATCTAAGGAATGCATCTTTACAGGAGAATGTTTGGGTTGTGTTAATTTAATAGGAAACAATCCTGGGAAGGAAAAAATCCAGCACAGGATGGTGGAAATGGCCCCTTTTCTGCAGTGAGGGTTGGGCTGTGCAAGTGTCCTGATCTGGACAGAAAACTCCAGGGAAAACCCAGCTAACCCATAATTTTAAGGAGTTATCCAAGTGGGAGTTTAGTTTCTTACAGAATTTGTCTACAGGCTGGTGGAGGTGGGCAAGGACAAAAGAGGTGCTTCCCAAAAATCAGAGTTCCACACCAGATTCCTGGTGCACAGGAATTTAACCTCTTGGGTCACCTGGAAACATCTTCCTGGGATCCTGTGAGCCAGGAGAAATGGAGTTTCTCTCTCCCTAAAGCTCTCCATCATTTGGGGTTCAGGTTTCCCACATTCAGCACCCCAAAGTTTCCCAAAGGGGGGCACCCAGGCTGGAGGAACAGGAGGAGGAGCCCTGACCCCATTCCTAAAGAAGAATCAGTTCTGTCCCTGTTGCCCCTGGAGGGAGCCAGGAGCAGGGTGGGAATCTGGGGGTGTCCATGACCCCAAACCCCTGGGGATGGGGCTGTGGGCCATCACTGCAGGAATTACAGCCCCCCTGCAGATTTGGGGTGTGGAAGGGCTGGATTTAGGAAGCACCTCTTAGTTGGCATTAAAATGTAAGCAAATTCCCTCTGGCTTCATTCCAGCTCATCCTGGGCTGAGCTATAAAACCTGAGGGAATTTTCTCCATATCTGTCACCCTGCTGGACCATGTCAGGTCCCCTGAGCTGCTCCTGTGTCTCCCACTCCTCACATTTCTCCCAAAAGCCCCAGATGAACATCAACTTCTTTTCCTTTTAATTAAGGAGGTTTCCAGACCTCATTCCATCCCAAAATCCTCACCTCGGGCACCTCAGGGGCTTGGAAAATCCCTGCCCATCCCCAGAGGATAAAGAGAGTCAGGAACTCAGAGATCCTCTCCAAACTGGAGCAGGGAAGAGTGGGGTGGGATGAGCTGGACTCAGTGCACATGGAAAGGCTTCAGTTTTAAAGTGGAGTAGGAAAAGTGCAGGAAAACCATCCCAGGCATTGTGTTTTCCATGGTTCAGCATCTCCTGTGCAATATTTAGGATGAGGGAATGATGTCAGGGAGATGATGGGATCCACACAGCCACACATGGGGAAACTGAGGCCTGCAAGGGTTTGGCTGGACTGGGAATCTGGAATGGGTGGAAATGGGATGAGAACCTTTGACCCAGGTTTCCATCCTGACAGGTGAGGAAATACTGCCTGAGGTATGGGATGCCCCAGGGTTGTTGCAGTCATAAACAGAGCAGGATCTGTGGCATGGGGATGTGTTCCAGGCCCTTTCCATCCCTCCCCTTTCCCTCTGGCATCCCCAGGGTTTGCTTTCTCCACTTGAGTCCTCAGGCCTGGAACAGGGGTGCAAACCCAGCACTGAGCTGGGCTCTCCATGTGCAGCATTCCCACAGTTTGGTCATTTCTTCTCATTTTTCCCCTCCTTTATCCCACAGTCCACATGGAGGGAAGAACAACATGTTTGGAGATTAAAACCCACCTGAACTCTCCCACCAAGCCAAGGGAAACCCTCGGGGAAGCTCCTTTTTGTCACTGATTGATGTGGCTCAGCACAGAGCAGCCACCTCCCATCACCCTCCCACCCCTGGTGTCCAGGAGCTTCCTGTCTTTTAAAATCTGAAAAAACGAGGTTCACTTTCTATCTAAATTTTAAGAAATAAGTTTAATAGAAAGTAAGACAATTAGGAGATGAAAAAAAAGCAAAGTATGGCCCCAGATGGGTGACTTGGCATTCAGCCAAGTCCACACCTTGCTGTATCAGAGACATTCTTTAAATCCCCTTTCTATTGCATCAGTCTGTTGAATGTCCATATTTTTCCACAAACTAGTTTCCATACTCCAGGAACTGTTTTGCATGGTCCCTCCTTGGGTCTGCCTTTTTAGAGCACGTGTGTTTCTGGGCTGTGTCTTCATTATCACCTCCAGCCTGGGCCTTGGTCCAGACTTTCTTCAGGTGGGAGATGCTGATGGTTGGTGTATCAATAGCAGGGTGTAGTGGTTTGAAAGCAAAATGAGTGAGAGGCTCCAAGTCAGAAATACAATTTAATAAGAAGGAAAGAAAAAAAGGTAAAATAAAATAGAATAAATGCAATAATACAAAAGATCACTGACAGAGTCAGAAAACAACCTGAGCAGGGTGATGGAAGCAGTCCAGACGAGGGGACCTTCCCGAAGCAGTGATGCTGTAGAAAGGTCTGGTAGCTCTGGTCCTCTGGGAATCCAGTGGGTAAGGGCTGATTGTACTGTCCCAAATCCCAGATTATATCCAGGTGGGAATGCTTGGCTCCTCCCCCTGGGCGGAGCATCTCACAATGGGATGATGAGTCATACAGGGGGTCCTTGATGGCCCATTGAAGAGAGAGAACTCCCGGAGGGAGATTTCTATGAGCCACGAAGCAGGCATTTGATGGGCCATTAACAGAAGACACATTAACAGAAGAGGGAGGGGGAAATCTGGAAGAACACTGCTTCAGCAATTGGATTCAACAGTTCATGAAGATTGTGATAGAATACTTTGTGCATATCTTATACTTGCAACCCAGGACATAGGGTCCTCTTTCCATATTCACTGGATGTTATCCTGACCAAACAGACAGTTTAAGCACACTATATCAACTACTACCACTATGCCTAGTTTTCTTTACTAATAGCAGAAATAAAACGCTTATATTCTTAATACAATGCTATTATCCATATAGCACACACCTTGCAAAAAGCCAACTTTATAATATGTATCTATAACAATTCCAACAGAAGAGGAGCTTGGAAGCAAAGCTGGGGGAGAATCCCCCTGTTTTCCCCATCAGAGCATCTCCCGTGGCTGCAGTGTCCACCCCAGGCAGCAGCTGAGCTGTGTTGGAGCCCTGGCCCGGCTGTGTTATTGTGAGTGTCACGTTACAAATCCCCTTTCCATGCCCAGATCCCGGCGGGAAAATAAACGGGCCAAGGTCAGGACCCTGCCAATAAACAGCAGCCCGGCCCCCGTGGGGCCTCCAGCAGTGGCTGCAGTGGGGCTGAGGGGATCCTTGGTCCTGCAGATCCTGGCTCAGAGGTGGTCACTGTCCATTCCCATCCTGCCAGGACACACAAACCCCCTGGGAGCAGCAGCCCAGCAGGGCTGGGAGGGACTGGTGTCACTCACAACCCCCTGCAGGTCGATCTATAATCCATCATCTTGCAGAGACAAAGGGGAATTGTTGGATTTTCCCCAGATAAGGCCAAACCCCTTCATTTTCCAGGGAATATTCCTTGGTGAATATTTGTGGGTACAGAGCACACTCAGGGGGGAGAAAATTCCTTTGATCACAATAAAGAGTGGAAGGAAACTCAAAGCTGGAGCTGCGGATCCATTCCTGGCACTCCTCAGGGTGGATCTGCAAAGGGTTTTTGGCATCTGCTGAGACAAAGGGAATTTTGTGAGCATCCCAGTGGGAGCCAGGGATCGTGAGCAATAGCAGGGAAAGGGTTAACATGGATATTCCCACAGGATAAGATCCCATCCCATCCCATTGGAGTCACAGGAGCCCATGAGGGAATTATCAGGAGCACTGTCACCTTCAAGCTCCTCTTCACCCCATCTGCCCCAGCCCTGGATGCCCCTCCCGAGGATTTTTCTCCCTAATTAAGGAGGTTCTCTGTGAATGTGTGGGTTTGTTTTGCTGTGCAGGGTGGGAAAAGGCCAGAAAAGCAAAAATTCCCTCAGAGGGCACTGAAACTCTCCTATTTCCATGTCCCTTTCCCACAGTTCCCTCCAGCACCTTCTGCCCTTCCTCAGTTTGGAATGAGGGCCCTGGGAAAATATTGGCAGAATAGGGGGAGAATAAAAAAAAGGGAATTTGTTCATCATAATGTCAGCAATAAAATAATAAAACATAGATATTAGAAAGACAATAGGGTTCAAAGCACTGGGGTTTCCATGGGATGAAGGGAGTGAGGCACTGGCACAGGTTGGATGGATCTGGAACTGTCCCAGGCCAGGCTGGATGGGGCTTGGAGCAACCTGGGATAGGGGAATTCTGCCCTGCTATTGGAACAGGATGAGCTTTAATGTCCCTTTGCAGCCCTAAGCCCTCTGGGATGCCAAAATTCCATCATTCCAGGTGATTTCAGAGCTTCACCCTCACCCAGGTGCAGGTCCCATCACAGATCCCACCATGGGGAGGGTTCAGTGCCCAGGCCCAGGAGATTTTGGGTGGTGCCCCTGAAACCCTCATGCCCAAAGAGCCGTTGGGTGCCCTGGGGCTGAAATAGGGACCTGCCACACCTGGGACCTGCCACCCCACCCCAAAGGCATCTGGAGGGGGGTGGGAACAGGGAAAAATAAGAGAAAGAGGGAAAAATAAGAGAAAGAGAGAAAAAGAGGGGAAAGGAAGGGCTCAGCTGCACAAAGCTGCCCCAGTCAAGGAGCATCTGGAGATGGTTTTAGGTCCAGATTGGAGCAAACTTCAAACAGACTAAGTCTGGTTAAACCCAGATTTTCAACACTGCAAAATGAACTTTGCTGCATCTTCAGGAGTCAATAAAGGACCCACATTTTGTGTTATTTTCATATCATGTCTCATATCTTCAGAAGCCAATAAAGAACACAAATTTTATATCATTTATATCATGTTTATATCATATTTCATATCTTCAGGAGCCAATAAAGGACACACATTTCACATCATATTTATACCATATTTATATCATATTTGGGATCTCCAGGAGTCAATAAAGGACCCGCATTTTATATCATATTTTGTATCTTCAAGAGTCAAAAAAGGACCCATATATTTATATCATATTCATATCATATTTTGTGTCTTCAAGAGCCAATAAAGGCCCCATATTTCATACCACATTTGTAACATATTTTGCATCTTCAGGAGTCAATAATGACCCACATTTTAGATCAGATTTTGTATCTTTAGGAGCCAATAAAGGAGCAGCATTTTGTGCCATATTTGTATCACATTTTCACATCTCAGGAGCCAACAAAGGCCCCACATTTTGGGCCATATTTGGCTCCATTTTCAGAGAGGCCCGGGAGGTTTTGGGTGAGATGCAGCCAGCCATGTGAGCAGTTCCAAACCTCTCTCTCTCTCTCTGTTGCACCTCCCCAAAAAGCAAACACTGCAGATGCAGAGGAGAGATTTCTGTGGGTCCTGCCGTGCTGAGCTCTGGCTGTTGCCAGGGGCACCCAAAACTCTGAGCAAACAGAAGTGGCTCTGAGCTCTGGCTGACACCACTTTGGGCTGGATGTGACAAGAGCTCCCCTCTCACTTCTCGGTTACAGCTCCTGCTTTAAAGGCACAAAGGTGGTTTTTTGAGGTTTTTCGGGGTTTGGTTTGCAGCTGCTTTGCCCAGGAGCTGAGTGAAACTCTCAAGATCAAGATAAAGGTTGCGTGGCAACCCAGCACCCTGTGATGGGTAGAAATGTGACACAAACATGATCTGAAACGTGGGGCCGTTATTGGCTCCTGGAGATACAAAATATGATCCAAAATGTGGGTCATTATTGACTCCTGAAGATGCAAAATGTGATATAAATATGACGTGAAATTTGTGTCCTTTATTGGCTCCTGAAGATATGAGACATGATATGAATATAACACAAAATGTGGGTCCTTTATTGGCTCCTGAAGATGCAGCAAAGTTTTAATCTGCAGTGATGAAAGTCTGGGTTTAACTAGACTTAGTCTGTTAGTAGTTTGCTCCAATCTGGACTTAAAACCAGCTCCAGATGCTCCTTGACCTGAGCAGCTTCGTGCTGCTGAGCCCTTCCTTTTCCCTCTTCCCTCTTTTTCTCTCATTCCAGGAGTTGGAACCACAGGAGTCAGTACAGGGGGAGGGGTTGGAGGAACCTGAGTTGGTGCTCCTGCTCCAGCTCCTGAGGGTGGAGAAACCTCTGGGGTGATGCAGCTGGAGGAGAAAGTGATTTATGAGCTCCAAGTCCCTCCTCCAGATTTGCTCCTTGATGAATCCTAATGGTTAGACCTGATGATCTTCGAGGCCTTTTCCAGCCTAAAGGATTCTGTGATTCCATGACCTTGCCATAAAAACTCACAGATCTCTCCAACTCTTTGGAGTTTTGGATGAAAACTCCAAAACTGCAGGCTCAAATAAACTTTCTTTTGGAGGATTTTAATCTCTTTGCAGGTTTCTTCAGAGGAGGGTGGCAAAGAAAATCCCTGCTTGGAAAAACAGGGAAACTGCAGCACAGCACAAGACTTGAAAAATCCCGGCCAGCTCAAACATTCCACATTTATTGGAGGATTTTTGGAGCACATTTCTTGGTGGAATAAACCAGGGGCTGGTGATAAACCAGTAAGAAAATAATCCTGTGTCCAGGGAAACTTGGACTGCTGGAACAGGGGAGGGAATTGTGCTGGAAAGGTCAAGCTCAGCTCCAAAAATCAACCCCTTGTTTGGACAGATTCCCCCTTTTCTGGAGGCAAAGGAGATTTTCCCATGAAAAGCCCATTAAGAGGAGAAGCTGCTCTGCCTGTTCAAATATCCTGATAAATGCTGGATAAACAAATCCTAAGGGATCTGTTTAATAAATGATATTTTTAGGCTTCCTCAGCAGGTCCCTTCTGCCCCTCAGTGAAATTCAGAAGATGCCTGGGAGCAGCAGGAAAATAAATTCTCCCCTTCCTTGCCACTCCCTTTCCCTCCCAATCCAGGTGCTTCTTCAGGAACCTCCAGGATCAGAAATATTCAATTTTTCCAGCTTTGTTTTAATGGGAAATCTGGGAAGGAAGCATCCACCTCCCATGACAATTTGCCTTTTGTGAAATCCCAATTTTCCACGGATCCATTAATTTTTATTGTGATCAGCCACAAGTCCTTCCCCTCCACGAGGAAATGTTTTACAGATCTCAGAAGGACATTTTTGGGCCCACTCAAATGTCAGCAAAGAGCCCCCACCTTTCTCTCCAGTTTTCCAAGCAGGGAAGGGCTGGAGCATCCCAGGCCCAAGGACTTTGCCTGGATTCCCCCTTTGCCCATTTTCACACAGAAAAGTGGTTTATTAATGAATCCTGGTGGAATTATATCCCCTCCTCACGCTCCTGTAAAATTCCACAGGCTCCAAATGAATGGAATTGGTGCGTTTGATCCCCATTTTCCCTCTCACTCCATCCCCCCACTCCAAATTTCCTCTTCCCCACCTCATAAAAGGATTTTCTCCCCAAGAAATGCTGTTCCTGCTTTGCTGATGGGGTCAAGACCTTTCTTTTTTTTTTTTTTTTCCTTTTTTAATCCATTTTATTGCCCCTGGGGAGGGAGGTTTTCCATCTGGGAGCTGTGTAATGCAATCCAAAAATAACAGCACGGCTGCTCCTTCCCTGTGCCCCCAGAGCCCTGGGAAGGGACCACCATCATCCCTCTGGAATGATGGAGAGATGTGGAAAACCCTGCCAAATCCTCATTTATATAAATATATTCTGTATATTCTCTATATTAAGTAAAATATTCATTCTGTGTATTGTATATATTAAATACTTGTAAATAATATATTCTATAATGTATAAATATTAGAAAATAATATTAAATAATTGTAAATTTTCTTTAATAGGGAGATCTATATATATGTAAATATCTGCTGAATAAATACCTATTTAAATTATTAATAATAAATAAACAATAAATAACAAATAAGTTGTCTTATCTACAGAAGATATAAGATATATAAGATATTATCTATATTTTCCCAAATATCCCATTCCTGAAGGTCACCTCCTTAAAGAAACTCTTGGATCATTAAAAAAATGAAGCAGGTGAGACTGGGAGCACCTTTGCCCCCACAGAGATCCTGGCAACCTTTGGATTTGGGCTCTTTTCCCAAAAAACCACTTCTCCAGTGGAGATGATGGGCCAGAGGCATAGCTGAGCTGGGCAGCATTTCCTTGGAAAAATGGGGGGAAAAGGGAAAAAATCTTGGTTTTTTCAGAAACTCAGAGGTTTTCATGCCAGCCTCTGCCCCACCACCCAGCTGTGTCCAAGTGTCTGGGCAGATGGGGAGAATTCACCTGAAAATGGAAAAATCTTTTTTTTCTTTTTCAATATTTACCAATCTTCTGAGTTTCTTGCTGTGCCTCATATCCCATCAGGAATCCCAGGCTCCCTGGGGGGATTAGATCCCACCTGGGACCCTCCCAAATTCCCAGAACAGGAGAGGAGGTGTAAGACAGAAGCTCCACCCTCACCCTCAGCCCTGGAATTCTGACTCAGCCCCCAGTTCCAGGCAGCAGGAAGCAGGAATGCTTGATCCCAAAGAATGGGGGTGCTGGCAATCCCCCTCCTGCTCCAGCTCCTGCTTCCCAGGCTCCTGTCCCCCTGATCCACCTTCTCCACCTCCTGCCTTCTCCTCCAGAAAAGGGAAAAGCCATAAAAATCTGTGTGTCTTTTGCTGCATCCCCAGCTCCTGCCATCCTGGGAATCCCCCTGGAAATGGAGCAGCAGCACCCCCCTGCCTCCATGGCCACAGAGTCCTGGAAAAACAGGATCCTCTGGGCTGGGAGCAAACGTGAAATCCTGAGCTGGGACGTTTCAACTGGGTCAGCTTGTTCAGAACCTTCTCCTGGATGACTCCAGGGAAGGATGCTCAGCACAGCCCAGGACATCCCAAAGGGCACATGGGGCTCAGCTGAACTGGGGATTCCCTCTGCAGACCCCTTTGGATCATGACACTGCTGTGCACCCTGTAGAAAAATACATTCTAAGCCCAAACCTTCCCAAATGTCTCAACTCTGCAGCTTAAATATCTCCCAAAACAACCCAAGGACAGCCTTGGCTTTGGAAAGTTTCTCCAGGCTGGGATCTCACCCCACAGCCCTGCCCCAGGATTAGGGGGTGCCTTGAGTCCTTCCCAATCCACACGGAGCAGGGAAACAGGGAGGTCTGGACTCAAGAAACCAGAATCACAGAATTCCAGGATGGTTTGGGTTGGAAAGGATCTCAAAGCTCATCCCATTCCACCCCTTGCCATGGGCAGAGACACCTTCCACTGCCCCAAGGTGCTCCAAGCCCCAGTGTCCAGCCTGGCCTTGGGCACTGCCAGGGATCCAGGGACAGCCACAGCTGCTCTGGGCACCCTGTGCCAGGGCCTGCCCACCCTCCCAGGGAACAATTCCTGCCCAATAACCCATCTATCCCTGCCCTCTGGCAGTGGGAAGCCATTCCCTGTGTCCTGTCCCTCCAGACCCAGGGAAGCTGCTGGGGACTGACCCAGCTCATCCCCAACCCCTCCACACCAGAGAGGGTGTGAAAAGGGTGGGAGAGGGGTTTGGGGCTGGTAATTCCATGTGGCACAAAGGACTTTTTGGGAAGCCACTCTGAGGATGGACTGTAGATCTCCATGAGAGTTATTCCCTTGGATATCCAACAAAATGTCCCTGCATCCTCTTCTCCTACCCCTTGCCTAAGACTGTGGAGATGCCAGAAGGGAACAGGCATAGAAAGCCCAAATTCTTATCCAGCCCACACTAAAAATGCTGCCTCTGCTCTACAACCCCTAGAAACAGCTATTTTGGGGGGGAAAATGCCATCCTTAACTAAACTGGATGTTTCCCATGAAAAACTGAGATAGGATACGATGGCCAGAGTGGGGAATATTTTATTACCTATTTTTATCTCAGTTTTATAGAGATATTTAATCTCTATCATGTATTTTATACATCTCCTATATTTAATTTCTATCATACATTTAACTCCCAAATCCCCAAGGAAGGTGTTTTCCAAGTCACCTTTCCCCACTCCCCCCTTTGTTAAACCGGTTGCAGCTTCCAGGCAGGAAATAAAACTCAAATATTTTGCCCCTTGCAGCCAAACTCAACCTTTGTTTATTTTAGAAACATGGCTTGGAAAGAAACTCATAAATCCCTCATCTTTCAGAGCTTCCAGAGCTCCTGGGAACATCATTTTCCTTTGAAGTGGAAAGTGGGAAAAGTAAAGGTTGGGAAAAGAGGCTGGTGCTACACAGCCCAGTTTCCCCTCCCACTGCACTTCTCCCCCTTCAGAGTTTCCAAAGGGTTTCTTTTCAATTTTAAAACGAGTTTCACTCCTTGGTTTTGATTCAAAAAGTGCAGGAGAAAGATCCCAACCCATCGGATTCACGGCTCCTCCCATAGGTGTGCTTTAAGAAAAGAAGGGAAAAGGAGACATTTGGCCTTTTTCTCTTTATTTGAGGAAAGATAGCAGGCAAAGCGTTAAAACTGGGATTTTTGGTGTTATTTTGGGAAGCAGAGCTGACCCTCAGCACAGCCAGCACCGCTAGAGGGCCCAGAAAGTGTTTTAAGTGATGCTGGTGCTTTCCTTGTCGTGCTTAGCATAATATCCAGTGCCCTAAAAATTGTTTGTGCATCACTCGATCCCTTCCAAAAAAATATAATTAAAAACCAAATAACGTCCCAGCAGTTACTTGGGAGGATTTTTATACAGAGGCTCCTCCAAGGCTCCTGCAACAGCAAATCTCACACATTTCAGCCCCTGTTTGCAGCTGCCAATATTGTTATTTTATTTATAATCCGTATTTTGGGCACATTTGTACCTGTTTAAAGTTATTTAAAGTTATTTGGGGTCAATATAACTTGCATGGATGTCACTCCCCTTCCCAGGCTGGAATTCAGCTCATGGTGATCCTCCTGCCATGGATAATTCCTGGGGGCTGCAGGACCCTCCTGGCAGCTGGGGCTGAGCAGTGATAATCAGTTCTCCTGGGGTTTTTTAAGCTCTTTTTCCATGGAATGAGGAAGGGAACAGCTTTTCCTCCCATTCTTCTCTTGGATATTTGGGTTTCAGCTCAGCAAACAGGGAGAGAAAGGCCCTCCAGGAGTCGTCTGGGGGTGTTCCAGGCCCGGGAACAGGGATATTTCCCAGCAGGGATGTCGGGAGATGTTTTCCCAGCCATTATCTGCCATTCCCGATTGATATCTGTGCCTGCAGCAGCCTCTGCCCCTCCCAAACCATCCCTGAGCATTCCCCAGGGACAGCACTAAGAGCTCAGGCAGCTCCTCAGGGACACCATTAAGGATTCGAGATGGGAAATGGGATATTTATGGGAGCAGTGATGGGGGAGGGCAAGTCCAGAGAGCAGAGCAACCCCCAGCCCCGTTTCTGACCTAAATTTGGGGACTCCCAGGGCCAAATTCGTGGAGATCTCAGTGATGCTCCCGGCAGTGCTCCAACCACGTCAGAGCCAGTGGGTAAAGAGCCTTTCCAGCAGGAGTGCGAATCCCAGGGGATGGTGTGCCCAGTGTGCCTTTCTGGGGTGAGAAATCCAGCACACGCAGGAATTCCCATTCCCAGAGCACCTCTCCAGAGTGGAAAATGCAGCACACACAGGAATTCCTATTCCCAAAGTGCCTCTCCGGGGTGGGATACCCAGCACATACAGGAATTCCCATTCCCAGAGCACCTCTCTGGGGTGGGAAATCCACATACACACAGGAATTCCCAGAGTGCCTCTCTGGGATGGGATACACAGCACACACAGGAATGCCCATTCCCAAAATGCCTCTCTGGGATGGGATACCCAGCACATGCAGGAATTCCCATTCCCAAAATGCCTCTCTGGGATGGGATACCCAGCACACGCAGGAGTTCCCATTCCCAGAATGGCTCTCCGGGGTGGGAAATGCAGCACACGCAGGAATTCCCATTCCTAGAACAGCTCTCCAGGGTAGGAAATCCAGCACACGCAGGAATTGCAGCCACGGGCCGCTGTCGGGAGGCAGCTCCCATCCCGGCGGAGCAGCTTCCTGAGCATCCCCGTGCCGGGGCCGCGCCGGGGCCGGGCGCAGGAAGGGCCGGGATCCCCTCCAGAGCCATCCCGGGGCTCTCGCCGGGGCTCCCGAGCAGCCGGGATATTTCCTGGAATTCTTGCTGGCCCTGACCCGGCTTTGGTTATCGAGGTGCTGCGGCCGGGCTATCGCTGACCTTCCCCCGAGCCCGGGCTGCAGCAACCCCCGCTCTCGGCTTTATCTCTCCGTGGGTTTCGCTTCCTTTGACGTCTTTGGATCAGCAGGAGCTGAGGTGGCCCCGTGGGCTGGAGGAGGCGGCAGGGGAGGATCGCAGCCTCCCGTGTCCTCGGGAAGCACGGGCACAGATAATCCCATGGGATGCTGGAGCAGGGTGGGAATCTTCAGTTTGGGAAGAGCAAATTCCATTGTCCACATCATCCATGAGCAGCTCCCAAACCCCGCTATTTAAACTTGCATTGATGTGAGGTCCTAGAGAATCCTGGAATGGTTTGGGCTGGAAGGGACCTCAAAGCTCATCCTGTTTCAGCCCCTGCCATGGGCACGGACCTTCCCCTCTCCCAAGTTGCTCCAAGCCCCGTCCAGCCTAGCCTTGGACACTCCTGGGGTGGGGATCCTGGATAAATTCAGGGTGTTCTTGTGAAGTGCTGAGAGGCTCGGGGTGCAGCAGAGGTGTGA
Source organism: Trochalopteron elliotii (assembly GCA_024734555.1). Taxonomy (NCBI): domain Eukaryota; kingdom Metazoa; phylum Chordata; class Aves; order Passeriformes; family Leiothrichidae; genus Trochalopteron; species Trochalopteron elliotii. Next base: position 129,682 of record JANPWX010000415.1, read on the forward strand.
CCCTTCACCCCAGCCTGTCAGGATGTTTACANAGGAGGCAAACCAGCCCCTGGGTTTGCTCTGAACAGGGTGGGCAGAAGGGTGGCCCTCATCCTCTCTGCACTGCAGAGGGGATTTATCCCCATTTCCCCAGTTTTTTGGTGACCAGAGCCATCGTTAACCCCACAGTTTGCAGAGGTTACTCCGGGGCCAAGCCCACCACCCTGGCGGCCCCTGGAGCCTGCTGCAGTCTCTGCCCCGGGAATGGAACAAAGGCAAACACAAACCCTGCCGGCGTTAATCTCCCCCTCGCACGAGCCGGGTGGAGCCAGCGCTGCAGGAAACCCCCATTCCAGGCCATTCATTAATTAATCCAAACTGGATAAATCATTATCTCTGCTGCCTGTCCCCAGCCCTCAGCCTGGGCTCCAGGTGGGGCCGTCACCCGTGGCCTCCCTCCATCCCTGGAGGAACTCGAGGCGTGTTTTCCCCTCGGATGTGCAGGCAAACAATGGCCCTGACTCACGGAGCTGCAAGGTTTGTGTGGGTTTTTCCTGCTCCCAGCCTGTCCAGGGAGAATTTCCCCTGAAATCCCACCTGCAGCCCTGGCAGATGTGCAGAGCCCATGGCTGTCACTCCACATTTATCCTTTATCTGCCCCTGACAGGCCAGGCAAACAGAATTCCAGATGTTTCCTACCCCGGAGCACAGCCCAAGGTTTTGGGGTTTTTCAGTGTTGTTTTGGGTTGTTCAGTGTTTGCTCAGCTCACCGGGCACTGGGACATCTGGAGAGAGCAGCTGCCTGCAAACATTGACTTTTTTTCCCCCCAAAATAGGAAAAAAATTTTAATTTCCATGCAGCTCCTGTTAGTCAATATTTAATATCAAAATAAAATCTCATGTTCTGTCTAATTTGTTAGGTCATTGATACCATTATTTATGGGGAGAGGGATGGATAACAGGAATAATCCCACATAAAGGAGGCGGTGGGATCACACCAGCCCTCATGTAAGGATCTGAATTCCCTTTGCTGGAATGGCACCAGGATGGAAACCAAGCTGAAGGCTGGTGCATGCACTCCACAGGTTTCCCTGATCCCTGGGAGGGATGGGATCAAACAGCTCCTGGAATGGTTTTGGATGTGTTGGTTTTGGCAGAATGAGAACTCCTAAGAAAAACAAATATTTAAAAAAAAATAGATTTTAGTGTTCACTTTTTAATTTTATTTTAACTCTGAAGCAAAATATTTTCCATGGAAAGCCCATGTCTGGCTGTCACTGTCTGTGAAGTGGAGCTGATGAACCTGATCCAAACATCCCACCCACGGCCTGTGCCAGTGTGGGCTGGAGCTCCTCGGGGCTGGGATTCTTCCTCCTCTGCCAGACCTGCTCCAGGCACTGCAAACTGAGCTCTGCCAGCACAAATCCCACCCTGCATCCCCTCCAGCCCCCTGAAAACTTCTGCAGGGCAGAGCTGGGGAAGGGACTCCTTGGAAGGGCTTTTGGGGAAACTGGTGCATCGAGGAACGTGGGGTGGTGGGATGGGGGAGTTTCCAGCAAGAAAATGTGGATTTTCTCTGGGCAAAAAGCAGGATGGTGCTGGCAACCTGCCTCAGATGAGCTGGGAAATTGGTGGAGGTGAAACTGGAGACCCATGTCCCTTCCAGATGGCAGCCAGGAGGCTGCTGGGAGTGCTGAGATTCCACCATGGGGTTATGCCAAGTATTTTCTCTGCATTAATTCCCACTTTGGACTTGCCTGGGTGAGCCCCTGCACAAGTCCCCAGCAGTGCAGATGGTTCTGGTGCTGTGGATGAGCTCTCTGGAGACAGAGATTCCTTCCCTCATTTGGAGGAAAATAAAATTTCTACCTTGACTTGAACTCTGCAGTCACAAATCCATGGAATCCTGACTAGTTTGGGCTGGAAGGGACCTTAAAGACCACCCAGTTCCACCCCCTGCCATGAGCAGGGACACCTTCCACTATCTTGGGTTGCTCCAAGCCCCAGTGTCCAACCTGGCCTTGAACACTGCCAGGGATGGGGCATAACTTCATCCCTAATTAATAAAGGGAAGCAGACACAGAACAGAGTCACACATTGATGGTGTGATTGAAAAACCCCACAGTTCCTCCGTGCCCAAAGGAGACTTCCCAAAGCATCCCTGCACTGTGGCCATCCAGCCCTGCTGGGTTCATATGGAACATCTGAATAAACAAGAATTAAAGGGACTGGAAAGGGAAAGCTCATTATTTCACTGCCTGGTGAGGGGCAGTTAGAGGCAGTGAAATTTCCCTTTCCTTATTTGCAGGCCATTAGAAAGAAACACACTTGCTGTGGGTTCCTTTCCCTCGTGGCCACTGAGGTGAAGCCTGGGCAGTTGTTTTTTCTTTATCTTGTGGCCATCACAAAGTGTAGGATCCACCTTGCCTGCTGCAGGACACTGTGGTTGCACTGAGGTGACACAGGGACACGGCTCCAAGATGCATGGAATTGCTGGAGGAGTTCCAAAGTGCTCTGCAACCTCTGTTGGATTGTTGGGAGGAGCTGCTCCCATGTCCACATCCTCCCCACACTGAGCCAGCAGGGGCTGGGCTCCCTGGGGAACAAACTGGGACACACAGGTTCCCTTTTCCTGAGAGGAGGAAGGAATCAGTCTCAGCTCTTGGCCATAACACCCCTGGGTCACCCAAAGCCCTTGGAGCTGCTGTGTCCCAGGTGCAGCCCTGCAGAGCCCCCACCAGGACCTGCCCAAGGCCATGTGGAGCCTCCCCTGCACTGCCCTGGCCCTGCTGGGACCCAGGAAACCAGAGCTGCCTTTGGAAACTCAGCAGCTTTTCCCTGCCCTCGTTGGGCAGGACATGGAAACAAGGACAGGCCTGAGCCCCAAACCATCCCCAAAGCCAGGCTGGAGCCACAGAGCCCAGGACTGAGCTCCAAACCATCCCCAAAGCCAGGCTGGAGCCACAGAGCCCAGGACTGAGCTCCAAACCATCCCCAAAGCCAGGCTGGAGCCACAGAGCCCAGGACTGAGCTCCAAACCATCCCCAAAGCCAGGCTGGAGTCACAGAGTCCATGCAGTGCTCACACAAAGAACTCCAGAGATGCCAAAAAGAGCTGCAAAGCCTGGGCACCCTGCAGCAGGGGAAGTTTGGGCAGAAATTTACATTTAGGGGCTAAACCCCCAAAAATTTCCTTTTTTTTTTTCTTAATTAAACATTCCTCTGGTGAGGAAGGAAACAAGTGCCCCAGAAATCTCTGAGATTCCAAATAAAAACCTCAGATTTCCCAAACCCTCTAATTTCCATTCATGTTGCAGCACCCCTCTCCCCACACCAGGAAAATCCAAGTGCTTTTCTCACCAGCCCTCTCAGAAAGTTCCCCAAGGCCAGAGCCTTTCCCCCTTTATTCCCTGTGGGATCATCCTGGCTGTGAGGAATCAGGATGAGCAGAATATTGTTGAGATGGAAGGATAAACAGGGGACTGGCACCTCCCCATTATCCACAGGGAACAGGGACATCAACAGCAACCCTTGGTTGGCTCTTGGCAGGTTGGAAAAGTGCAGCTTGAAGCTGTGGAATTCCAATTGCTCCTGCAGAACCTGGCTCTGGAGATGTTCAGCTTCAATCCAGCATCCTTGGGAACACATCCATCATATCCAGCAATGTCTCAGTGCCTTCAGGCATGAGGAACATCCACAGAGAGCTTCTCCCATTCCTGCCTCCATTTCACCAGCAATTCCATTGGGATTAAGGATCTTTTCCACCCTGGAAAGGTAAACCCCTGAATGGCACAAAGGATACATCTCATTAATACAATTTTTGATAGAATTCCAGCTTTTTAGAGCTTAATCCTCATAAGAAGGGGCCAGCAGAGGGGGTCTGCACTAGGAGCCATCAGAAATCCAGCACAAAGCTCTTTTTAGGGAGCAGGCATGGAAATGAGGGGATCTTGGGTTATTTTCCAGTGTTTCCTTGTGTTTTCCAAATTTGGTGAATATAAAGATGCCCAGGATTTTTCCCTGGTGCTGTTAATCCCTTTTCATCCATGCACTGAGCAGAAGAGGGTGGAGAAGGATCAAAATCAACCAGGAGTCAATGGCAGGGAGGGGACAGGAGCTGCCAGTATTGATACACCATAAATAATAGCCAGAGGGGCTTTGGAAAAGGAAAAATTCCAGAGAAATTCCAGAGTGAAGCAGGAGAGAGCTGGGATAAAGCCTGGTGGGTTCCTCTGCAGTCTTCAGGGCAGGACCAGGAGCTCTCTGTGCTCAGCCCAGACATAAAGAACAGGACAATTTGGGAAGTGCAGGATGGATTTCCTCCCCAGGACCCTTTGGATTGTCTCACCAGTGCATTACATCCTCTAAAGCTTATAAATCAATTAACTCAGGCCTGCTTAGCTAATTAGAGCTGCTTACACTTCCAGCTAATAAAATATTTGTCATTTCTAAGGCACGTGGGAGTTTTTCTTCAGCTTAACACAATCACCCTGACAATTCCTGCAACTGAAGACATTCCCAGAAGCATTTTTTGCCAGAGGTAGGAAAAATCTGATTAGGTAAGATGACAAAACTTGCATTCCTGTAGTTTTTCCCTGCTGGAGTGTGGATGGATGGAAATTATGATCTAGCATCACTCCCATTGGTAATCCAGCAGTGGGGATGGAATTTGGAGGAAATTTTGGTATTGAGTGTGCAGAGATCTGTTGGACACTTGGGTTCAACAGATTCCATCATTTTGGCTTCATCCTTAAGCCAAGCCTTGCTGATCTTGGGAGGATTCAAGGTCACCTGCCTGGTTTTTGGTGTTTATTCATCTCCACATATTTAGTTCAACAAATGAAAAAAGAAAGTCTTTGAATGTGCTGCTGCATCCAAATGGATTTTTTCCCCCCTTCTATCTTCCCTTATTTTTTAATGGACTTAATAAAGATGGAAATGTATCAGCCAAGTCCAGCCCATGTGGCTTTAATAACTCAATTTAATTAACATCTCCCAAACTGTCTTATTAAAACTAAATTAAATCCTGATTTGAGAGGTTTAATAGATCACCAAGACCTTGTGCAGAGACAACTGCAGCTGTGGGAGTGCCAGCAAAAGGAGCTGAGCTTTTCCCTGCTCACCTTTGTGGGGCCAGAGCTGCTCCATCCCCCATTCCCAGGCTGCAATCCAGGTCTCCTGCCGGGATAAATCAGTGTTCATTCACTGGGGCTGGAGACAGCCAGGGGGTGGAAATAGGCAGGAGCTCCCTGAGTCCTGAGTTTATCCTGGAAGACAGGAAAAACTGCCAACACAGAAAATTATAGAGAATATTATACAGAATATACAACCCTTTCCATGGCTTTTTAAAATCCGTTTACCTAAACCACATTTTTGTAAGATTATTTTTTGGTTTATAAAAAAAAGGAAGATGCTCAGGTTAAATAAGAATTATCCTAAAAATGGCCCTGTTTGCCATATTGTGCTTGTGGGGAAGGAGTTTGGCTTTGGGTTTAGGTGGAAACTCATCTTTTTTTGGAAGGGAAACAGGGAAGAACAAGAAAACAGCAACATATTTTGGAAATTTTTCCTCCCAACAAGGAAAGTGCTGCTCCATCAGCCTCTTTGTGGAGGAGCTGGTGCCTTGTCCTGGTGCCTCGCCCCTATCCTTCTGTTCTCTTTTCTCACTATTTCCTTTTCCCTCTTTGCTCCCTTCCTGCTTCCTGGGGGGGTTCTGCCTTCCCCTTTCCTCTCCAGCTTCCACGGGTGCTCTCCCAGCAGAAATCCTCCAGGAACAACTCCTGGTGCTGCTTTTCCCAGCCGGCCCTCAGAACTGAGAGCTGACAGGGCAGCATCTGCTTTCCATCACCCTGCCAGGCCGGGCTTAGCTCTGCTCCAGCCTAATCCCTGCCGGGGCACTGAAGACATGCCCCGGGTTAAATCCCTGTTCCCACAGCGCTGCCCTGGAGGGTTGGAGCCCGAGGGAGCTGCTTGGGTGTCGGAGTCCAGGGCATTCCTTTGGTCACCCTGGAAGGTCACAGACCTCGGCAGAGAGGCTGGGACCCGAGAAAGGGGGTTTGAATCCTGGACAGGGGGTCTGTCCAGGGGGGTTGCCTGGCACAGAGCCCAGGAAGACACAGGCTTTGATTCCAGTCCATGGGAAAAGGTTCCAACATTGAGAGAAGAATTACAAGTCACAAAGGTGTGAAAACAGTAGTCTAGCACAGCACAGGGTGGAAAATTTGGTAGTTTTGGGATTCTTAGAATGGAGGTGAATGGGGAACAAGATGGAGATTTTAGGGCAGTGCCCTGGGTTCTTCTTCTTCTCCCTTGGCCTCCATCTCCTGATGGGACGTGGGCACAAAGTAGTCCAAGGAGATTGGGTGAAAGTAGAAATGACTTTTTAGTACAGGTGATAGGCATTGGCACAGAATTGTAAATATTAAGTACATAATTATCTGTATAAGAGGCAGTGACCTCCCATCACGGGGGGAGTCACCTGTGTCCGAGCTGCTGTGAGCATCTCACCGGGCACAGAGAAATTTGTGAGATAAGAAATAACAAACACAGGAGAAACCCAGAAACAACAAGATCTTGAGACTCCTCTTCATTCTCAAAGCCTTCAGAGGGCAAAAAAGACCCACCCAAACCACCACCTGACTCTCAGGTCAGAAAGAAAATCAAACCTGAGACTCGGGGTGAGGCTGAGCAGCCCAAAGCTGCTGCTGCCCCTGGGAGCTCCGGGATGGGTGGGCAGGGCCGGAGCCGCTCCCTGCGGTGTTCCAAGGAGGAACTCTGGGGAAGGGGTTTGGTAGCCGGGCTCAGCTGCTGCTTTCAGGGGATCTGCCTGTTCTGGGGCACCTGGAGTGGTGGGAATGGCCATCCCCAGTGTTATAGATGTATATTATAAAGTTGGCTTTTCGCAAGGTGTGTGCTGTATGAATAATAATATTGTATTAAGAATATAAGGTTTTTATTTCTGCTATTAGTAAAGGATATTAAGCATAGTGGTAGTAGTTGATATAGTGTGCTTAAACTGTCTGTTTGGTCGGGATAACATCCAGTGAACATGTAGAGAAGACCCTGCTATTGATACACCAACCATCAGCATCTCCCATCTGAAGAAAGTCTGGACCAAGGCCAGAGCTGGAGGTGATAATGAAGACACAGCCCAGAAACACATGTGCTCTAAAAAGGCAGACCCAGGGAGGGACCATGCAAAACAGTTCCTGGAATATGGAAACTAGTTTGTGGAAAAATATGAATTTTCAACAAATTGATACAATAGAAAGGGGATTTAAAGAATGTCTCTGATACAGCAAGGTGTGGACTTGGCTAAATGCCAAGTCACCCGGCTGGCCATACTTTGGTTTTTTTTCTATCTCCTAATTGTCTTACTTTCTATTAAACTTATCTCTTAAAATTTACATAGAAAATGAACCTCGTTTTTCACACCAGGGATCGTGTCAGCCTGGAAAATGTCTGTGCTGAACCTGGGAGACCCCAGCCCTCAGGGCCCGGGCAGGGCCGGGGGCCTGGCGGGAGCCGTGCGAGTGTTCAAATCCCCTCAATCCCTCTGCCCACGGGTCAGCACCCCGAGGAGAGGGCAGCCCGGTGTGTGTAGGAGCCTGTTTTCTCTGGAAGTCTGGGATTCATTCGTCTCTGAGCCCAAAAAGTGCCCCTGCCCATCCAAACCAGCCCCGTGTGTCAGCCAGCAGCGGGGCGAGGGCTGCCAGGATGGCTCACACTCCAAATAAAAAGGATTTAAATCCAGATTTAAACCACACTAATTAGTTAAAACCCCGTTGTTTCATCATTTGGTAGTAAAACAGTGACTTTAAACCAGCAGCTGCTCATTTTGCAATTCTGTTGACGAGGATTTTCCATCCCTGCTGACGTTGGTGGAGTTATATCACCTGGAAATCTTCTCCCAGTGTGTGTGGAGCAGCGTTGTTTACTGAAGAGTTTTAATCCTCCATTTACAGCCCCTCTGCTGCGAATCTTCTCTGAAATCAGGAGAGGCATCTGCAGAAAAAAAAAAAAGAAAGCCCCAACCAAAAAAATCCTTTGTAAGCGGAAGGGAAGGAGATTTGAATCATCGGGTGCTGGAAAACTTCTCTCGTCTATTTATTCCTGGGCCTGACATCTCCCAGAAAAAAAATACCCAACCACTTTCCAAACTCCAAGAGGGGTCTGGAAAGGTTAATCCTGGCACAATTTTACCATCAGCCGTTCTGGAAGCTGTTTCTCAATGGAAAATGTTATCTTGAGTTGGGCTGGGGTGTCCCTGGGTGCTGCAGGGCAGGAGGAGGATTAGCCCCGAGCTGTGTTTGCTCCTAACTCCCGTTAATGGTGGGAGATAAGGATCGTGTGATAATTGCTGGCAGCAGGGAAAGAGAAATATTCTCTGTTACAAATCCAGCCTTGAGGGACAACTCCCTTTTCCCTAAAAAGCATCGGGGGGAAAACTCCCTTTGCCCTGAAAAGCACCGGGGTGAAATGCCCCATCCCCTAAAAAACATTGGGGGAAAATTCTCCTTTCCCTAAAAATCATTAAAAAGTTGGCAGAAAACCATCAATGAGCTTTTTTGTGGCACGACACCTTCCAGAGGCTGTCGGGGCTTGTCCCAAAGAGGATTTTGGGGAGTTTTGTCCCCACCCATGGGTTGTGGTTTGTGTGGTGGTGGCTTCACCGAGGTGACATCTCCGCCAGGTTTGTCCTGGTGACCCTGAGAGTTCTGAGAGGAATCAGGTGGTGTTTCAAAGCCAGAGCTTGAGTTAGAAATGTCACTTAAAACCTGAGCTCTGTGCGCTTTGAAATTGTTGTTTTCTTTTTATAAAGGGTCCTTAGAGGCTTTTACTTCTTGGTATGAGTAATCTGCTTTTCCCTTTCCTGGGAATTCACTTCAACAGCTCCTTGGAAAAGCCAAGTGTTGCCTTCCAGCCTCCCAAAGAAGCTGGATGGTGTAATTAAGGACACAGAAATTCAGGTAAAAGTGGAATGAACAAAAACATAGAAATTATTTTCCTCACTTTTTCAAAACCCTTTTCCCCTCTCTGCCACCTCTGCCTTCTCCAGCTCTTCCCTTTTCTCTCCTGGAGCAGTTGATTGTGAGTGGGATTCAACTTTCCATTGTCGAGTTAAACTCTTCTTTTAGAACTAAAAAACTTTCAGATTAAAAAAAATACTGGGAAAATGTTTCAGTAAAAATTATAAATTTTGTTTCAAGTGAAAATTAATGCTAAACCCCAAAGTTATGGAGTTACTGACCCACTTCTGTGCAATGATGATGTGGAATCAACTTCCTCGGGTTTATTTAGTTTTTAATATTTTACTTTATTTTTAATTCTCAGAGCTGCTTTTCTTCAACCCAAAGACCCTTTTTGTCGTGTGAGCCCCGTGGAGGTGGGGTCCCTTCCAGGGGGCTCCTGGAGCTTCTCCCTCTCCCCCACAGCAGTTGAGATAACCTGAATTTCCCAGGGCAAACATCAAAGCCAGGAGGAGTTCTGGGGCTCCAAAGGGGGCTTGTTTTGGGATCTCAGGACTTGAGGCAGTGAAATCATCCCAGTGAATCTCCAGTCTGGAGCAGGGAGCTTGTTGTGGCCCTTTGGAGATGGGAGCAGGGATCAGACACGTGGAGAGGGAAGAGGAGGAGGGACCCAGTGATGCTTTTGATCCCTCTTGGCGTTCCCTCAAGGCCCCCATGTGCCCAGCACCTGAGAAAGGCTATTTATAAACCTGCAGGAAGAACAGGGAGCCCATAAATCTTCTGGGCTTCCTTTTCTCTCTGGAGCAGGAGGAAAATTAAAACCACACGCTGGATTTCCCAGGGATGCTCCGTCCTCCTGCCTGAGCCTGGAAGTGCCTGCAGGGACCTGATTGTCCTGACCTGGGGACACTCAATCAGTCAGGAGGTGAAGTCCACACACTGGACAGGGGGGAAGAAATTTTCCTGACATTTTGGGGTGGTTTCATGTAAAAACCCCAAAGCTCCTGGGCCATGAATTTTGCTGGTGCCAAATCTCCATCCCCCCTGCTCCTCTGAGGACCAGATCCCCCCATCTCACTGCCAGAGCCATTTTATTGAGAAGAGGAAAGCTGATCACTTTTAGTAGGAAGCCAAACCCTCCATTTTACCAGGGGAGATCCACAGAGATCCAAGAGGCTCCTGGAAGCTGCAGGGGAGAATCTCTGGTGGTTTATAAGGGGCTGAGCTCATGCTGCAGCCCAGCATCTCCACACTCAGCATAAATTTGGCTGCTGGACTCCAAATTCCCAGAGGAAAGGTGGATGCCATCAGGCTGAGCCAGGCACTGCAGTGATGATGCCTCAATGACAGGCAAAGCTGCTTTCTTTGGGATCAATGGATCAAAGGTCACCAAACGTGCCCCCATGGGTGACCTCCCGTGGGGGCCAGGAGCTCATCCCAACACCAAAACTCCTCGTGGGGGCTTTGGGGCAGCCAGGGGGGAATGGGAGGGGAGGCTGCTCCCTGTCCCTGCTCCCGGGGTGAAAGGGGAGCAGCCCCACTGACCCAAAAGGCCACGGGAGGAGGGGGAGCACATGGGAAACAGGAGCTCCCAGTGGGGCCCTGCCCGCAGGAAATGACCCTGGGCACGACCATTGTCACCAAGGTCCTCAATGGGACACGGGGCTGAGACTGGGGAGAGCTGCCCGAGGGCAGCAGCTGCTAAAAATACCGGGAGGGACAAAAACCTGCCTCCTCCTGCCCCAGCAAAAACTGGCAATTTGCTGTGCTGTTTGCATGGCCGTGAAAAAAAAAAACTTTTTTACCACTTTTGCTGGTATTTTGCTCTCCATCCTTCCATCCTTTCCACTGGTGTTGTTCAGCTCTGAGCCCTGGACCTAAAATGAAGAACATGGGGATCCCTTCTGCCAAAAAAACCAAAAATTCCAAACAAACAAACAAACCAACCAACCAACCAAAAAAACCCAACACCCCCCCTAAAAAAAACCCCAAAAAACATTAAAAAAACCCCAAAAAACATTAAAAACCCACAAAAAAGCAAAACCAAAAACAAGCACTGAAAAGTTATTCTTGATAACATTTTTAAGGTAGGGAAACTAAGGCACAGAGCAGGGGTGGAGTTTGCCTTCCCCTTTATGTCCTGGGAATGAGACAGGGAATTTCATGCAAGTTTTCACACAACCCTGGCCAAAATCAAAGCTGCTGCCCGTGGACACGTGGAATGCTCTCCACATGGAGCAAGGCTGCCCTACTCACTTAGCATCCACTGAAGGAAAAATAAATCAAACAAACCAAGTCAAAAACTCCCTCCTGAAAGCCCCAGTTCTCACGGCCGGCAGTGATCAGAGCCTCCCTGTGGTGCTTTCCTTGGAAAAACTTGGGATTTTTTATCCATGTAGGATAATTGGGGCAAAAAAGGGGCTTATTTCAAAGCTATGAGGAGAGAGAGGTGTCAGAGAAAGGAATTCAAGGTAGTGAGAGGGAGGTGCTTGGCTGCACATCTGGGATCAAACCTGTGAAATCAGGGAGAATCCAGGAAAACCACGTTTTTGGGGTGGAGCTGGGCATAAAATTGGGAAAAGCAGCAGAAGACAAAAAGGGAAAAAAAGATAAAATCTCCTCAATCACTATCCATTGTTTCCTTAACCCACAGGCCGGGTTGCACAGAGGGGAAAACAGCCATAATTCAGGACATTGGGACTGGGAGCGTTGGGAAAATCAGCATCTGAAGTTTCCACAAAGGTCCCACAGCACCTGTGGAATATTTTCTCTGCTGCCTGCCCCTAATTGCATCCGTCTGGGGTGGAGGATCTCTTTCAACGCTGCCGTGCGTGGGCAGGAACTGTTGGGGTTTGCCCCATTTTTCTTCTCAGATCCCAGAAAAACATGACCCCATCCCTGGGGAGGCTCTGGGATGCTGGATAAGGCAAACACACGAGGTTGTGCTTTCAGGGCAGCTTTAAGAATGAAGCTCTGATTAAACAGAGGATTTTCAGCCTCTTTTTGTCCTATTCTTGGGAAAGAGAGGGTGATGATGAAGGTAAAAAAAGAGGGGCAATTTTCTCTTTTTTTTTTAAAAAAAGAGGGGCAATTTGCATGGCTGTGAAAAAACCTGGCCCCACTTTTGTTGGTATTTTGCTATCCATCCTTCCATCCTTTCCACTGGAGTTCAGCTCTGAGCCCTGGACCTAAAATGAAGAACATGGGGATCCCTTCTGCCAAAAAAACCCCAACCAACCAACCAACCAACCAAAAAACCCCAAAAAAACAAAAAACCAACCCCCCCCAAAAAAAAACCATAGAAAAACCACAAAATACCAAAACCAACTTGCCTTTTTCCCCAGGAGCATCACTGGGAATACAGGCACTGTGTGCCTCAGTTTCCCTGTTCATCTTTGGGGCATGCTAAAACTTGCTGCCCAGATGAGCTTAACAGAAATTCCATTGTTTAAAGTGACATTTCCATGTGCCACCCCCACGTGTGATGTCCCAGCAGCAGGAATGTAAAGAAAAAGGGAAAATTCCCCTACTCCACATGGAAAACTCTACTGGAGGGAAAACTCCTCCAGGAGGAGGAACCAGGGCATTTGGAGCTAGTTGGAGTTCAGCATCCCCCAGGGATCAGCCTGAGGCTGCAGCAGGGGCTGGGATTGTCATCACATTATTAAACAGTTCTATAAAACATCCAAGTTTTCTTCTGGTGGGAAAAAGCTGCAGGAGGGAGGATGGGGGAGCTGGGGTGGATTTTTTCCCTGATTGCAATTTTCTTTGTCTGAATGTCAAGCCCTGATGCTCTAAAACATCCCAGTGACTCCAAATTATTCTGGATACTGATTTGAAAAAAACCCTGTCACATTTTGACATAATCCAATAAAATTCTGGAGAGATTTCTCTCCCCAGCATCTTCCAACCAATTCCTAGAGAGTGGGGAGTGCAGATAATTAAGTGAAGCCTCATTAAGTGCTTCGAGAATCCTTCTTTCCTAAGTTTTCCTGTGATCCCTGCACTTACAGCAATCTTTACCTGAGCTCATCCCATCTGACACAGCTGGAGAATTGGGAAAAAGCCAAATGTGAGATGCCCAGGGATGGAGAAGGGTCAGCAGCAAGGATTTAGACCCAATGCTGTCACCCTGGGTGATATCTCTCCTTCTCCTGACCAAAGAGTTGGGATGAGGTGTTTATTGTCAAGCAGCAGTACCTGAAATCACAGAATCATGGAATTACTTTGGTTGGAAAAGACCTCTAATGTCATCAAATCCAACAATAAATCCCAGTGGGACTCACTGAGGTCTTGTGGGATGGTCTGACACCACCCACCCTCCTTTGATTCCCAAGGCCATGAAACCCCTCCTCAGCTGGATCAGAAGAGGCTTTTCATGGAATCCTGGAATTCCAGAATGGTTTGGGTTGGAAGGGACCTTAAAGCTTCTCCAGTCCCACCCCCTGCTCTGGGCAGGGACACCTTCCCCTATTCCATGCTGCTCCAAGCCCTGTCCCACCTGTCCTTTTCTCTTCCCCATGGTCCTTCCTCCCTGCTCCCACCATCCCAGCTGAACTTTGTGTAGGAGTGGGAAGCAGAATCCAGGGAGGTGGAAAAGGGTGGGCGAGGAGGAAGAGGAGGGGCCCAGCAGCTCAGTGAGTGTTTTGCTGTTGCTGTTTTTATTTTTACTCCCTTTATGTTTTTCCAATTTTGAGATTCCACTTAAAAAAAAAAAAAAAAAAAAAAGTCAAAGCCCTGCCTGGAATTTCTTTAGCTGCCCCTTCTCAGCCTGTGAATTTCCCAACGCCTCGGCAGGGGCTGCAAGGACTCAGTGGGCCCAGAGCCAGCTCTGGTTTCTATTACAGTGATTAATGCCAGGGACCACGCTCAGATCCCAGGCCTTCCACGCTGCTCAGGGATTTGGGGAATTTTGGTACCAGCTCTGGTGAACCCCTTCATTCCTGTGGGGCAGCCGGGTCAGGTTTCCAGCTGGAGTTTGTTGCTCTCCAGGAGGGTGGGAGCAGGGCAGGGCAGGGCAACCCCAGAGCTGCTGCTTTCCCTGCTCTCTGCTGAGGATTTCTCCATGCTCAAATCCCAGTTTCCCTGCTCTCTGCTGAGGATTTCTCCATCCTAAAATCTCAGTTTCCCACTCTCTGCTGAGGATTTCTCCATGCTCAGATCCCAGGTTCTTCTGTGGAAAAGCCACTGCTGAGATAAAGGGAGGGCTGGGGTGAGAGGTTTGATGGCAGAGGCAAAGCAAAGTGGGTCAGAGCATTTTCCTTCTCCCCTGTGTGCCTTTAAAGTCTTGGAAGCATCCAGGAACCACCACCAGGACCAGCCTCTTCCTCACCCCCAGTGATTCCCAGCTAACTTCAATCCCTTCCTGGGAAAAACATCACTAAATACAACTTTACTTTATTCCTTATACTTTTATTTGCATTCCTTCATTCCCAAGAACCACAGCTGGCTGTTCCCAAATCCTGGGTGATGGGGGATTTCAGGAGGAATCAGGAAAGCTGGGATGAAAGCAATGCTGTCCAATCCAAGCCAGATCTCCCCTGGGAAGGCTAAACTCTCCTCCACCCTTGCCAAAGGCACCTTAGAGCCAAGGTTATCCTGCTTGTGCTCAGTTTTGCCAATGCTGGATTCATTGGATCAGCCCCAGGAGGAAATGCCCAGGCTCCCCAAACTCCTTCTCCAACAGATGTTCCAATAACAGCACATTAAAAAGGAAGTTTCCTCTTCCAGGTAGCTCCAGCTGTCAGCGATCCAGAGGTGAAATTTATCCTTTGCTCTTGTCCCTATAAATCCTTTCCCAGGCTCCAGGCCAAGGCAGCTGCTGCTGAGAGACCAAGGGATGCTCAGGGAGTTCATTCCTGCTGCCCTCACCCCAGCCAGCCTTGACCTGTGGGAAAAAACTCCAAATGCCTTTAAATCCCACGGGATTGCCCTGTTTGCAGCTCCTGGAAACAGGATTTTTCCTTGTCCAGAAAAACAAGGTGGCCATGGAAGTGCATGGATTATTTGGGATGTGTTGATGGCCTCACCCTGCTCCATCAAGACCTGGTCATCTTGGTTGGATCTCCTCTCTCTACCCAGACAGATGGATCCATCTATCCCATCTCTCTCAGGCATCTCCAAAGCCTTGGATGGACACCAAATTATTTGGGATACATCCGTGGAAACACCCTGCACCACAAATCTTGTCAGGTTGGCTGAGTTGCTCTTCCCAGGGAGATCCATCCATCCATCCATCCATCCATCCATCCATCCATCCATCCATCCATCCATCCATCCGTTCAT